>JAZEWU010000041.1:5582532-5594503 GCA_036362915.1 Geotria australis
ACCAGGAAGAGCTGGAATCTGTTGCTGAGGAAAAGGATGTCTGGTCCACTCTCCTTGGACTGTTGCCGCCTAGATCCTCACCAGGGCAAGCGGTTTAGAACGTGGATGGATGGATGGACGCTTTTCCTTAACGTGTCACGGAGCGTTCCGTGGGACACCGTGGAATAAGATTTCTTATTTTTAATCATTATTGGAAAGCCAACACTCAAAGGGAACTCGCTACTGAAGGATTGTCTCCCCACCACCAGTCCTCCGAGACCAACCACGAACCGCGCATGCAGCATTCACTCCGTGGCCACACTGACGTCCGTTTCACACACATCCAATTTCCATAAATTCGCATGCAAATTCCAACGCTCATTTACATGCAAATATAAATGCTTATTGAAACAAGTTGACTGTGCATATGTTAATTTTTTGTTAAAATGTATTTTGTGCTTTCCTTTATTGGAAGAGAGAAAAAAAAACCCCGCATCACCACTGGACAGCGGCGTTCCCGAAGGACGGGAGTTTTTGGCAGCCTGCGCGTCCGCGTTGTGGCCACGGGCAGTAATTGGTCTGCGGGTCTGATCGCTCATTGTTAAAGCAGGTGTTGCGGGAAGGCTCTCGTAAGTCGGCATACGTTCGCACGGCCCGCTCGCAGACGCACGCTGCTGAAAAATCCCCACTTGCCTAGATTAGCATTTCTGAAAAACAGCAGCAGCAACAACAAAAAACTCTACACGTTCGGTAATAACACCGCTTCAAAATTACGAATATATAATGTGTACTGATGATTTAGGTTTTCACGGCTCGATTCATGATGGTTGCTCTTCAGAGATGTCTTGTCGGGATAGCCGTGTTGCTGAGCGATCTCCCCTCACTCTGTCTCGCGACGTTTCGCGAGCGATGTTGCTTCCAGCGTGGGAGGCGAAACACCGCGAGGGAGAAAGGGAAAGCGCGCAGTGACACAGCTATCGCGAAAAAACAGCTCTGAAGATGTTTCAGGCAATGGGCCTTCGTAGGACAGGAGGGCCACGTGCTATGCAGAAGGCTCATTACCCGAAACGTCGTCAAATTAAGGATTTCTTTTCCTGTAAGGCCGCAGTGTTTTTTTGTGCGCACCGATTAATAGGTAGTTTTTAGATCTTGTTTGAAGGTTCTAGGAGGTTCCGTTTAGCGAAGCTGACCAGTGACAAGTGCTTGTGCTCCAACGCCAACACAGCAATGGGCTCCTCTGTTTCATCCACTCACCCAGGCCGATACAACACGCGTACTGTGGTGGTGCAAGCGGTATACCTCGCTCAGCGACCGCAACACAACACGTGGAACCTTTGCCGGAGCAAGTAAACTCCGCCCGGCTACCTCCTCACAAATACCATGGAATGGCAACATGACTGAATGCGGCCGTCTTTAATGTACAGAAATCGGTGTGTTATACTGACCTTGATGCCAGTTTGCGTGTAATTTTTTTTTTTTGCCGTAATGACCGTATAATTATTGTTGACGCCTGAAAAATCGGACGTAAAATTGCAGTTGAAAGTCTGGCACTGTTTAATCGGTGTCAACATTATGTTCTGGCAGTCTGTTGTTTATTTAAGCTGGAAGGAACCGTAGCTCCTTTTTAACGGTTGTCCAGCGGGGAGAGTGGTAAGCAAGTTAGAACATCTCAGGGCACTGGGGCCAATTTAATCAAGACAATTAACCTAGGTAGCATCGTCCTTGGACTATGATTAAAATCACGTTTGTAAGCATGTTGCATGTTTTATTCAAACGCCAGACGAAAAAAGAGAACACTCGCAAATATAAACTTCTGGTGCTTCTAAACTTCCGGATAATTGGGTTAGATGTTTCAGAGATAAATTCCCTTGTTTACTCATCTGGTGTAATAAACCTCACTGGAAGCAGCATTAGCTTAATTTAGATTTACAACCCGCCTTCTTGTAACTTATCACGATAAAAAAAGTTCCTTAGAGGAGCTGCCCAACATTGGAGGCCTTGGCCAAATCCGGGAGCCATTGCTTCTGCAGCGTGAAGTGGATGGTGGGGAGAGGTCCCTGCTATCTACAACACGCCACACAGCGACGCTCACAACAGCGAGCCGAGCGCCGGGCGGATACAACTCAGAAATCTGGCACGGTGGGGCGCACAGGTGGTGCCCCGGACAGTCGTATCAGTCAGCACCTGGGTTTTTCCCGTGACCTCCTGTCAGCGAGCCTTTGACACTCTGCGTGATAGCCTCAAGGTGCACCTGGCCTGGTACTGGCGCTGTGGTGACGTCACCGCCACTTAGTGGCGGACGGCGGTTGTTGTGGTTGTGTGTACACTAGGGAGCGGTGGCTCAGTGGTTCGCGCACTGCAATACAAACCTGGCTATCACCTGAGTTCGATTCACGCTCACGGCCGACACCAGTGACGATTTTCTGAACCAGTCCTGTGCCTCCCCTAGGTCGATTCAGCCTTAAATGAGTACCTAGTGCGGTGTGTAAACATTGCCAGTAGGGAGACAAATGCGGCCGGACGTGGTTTTGGCCACCCACTCCCTCGTGTGGCCTGCTGGCATTCATGGGTGCTGCTCGCTAACAGCACTTGACCCTAGTCTATTAAGGCTATATGGTGGATCTTTGTATGTCTTTGCACTCAAACAACAGCCACCACTCGCCTTTGCCAGGTCCAGCTGTACACACAAGACAAATCCCCCCTATTTTCGCAATTTTGTCCGTAGCAGCGCACACTTAGCACCCGTACTGTTCTTGTGCGATGGCAGTCAGTTAGCGAGATAAATGCCGGTGTCTGAGTCTGCTAGCCACGAGAGGGCTTCGGGAGAAAGGTCGCGTCGATTCACTGTTCCTCCTCCTCCATCGACGGATGATGTTTAGATGTTTCATGTTTAGATTTGTCTTGCCTTGCGCCCTGTGTATGTCGGGATAGGCTCCTGCTCACCGCAACCACGTACGGCATTACGCGGTTTCTGATAGCGTTTGAATGAATACATGTTTAGAATTATTATTTTTTAGACTCGGCTGTTTGGGCCCGATACTCTGGCCTCAATCCGGATTTATTAAAAAGGACGATCCTAGACAAAAAGCAAACACATTAACGCGCATCGACCTGTTGATGTTCCCGTCCGGTTGATGGTTCGGCCAGCGTCGTTTGTTTGAATCCAGATATGATCGGTAGCAAGTACAAGTGCCGCCTGTCTGAGATTTGACATTTGTCCTTGGCCTGGCAGGAATTGATTTGTACCAAGATCTGCTACTGTGTTGAACTAACTGTACCGCACTGGACTGCACCAGCATCGCGCCCTGCCACCTTTGTCTCCATAGCGGTAATGTTTACACACCGCACCGGGTACTCATATTGAGGCCGAGTCGACCTAGAGGAGGCCCAGGACCGGTTAAGAAAATCGTCACCGGCGTTGGCCGTGAGCGGGATTCGAACTCGGGTCGCCGAGGTGTGCAGCCCAGCATAGCGCTAACCGCTGAGCCACCGCTCCGCTTAAAGAACACACGCGCGCTCACAGTGACCACGTAGAGCTCTCTTTGCCTGTCTCTCCCCCTCTGTGCCTTTGCTCAAAAGAGTAGACCCTCTGCAATATTTATGAATGAAGTAATGTTTAATGAGCACAGCAAGTTGTGCCATCCGAGCATCTGGCGGCCGTGTTTCATTGCGGCGCACGCAGCTTCATGCTAATGTTCGCTGCCTCGCGATGGCAGTCTGCCTTTCACAGAAAGGAACGTATTGCAGCGGTGAGCTCTGACGTTAATAATAATGATAGCATTTTATAGAGCGCCTTTCACCCGAGGGTCACAAAGCGCTGCACGACGACAGAAAAAACAACGAACAAAAAACAAAGCAACAAAAAAATAATGATTAAGGCTGCTTCGAATACACTGAAAGGTCGTGTTGTGCAAGATGTGAAAAGATATGAGTCAAGGGTGAATTTAACATGAAGCCTTTCGTGTTAAGGGAGCTACTATGATGGGGTCAAGGGTGGCTCACATGTTGTTGTTGTTGGTTGAAATGGCTATTGTTACAAGTTGACCCAAGTTAGGCGGTTGCCCTCCAATGGCGGGGGTTTTGGAGCAGAATGTTACGGCCCGATGCCCTTCCTGACGCCAACCTCCTTTAGTCGGAGAGCCTTCGGATCGTTATTTGTCTGAAACCTCCCACCAGACCTGTTCACCACCAAGGGAGACCCTAGCAGGAGCGCTAGACTCCAGGTGACATAGCTCTTGGAGTCATTGGAACACACAAACCCTTCCACTGCGATAAAGTTGCAATCCATAGCAATTAATAGAAATGTGTTTGATGCTAAGCTTGTTCTTTTCACTGTTATATGCTTCTGTACAATTCACATCGATGCAGTTTGAGAGTTGGTTTTGAGAGCGGCTCTTTCATGATAGCCGAGTCGAGCGTTCTTCCTCTCTTCTTCACGACGTTTTGCCTCCCACGTTGGAGGCGTCAGCAGGTTTTAGATGAGTAGCCACTAAGTGGGAAGTGAAACTGAAATAAGATATAAAGCCTGGGGGTTGGAACCCAGTCGGTTCAGTGTGAACATACCTCCATGCAATCCTTACGTAAGAGCACTTGCTGCATTACATATATTTTTACGAACCAAAACTCGACACGCGTTGTCAATCTCTCTTGCCCGCGCCAACTTTTTCGTAAATGTCAATATTATTTCCCCGGATTTGCGTTTGATCTGTGATGCTAGTGTTTGTATTTTTCGTCACTCGTTATAATTCCCAGCATGCATCTCCACCTGCTCCACGCGTCTTATTTCCACCGAGCCAAAGGAAGCTTTTGTTCGAAAGAGAAAACTGGAAGAAAAAAAAAACGAGTACATCTCCTGGGCAGTTATTGAAGGCAGAGCGGCGTCAGATATATAATAGTAATAATACATAAATACAATTCATAGCTCGCACATATTCATTAAGGGGCGGCACGGTGTCTGTGTAGTGGTGGGCAGCGCTGCCGCCTCACAGCAAGAAGGACCCGGGTTCGAATCTTGGCTCGGGTGCCTTTCTGTGTGGAGTTTGCATGTTCTCCCCTGTTCAAATAAATATTGTTGCCTAGGATAATTGGATTCATTAAATTTCTCCCGGTGCCATTTTGACTGGCGTCCCGTCATGGGTACAGCCCTGCCTTTCGCCCTTTGTCTGCCGGGATAGGCTCCGGCTCACCGCAATCCTGTACAGGATTAAGCGGTTTCTGGCAATAAATGAAGGAAATGAAATACATCAATAAGCAATATCCATGCAGATAATACTGCACGATATTCGTTTATGATTTCAAACGTAACCATTGCACGATTGTGGCATCATCGCCGGTGTCGAGTCGCGCTATCGCAACATCGCAGCTCGCTCGGCTCCCGACAAACAAACCCATCCGCAGTGTTTACAGCGTCGTGGGATGTTTCCGTGATGAACACCTCGTTAGGATGCGGTCCATCCACGGCGGTAGAGGGTAAAGGTCGGCGCTACACACATTGCTCACAGCGCTGTGGCTGGAAGGAGCCTCCCGAGGGACGCTCACTCGCTCTTCGTAGCTGCTCTTTCGGGATAGCCGAGTCCTCCTGGTCTCTCCCTCGTTGAATCGGTCGGTATTTTTTTATTTACGCTGGAAGGAACTGTTGAGGAATTAGTTCTTGTTAACATGTTCCTATTGGCGAGGGGTAAGCAAGTTATACCATTTCGGCACGGGGGTGGGGGCAATTTAATCAGGTCAAATAACCTAGGCGGCAGCATGTCTTTGGACTGTGGGAGGAAACCAAACTACACAGCAAATTTCACACAGAAAGGTACCCAAGCCGGGAATCGAATTCGGGAGCTTCTTGCTGTGAGGCGGCAGCGCTACTCACCGCATCACCTGCCACCCGAGAGGAATGTAGGTTTTCACGGCTCGATGTTTGAGAACTGCTCTCAAGAGCTGCTCTTTTGGGATATCCGATACCCCCCTGGCCACACCTCCACACAATAATCCATAAAGCAATTAAGTAAAATGCGTCATTTCCATTTGCTACGTGGAAATGTGAAAATGTGAAGGCTGAAGAAACCAGCCCCAAATTTACGTCAACCCAGTGCATTCATCTCTCTTTATATAATACAAGACGTGGGAGGCGACACGTCGCGAGGGAGATATGAGGAACGCTCGACACGGCTATCCCGAAAGAGCAGCTCTGGAGAGCAATTCTCGCGTTTGATTCATAGCCATACCCATTAAGCTTTACGGATACACAATGTGATCTCACGACTCCCCGGGGGACTTTTTCCTTCTACATATTTCATCAACGCTTTATAATTTCATCGGTTTTTTTTTTTCGTACCAACACACGGTCATACATCTACGGTAACGGGAATTACGTGACGGTTCACGTTCCTTGATATTCACATCTAATTTAACACGAGCCTCAACGGTACTTTTGTCATTTCCAAATGTCCCTACGCGGCAGGATGCCGGGTCACGCTGGCTTCCCCCGAATGCTGCTCGGGGAGCTGCCCGTGCGTTACGGCACGGGAAACAGGCCGGGAAGATGCGATTCAGGAGTGTGTTTGGGTTGTGTGGGACGTGCACATTACATAATCGTGGTGGTCTGGCGGTAGCTGATCCGGGGGAATAATAATAATAATTTTACATTTATAACGCGCACATATTCATTCACCGTCGAAGGTACTCATTCGACGAGTGAACGACTCGGTGGCGTAGCGAGGAAAGTGCAGAGAGGCGGAAGAGGCAGCCAGGCGGTTTTGCCGGCGCCATGGTGCCACACACTGCTTCCTATATATTATAGTAATAATAATAATCTACTTTTGTAACGCGCGCATTTTCTCCGGGCGCGTTGCACCCGTTGATTCGGAGGCGCGGAGCCCTGCTCAGTCGGTTTGTTGTGAGTCGGTGAAGAGGTGACTTTTTAATGGGTGTTCTTTTTTTGACTTAAACAAGACAATCGGCCCATCGCAAATTGATATTCATCATGGTTCATCCAACGTGGGAGGCGAAACGTCGCGAGGGTGAGATGTAGGTCGCTCGACACGGCTATCCCGAAAGAACAGCTCTGAAGAGCAACCATCAATCTCACGCGGGTACAATTCAAAGTGTCTTGCCCGCTCAGAAAAGCTAACGGGCAACACTCACCCGCCACCGGCCACTTCCCACAAATTGAGACTCGCTTGCTTTGCTACCCTCGAGAAATTATCGGCCGAGAATCCCTCCGCCGGGATTCACAATTTACAGCCTCCTCCGTGCGAGCCGAGCGCACCTACCCGCGGTGCCACCTGGCTTGATTGGTTTGCGGTGAGGGGGAGTTTATACCGGGAGGCGGCGGAGGAACAGCGTCTCCCGGCTAGATTACTTTGTTTAACATGTAGATAGGAAGAAGAGGAGGCACAATGTCACGGCGAAGGACGCGAGGCGCGCTCCGTTACACACCCCCAGCTCGCGCTAACGATGGGATAAACGATAAACATATTCCTTATCTTACTCACCGATTTAATTAAATTGTGCAGATGAAGAAACGCACGTTTGTTATCGGTTCCCGCCTGAATCCGGTATGGAGTCGGGAGGTGCCGAAGCCTAGCCCGGCAGACACACAGTAAGCGAGGTAGGGCTATAGCCCAGATGGGACGCCAGTTCGTCACAGGGCACTGGGGGATTTGTGTGTTTGGACCGTGGCAGGAGAACGGAGTGCCCGGCGACAACCCACGCGCACGCGGGGAGAGAACATGCAAACTCCGCACAGAAAGGCAACCCGAGCCGGGATTCGTACCGGGGTCCTTCTTGCTGTGAGGCGGCAGCGCTATTCACCGCTATTCACCACGGCACCGCACAACCCAATGACGAAATCATCTCTCTCTTACTGTTAAACAATCATCTCATTACGACGATGTTGATGCTTCAGAGCGGTAACACAAGCCGTGAAACCTACCTCATTAGCATAATAATTTCTTTATTAATTGCAATTCTTGTCTTCTTTGTAATAATAAACACAATACGTTGTTGTTCATCCTTAAAGCAATACAGTACAGCTCTTTATGCAGCTATAAGTGTAGAGTCTTCTCGTTGTAATTTTGCACAGATGGCCAATGGCTGTCTCCCGAGGCCCTAATCTAGGTGAATGCTGTGATTGTTGGTAATTTCAACTGACTCTGCCGCCACTTTAAGCTTTATCATTATCTATTCTGAGTGGGCGGCGGGGTTTCTATGTCGTGGTAACATCCACGCCTCACAGAGAGAAGGTCCTGCCCCTAGGCGGTTCGATTCCTGCCTCAGGCTCATTTTTTTGTGGAATTTGAGTGTTCTCCTCCTGTTCTGCGGGATTTCCTCCGAGTTCTCATGTTTATTCTTTACACGATGTATTTTTTTTAAAGCTAAAAGTGAGAAAATGTTTCTGGTGGCACGATGGCAGTGCAGTGGTTACACTGCCTCACAGTTAAAAGTACCTGGGCTCGATTCCTGGCTCGGCTGCGTTTCTGTGTGGCGTTTGCATGTTGTCCCCATTTCCGTGTAGGATTTTGCCTGGCACTCCAGTTTCCTCCCACCGTCCATAGACATGCTGCCAGGTTAATTCTCCTACTGAGTAAATACACCCAGGCGCCCTGCGATGGACTGGCGTCCCATCCTCGGTGTTCCTCTGCGTTGCGCCCTGTGTCTGTCGGGATAGGCTCCGGCTCACCGCGACCCTGTACATGATTAAACGGTTTCTGAAAATGGATGGATAGATTTTGCCGGGCACTCCAGTTTTCCCCCACAGTCCAAAGACATACTGCTGCTGCTGCTTGGATTTATTGGCCTGCTGATTAAATTGCCCCCGGTGCCCCGTAATGGACCGGCATCCCATCCTTGCTGACAAGTTTGAGCCGGGAATCGAACCCTCGCGCTTCTGGCTGCGAGGCGGCAGCGCAACTCACCGCGCCACCGTGCTGCCCGCCATTCAGTGCAATCGGTGGCTATTGGCAAGTTCGATTCTGACAGGCGTTTAAACGATTTGTAATGTACGGCGTTTGAGACACGTTTAGTCAGCGCGTAACCGTTGAGAGCAGAATTATTCGTGTAATTTGCAGGGCCAACTTCTGGAAATATTTGGTACATTCATTCATTCATTCATTTTCAGAAACCGCTTAATCCTGTACAGGGTCGCGGTGAGCCGGAGCCTATCCCGGCAGACATAGGGCGCAAGGCATGGTTATACCAAGGACGGGACGCCAGTCCATCACAGGGCACCGGGGGCAATTTAGTCTGCAGGCCAATTAACCTATGCATGTTTTTGTACAGTGTGTGTAATTATTTGTAAGTGGTGCGAATAACTGAAAATTGGTTGAGCATGTCACGGGGCGATTCTCAGATCGATTTTAACATATTTGAAACGTGTACGTGGATATTTGAAATATATTATCAATGCCCTAGCCTGACAGTTTTTTTTATCTAGATATTTAAGGATATACATCGGCTAATTCCTGCCTCTGAATACACTAATTTGCAGTTATATGATTTTATGGATAATTAAAATTGCCACTGCTTTACCAAGATAGAAGGAAATGATGCTATAATTCAATGCAGTGCCACTTATCAGATAGGGCCCATTGAGATGTATTATCTCCGAAAGACAACGATGTCCAGAGGCTGACCATCGTGCTTCGAAGAATCGCAAAGAAGGGAAGGACCGTGAAACTGTAATTACACGAAGGAAAGTTATTTTATTTTTTAAAAAGCTGGCTCTATACAGATTAATTGAGTAGTGATCACACCGGTCAGTTGTTAGCTTGCATTGTCTTGCTTTTCATGAGTACACATGTGGTACATTAATAAGTTGTTTCATGTCTAGAATAGCGATGAACGCCACCTCCTTCATGGACGTCAACCCCCGGCCCAACGACTGAAGTCAAGAAGAAGCTTCCTCAGCCATGTGCAGCCCCTAACAACATCTCGAGGGGAAACCAGACTCCAGCTCTGGACGGAAAAGCTTGAGAGTGACCCTCCTGCAACTGGCATGGGAATCCCACCTGCTGAAGACTTCCCTCCTGGCTCAGATGCACCATGGATTCAGTGGAAGACACTCAACCGCCTGAGAACTAGAACGGGACGATCAAAAGATGCTTTGGTCAGATGGGGCTACAAGACCGGCCCAACCACCTGTGAATGTGGAGAAGCAGACCATACTATGGAACACTGCCTTGTCTGTGCTCAACTACCCAACCTCTGCAGCTCAAAAGACCTTGCGGAGTTCAATGAAAATGCAAGGGGCTGTGTAAGAAAATGGGAAACTGTAATTTAACATCGCGCTTCGAAGAATCGCAAAGAAGAAGATGTCTAGAAGCGCAAGTGAAAAAATGCGGTTCCAATTAAGACACCCACTCACTCACCGGGCATCGGAAGAAATTTATTCAGCAGGCCAATTAACCTATGCAGCAGCATGTCTTTGGGCCGTGGGTGGAAACCGGAGTGCCCGGCGTAAACCCACGCGGACACGAGGAGAACATGCAAACTCCACACAGGCACCCAAGCCGGGATTCGAACCCGGGACCTTCTTGGTGTGAGACGGCAGCGCTACTCATCACGGCATAACATATCAATGCACATTTTATTCTGAAGAAGGGCCATTGCCTGAAACGTCGCCTATTCGATGTTTCGTTAAAGGCCACACCGTGTCATCGTTGAGTCTTGGTCTTAACCGCGTGAACCGTGTTCACCGTGCTTGCGGTCTTCTTCTTCTTTGCGATTCTTCGAAGCACGATGGTCAGCTTCTGGACATCGTTGTGTTTCAGCTCGGCCTCGAAGTGTTTGGTAGAATTCGCAGGCAATACCAAGTATTACCTCACAGAAATCACGACGTGAACGCTTCTACCTTGACCCCCTGCTTGCGGTTATAAATGGTTGCGTTTCTTCTTTACTGTTGTGTGTGTCTATGTATATGTTCTTGTGCTTCAATGTTAATTGTTTAATTTAGATTGGCGTTGTTTCCAACTCATGTCTGTCTCCCCCTGTTGCTCACCCTCGCTCCCTAGCTCCCTCCGTGTTTGTCTTTAAGGAAGTGACGTCCATCTTAGGGGACGCTGGCAGATTTTTGCCGCTCTTAAGGTTGCGAGTTTCACGACCTTTCAGTGTATTCGAAGCAGCCTTAATCATTTAATTTTTGTTGCTTTGGCTTTAATTGTTTTTTTCTGTCGTTGACATGCCGTTCTCTCCGCGGCCCTTGTGCAGCGCTTTGTGACCTTCGGGTGAAAGGCGCTCTATAAAATGCTATAATTATTATTATAACTGCCAACGCAGCAGCAGTGTCGCTAAATTATTTGTCCGCGCGGTAAGTGTCTGTTGAAATGTTTGTGTACTCGGGTCAATCTGCGCTTAATGAAGTATCGGGGAAAGCTGGATTAAAATTCAAGGGAATTCATAGGAAGCCCATTAAAGGAAAGTTCAAGGCAAAAAAAAAAACACAACATACCATCCTTGAGTGAGTCACAATTAACTAAACACCTGGCAGCCGCGAGCTGCGTGCGGTGCTTGAGCGATGTGCTGTGCGGGGGCATGTGCATTGTACGAGCTGCATCCAGCCAGCACAACAATTACGGAGTCACAGGAAAGGTTTTAAAAAAATGCACACATCTGCATGTGCTTTCACCGCCACGGGGAACCGTAATATAATAAAATATAAGCGTCTTGGACCCGGAGCCTAAATAATGTGTTAATAATAATAGCATTTATAGAGCGCTTTTCACCTGAGGGTCACAAAGCGCTGCACAGGGCTGCGCAGAGAACGGCATGTCAATAACGACAGAGAATGGAAAATCAGAAAAAAACATATTTTTTTTAAATCCGACAGAAGCCGTGGGGCGGCACGGCGGCGTAGCGGTGAGCAGCACTGCCGCCTCACAGCAAGAAGCACCCGGGTTCGAATTCCGGCTCGGTTGCCTTTCTGTGTGGATTCATAGTGAGGTTCTGTTTGTGAGCTTAGGTCATGTGAAGGTGTGTAAGTGAAGTGCACCTGCCGATATGC
>JAZEWU010000041.1:5603090-5613610 GCA_036362915.1 Geotria australis
CTGGGAGAGGGTTGGAGAGAAGTCCTGAACGAGGTTCTGTGAGAGAGGTCCAGAACGAGGGTGCGCCCCGGAGGCCGGCGTGTCCCGGGGCGTGCTGGCACAGCCCGACCAGCTGCTGTGAGCCGGGGAGCAGGGTGGAGCGCGCGCTGCGCTCCACTGCTAGCTTGTAACTAAACGGCGTGCCTGTGAGCGGGCAGCTCGGTGATAGCAAGCTTGAGCGATCGTAGTGACGGACTGATGTTCACGTGACAAGTCTTGCTGGTGAATTAAAAGACAATCTGCTGGGAAGCCTGCGCTTCGACCTTCATCTGTGTGGGAGGGGGGTGCGTCGGCGGCTCCTGAGTCACGCCGACCAATGTGTGCTCTCGTCTTCGTGGCTTTCGAATTGACGCCCGGGAACGTGGTAAAAGACCCGACGGCTCATCCTGACAAGAGAGCCGACGTCGGTCCTTACAGGAACACGATCAGGTTACGATTCACGGGGGGGACAGCGCAGGCGTGTCGCAGCCGCAAGTGTTGCAGGAAAAAGTGGGGGGGATGGAATCATGTTTCTGTGAAAGTGCGGGTGTCACAACGTATGATTTGAGGCTTTCTCAGGAAAAAGTGGGAGGGATGGAATCATGTTTCTGTGAAAGTGTGGGTGTCGCAACACTCGCAACACTCGCAACACACGCGGCTGCGACGCGCCTGGGACAGCGGGCCGCTCGGTGTGTCCGCCGGCAGGCCCCGGGGGACGGGGAGTGGGAGGCGCGGTGGCTGCAGTGACCCCTGTCTGTCGCCCCCCCCCCCACTGGGCCTCCCTCGGCGGCCGCTGTCGATGGGAAGAGGATCGATCAATGGGACGTCCGGCGATTATGCCGGCGCTCGGCCCCTCGGAGAGAAGGTGCGCGAATCGCCGCCGCC
This sequence comes from Geotria australis, assembly GCA_036362915.1. Classification (NCBI taxonomy): domain Eukaryota; kingdom Metazoa; phylum Chordata; class Hyperoartia; order Petromyzontiformes; family Geotriidae; genus Geotria; species Geotria australis. The sequence continues at coordinate 5,603,994 of JAZEWU010000041.1, forward strand.
GCCGCACCCGTAAAGATGCATCGGGTTTTTTTTTTTGTAAGTGCTGTACAGTAACACGTAGGTATCGATCGTTCCTGTGTGTGGGAGACTCTATTAAACTTCTGGCGCCTAATTCCATCAGCGCTCGTTCGAATGCGAGCTCTGAACGTTCCACTTGTTTCGACGCGCGCGCGCGTGCGTGTGTGTCTTTGCGTTGCTGTTGAAGCTATCGATCCATCAATTTTAAGAAACCGGTTAATCTTGTACAGGGTCGCGGTAAGCCGGAGCTTATCCCGGCAGACACAGGGCGCAAGGCAGGTCTATACCCAGGATGGGACGCCAGTCCATCGCAGGGCACCTGAGGCAATTTACTCAGTAGGCCAATTAACCTGGCAGCATATCTTGTGGGAAGAAATCGGAGGGCCCGGCGAAAACCCACGCGGACACGGGGAGGACATGCAAACTCCACACAGTAAGGCACCCAAGCGGTTTCTGACAATGAACGAATTAATTGTATCTGCGTCAATACAGGTGGCAGCGTACCTCTTGCACCCTTTCGTTTGCTCGCTCACGCGTGAGCGAGGTCACGCGTGACCTCACAACTGGCCCCAGTGCATGGATCGGTGAGGCCGAAGTTTTCGGAGTTTCGCTGTCGGGAAATTAGTGGAGAGCATCGCCCCATTGTGTCGATACCACTAAAGCGCTCGGCGTCTCTGGTTGCGGTCAGACAGACCACTCGATGCCGAAACTCCCGTGACGGAACTGTTGAGGCAACGTGAAGCGTGCCCTGTTATTCAAGTAGGGCTTAAAGTACAATATTCGATGTGGGTTTGTCGCGGATCGACGTATGAGAATTGCTCTGCAGAGCTGCTCTTTCGGGACGGCCGTGTCACTGAGCGTTACCACTCTTTCCTCTACGACGGTTAGCCTCCTACGTTAGCCTGATGAGGCCTCAAACGTGGGAGGGGAAACGTCGTGAAGGAGAGAGGAGGAACGCTCAACACGGCTATCCGAAAAGAGAAGCTCTTAGAAGCTTTTCTCAGTAGACAGATGTTTAGATCGATGTTTATTTTTCCATCTGAAAATACCCAGTGAGCTTGCAAGCTCTGGAAGTGGGATTAATGAGATACAACAAACGTACAAATTAACCAACATAAACCATCCATCCATTGTCAGAAACTGCTTCATCCTATCCCGGCAGACACAGGGCGCAAGGCAGTGATATACCCAGGATAGGACGCCAGTCCATCACGGGACACCGGAGGCAATTTAGTCAGGCCAATTAACTTAAGCAGCAGCATGTCTTTGGACTGTGGGAGGAAACCGGAGTGCCCGGCGAAAACCCACGCGGCCACGGGGAGAAAATGCAAACGCCACACATAAAGGCACCCGAACAGGATTTCGAACCCGGGATCTCATTTCTGTGAGGCGGCAGCACTACTCACCGCACAGCCCTAACAAACATAAACAACACATAACATCAGAAGGTCATACAACGAATGTAATGAATTTACAGCATTACATTGTGCAGGGATAAAGCGGTCGAATACTTGCCGTCGTTTGTTAAAAGTGCTGCGCACTTTGTCCCACGCCTCCGTTTACAAGAGATGTGTGTCGTCTCGCCAGGCCCTTACCGGGCCGAACAAAAGGTTACGACCGCTGGGAACACGACTGCATTGGGAAAACATGTTTACAAAAAATAAATCATGTGGGTGAAATGATGCAGTGGTTCCTCTTGAGAAATACACACAAATGTAGCTTTGGTGAAATGAATGCCCTTTTATCGGGTGCATGTGTGCTTACCTTTTTCCGTGTACATTGTCTAAAGGCACACGTGTACTGTGTAGGCACGGTGTGTATACATGAGGCAGCAGGGTGTCCATGCAGCGGTAACATCTGCGCCTCACAGATGCAAACTCCTGCCCAAGACGGTTCGATTCCCGCCTCTGGCATCTTGCTGTGAGGAGTTTGTGTGTTCTTCATCTATTCTGCGTGGCTTTCCTCCGGATTCTCCGGTTTCCTCCGACAACTCCAAAAAAACCTCATTAATTAGTTGGCCGATAACATCATAAAATAGGAAGCAGTGTGTTGCAATATGTTGGCACCGGCAAACCGCTTGGCTGCCTCCTCCGCCTCTCTGCGCGTTCCTCGCTACGCCTCCGAGTCGTTCTCTCGTCGGATGAATACCTTCGACATTGACTGAATATGTGCCACGCGTTATACATTTAAAACTATCATAATTAAAATGTAACTCCGTACTCGTGCCCCCCCGTTGCGTAACTCCATACCGGTGGGGATCACCCTCTCAGGTCGTGTGGATAGCTTGTAATCCCGACTAAGAACACCGATCCGTACAATAATAAGTTTATTGTAATGAGTTCTGTTCCTCTTGGGCTCTTTTTCGTCCGCACACTTCCTTACGCATTATATTTGTCCTTTTCACGTGCGATGCCGTGAGCCTCCGTGAAAGATGCCTAATAAGCTCAAATTATTATTAAGGTCAACCCACACATTGTAACCTTTTGTTAAGACGCGCGTAAAAATGACCTAATTTCGCGTGCGTTCGTAACCGGCGGATAATGTTTTCGCTCCGCATCTCTTCGTTTGGGGTTTTTATTTTATTCGACTAATATCTGCTTTATCGTGCAGGAAGTGTGTATCGCTTGTAAAATAATATTTAACGGCAAGCGGAGGTAATGCACCTTGCCAGGGCTTTATGGCCTGCGAAAATGGAACGGCATAATTTTACACGCTGAAGATTTTTTTTCGGTTAGCCGTGAAATGAGTGCATTAGAAAGGTGGCTGTAACGAGAAGCCAACATTACCTGCTCGTGAGTCCCATGAGGTGAGATCATAATCGCTAACAATTGTATTAATGATTTATGAATAGCTATTCACGTAGGGCACTCTTCAGAAGAGGGGGGAACAGTTGGACTTTATTATATCAGCCAGCGAGGCCCATTGAGCCAAGCAGCAACGTTTGACGGACAACCTCCGCACAGGCCGTCACAGAGCTTAAACAAATATAACTATCATCATTGTCAGACACCGCTTAATCCTGTACAGGGTCGCGGGGAGCTGGAGCCTATCCCGGCAGGCACAGGGCGCAAGGCAGGGCTATGCCCAGCATGGGACGCCAGTCCGTCATAGAGCAAGGGGGGCAATTTTAAGTCAGCAGGCCAATTAACATATGCAGCAGCATGTCTTTGGACTGTGGGAGGAAACCGGAGTGCCCGGCAAAAACTTACGTGGACACGGGGAGAACATGCAAACTCCATACAGAAAGGCACCCGAGCCGGGATTCGAACCCCGGTCCTGCTTGCTGTGAGGCATGCAGCGCTACTCACCGCTACAGCCACCGTGCCGCCCTACTTCAGCTTTCTTGGAAACATTTTCGCTTTGTGTCCTTAAAACAAAAACCCACCCAGCATTATTGTCATAGCTGTTAATGAGACGTGTAGCGTAGGGTAGCATTTCAGGCAAGGGGCATCCGTGCAGGGAGGAAACCAATCAGAACGTGTTAATATCGCCATGGCGATGGGTGCCGGTGGAAGCTGCCTCTTCTCAGCCGTTAATGCACGCCCGCGCACAATTGTTGATTACGAATTACAGCCCTTTGTGAACAGACCGGTGCTAGGAGACGAATGGGGATTGGTTTGATCCCGCTTCCAAACGCCGCCCGGTGCGGGTTTGTGGAGATGGGGGGAGTCGGTGGGGGGCGGCACGGTGGCGTAGCGGTGAGTAGCGCTGCTGCCGAACAGCCAGAAGGTTCACGGGTTCAATTGCCGTCTCGGGGGCTTTTCAGTGTGGTGTTTGCATGTTTTCCCCGTGTCCGCATTGGTTTTCACCGGGCACTCCGGTTTCCTCCCACAACCCAAAGACATGCTGCAGCAGAGGTTAATCGGCCCGCTGATTTAGTTGTCTCCGGTGCCCTCTGATGGGCTGGCGTCCCATCCTGGTAGAGCCGTGCCTTGCGCCCTGTGTCTACCGGGATAGGCTCCGGCTCACTGTGACCGGGTTGTGGTTGTAAGTCGAAAATACCAACATCGATTTACGATGGGGTCATCGGTCGAGGAGAGACTGTACATGGAACCAAAGTGATGCGTTTTACAAAGTAACGGCTGCCATCTTAAACAGGGTTCACCGAATTCGTTCTTGACAGAACACAAATGTGTAAGAATAATAATATCGAACAAATTATACGAATAAAGTGAATTGTCAAACCTTTTAACTCCTTGTTTTGCTCCCGATATATTCCCTATGGTTACATTTATATGGGACACCCTGTATACATTAATAATACCAACCGTGTGTAAAAGCTACTTTTCTTTTTTTCATTGACGGGAGAAATGAAGGCACCGCTGGCATATCGTAACGCACTCATGGCGTTACTCTCATCTAACGATCTGGTATCTATAATGCATAGATGGGGAATTTAATGCTTTGATGGGACATTCTAACGCAGATACATTTATAAAGGAATAATTATTTATATCGGAGCAGAAAATGACTGGCTGTATAACAATTCAAAATACATTATTTTATTAATTTGATATACCCAAAAAAAGGTCCAGTCTCTAAGGCTTTCATGGACGTGAGATACACGCCTTTAGTGGGTTAATTGTCCTTTTTATAGCGGATCAAAAGTGTTCAGCAAAACCGTGGCGAGCGCTTGCATCTTGAATGGAGGGCATGAAAACGATCATAATGATGCTAATGATGGTCACCTTTGCAGCAGCCTTCTCGCTAATTAAAAATCCGTGCATTCACCGCAGCGGTGCTTATGCGGCGCTTATGCGGCACCAGCATTGTGCAAGTATGATTAGGTCGAGTGTGAATATTGTTCCTTTAATGAACATTGTGCTTAGCCGGCAACGCTCGTTGCCTCGGCTCTTGAGCGGGAACAGCAGCGTTGCCGTATATCAGAATGACTATGGATGGCGGACGCTTACCCCGAGCTAACTTGGTCGTTGACCCCCCGCGCTGTGTTTTGGAAATGCGTGCGCGCGCCGAGCAATTGGGACATCGGTGACCCTGAGTGCTCCGTGGGTTTAAACGGAACCCATCGCTCGTCGTAGATGCGGTGATGCCCGTAATGGGCTCACGGCTCGCACGCTGTGCCGCAAAACGCCGCCCACGGCACAGTTCGCTAATCGCGCTCAGAGCGTTATTCGGGAATAAACACCGGGTGGCGCGGCGAACGGCGCTGCCGCCTCGCAGCAAGAAACCCCCTCGGTTCGATTCCCAGCTCTGTGCGGAGTTTGCGTGTTCTCCCCGTGTCCGAGTGGGTTTTTTTCCGGGTGGTACGATTTTTTTTTCTCGCAGTGCAAAAGGCATGCTGCTGCCTAGAAAGATAGATAGCTGGTTATTAATATGGCAGAATAATACCCAGTGAGCCTGCAAGCTATTTGCGGGATTCCTGCGACACAACAAACGCGCGAATTGACAAAAATAAATGAAATTTAAAAAATCACAACCCTAGGTTAATTGGCCTGATTAAATTGCCCCCAGTGCTCTGTGATGGATTGGCATCTCACCTTGGGTAAAGTCCTGCCTTGCGGCCTGCATCTGCCGGGATTGGCTCCGGCTCACTGCGGCCCTCTTCAGGATTTAGCAGATACTGATTACAGATTATAGATGTTTATTATTACAGCAGAAAAAAATACCCAGTGAGCTAGCAAGCTCTTTACGGGATTCCTGCGACACAACGAACATGCGAATTGACAAAAAATATTTTGTTTAAATAACCCAACAGATAATGAATGAATGAATGAACGCGAATAAACAAACCTGGAGATTGTGGGTGGTGTAGAGAAGATGGAGTTGGATGCGGTAAATCAAAGCAGGTCCAGGATGATTGAGCGACGAGAGGAGAGTTGGGAGGTTGACGAGGAACGTGGGGGTTCGACCTGCCACACAGACGCGGGCAGCGGCGAGACACTCACACGGAGAGGCCCCAACAGCCACTCGGGGTGACATTAATTAACGGCTATAAATCGGCGCCGTGGTTTAAAGCACGGCTTAAAGTTCTTACCTTTATGATAAATGTAAAAAAAAAAATTATACCCGTTAATGCTAATTTATTTTCATCATCCGGTGAGTTCAGATTTAATGGAGTTAACTACACTATACAAATCCTCCCTCTGGCCTCATTGGAGCGTTAACGACAGGTTCTATCAGTGAACAACTATTAGTGAGCACCTATTAGAGAGCACTAACCTTAGATGCCAGTTAGAATTTGAAATTTGTACCGAGTTGTGATTGCAAATCTTGATTTGTGTTTGAAATGCTCCAAATATTGCACTATTCCCTCTCAATGTTGAATACGCTACCTAGAATATGTTTTTATTTTTCCCATCGTAATGTAAAACTGTATTATTTTTATTTGAAAAAAACTGTGCGATGCTGTGTGTAAATGTGTTTTTGTTGTTCGGTGAATGTATTATTTTTAGATTTGTATTTTTTCTTATTTTTCATTATTTTTGTCAATTCGCATGTTTGTTGTGTCGCAGGAATCCCGTAAAGAGCTTGCGAGCTCACTGGCTGGGGGTGAGGGAGGGGGATGAGGGATGAGGGAGTAGGGAGTGAGGGTGTTGGGGTCAGTGTGTGAGGTTAGGGTGGGAGAGGGGGGTTACACCAAGTCGGGTCGTTAATGTTGTTTTACAGAGCGCGGAGATTACATGCTGGAGGGTCATTACGACCATAATTTGCAGCCCTGAGCCTATACACGGGAGCCGCAGCATCCTTAGGGGTCATAGAGGTGAACAATTACGCGAAGGATAGGACCAGGTTTGGGAGGATAGAGAAATTAATCTTAAGTGGGGGGAGAAGAAGAGTCTAGCGTTTAGCGAGGCCTTAAAAGGCTTCTTCTTCTTTGCGATTCTTCAAAGCACGATGGTCAGCCTCTGGACATCGTTGTCTTTCAGCTCCGCCTCGAAGTGTTTGGTAGAATTCGCAGGCAATACCAAGTATTTACCTGACAGGGATCGCGACGTGAACGCTTCTACCTTGACCCCCCTTAAAAGGCTTAAACAGAGGGAGGGGGGCGGCCTCACAGCAAGAAGGACCCGGGTTCGAATCCCGCGCTCGGGTGCTTTTCTGTGTGGAGTTTGCATGTTCTCCCCGTATCCGCGTGGGTTTGCACCGTGCAGTCCGGTTTCCTCCCACAGGCCAAAGACATGCTGCTGCATAAGTAAATAGGCCTGCTGACTAAATTGCCCCCGATGCCCTGTGATGGTCTGGCGTCCCATCCTTGGTATAGCCCTGCCTCGTGCCCTGTGTCTGCCGGGATAGGCTCCGGCTCATCGCGACACTGTACAGGATTAAGCGGTTTCTGACAATGGATGGATGTAAACAGAGGGAGGTAGCAGGTTGTGGCCCAGAGCTGACCCGTCCGCGGACGAGAACAGAACGTCTCAAAACCTACAAATCATTCGCGGCACCCATTGTCTGACGTGGCCAATGAAACGTTAAAGACGTAAGTATCCGACTCATTTAAAACGTTATTATGCAACTCACCCTTCATCGGTCGGACAGATAAATCTGCAGCGCCAAAGTTCGCGGCGTCAAACGCTACCTGACAAGGGAAATATGTGGTTCCGGCCCACGCACTATAAAGACGCGAGACGGAGAGAGAGAGAAGTCCATGGAAGGTCTTGAAGGACCGTAGAGAAACGGGCAGGAGAATGGGCAACGTGGAGCAATTTGCCCGGGGCATCTGAGTCTGGCTCAGAAATAGCCGGGGAGGCCGCGGAGAGGGAGCTTCATCTGTGAGTTTGCCGCAGGTCTTGAGAAACCTTTGGTCGGCGCCAGCTCTTTGAAAGCAGAGTGATCTGACGCGTCATTCAAGATTCGAAATCGGACTGGGAGACGCACCGATAGGCCGTCATATACTCTCGGCGAGAGCGACGCCAACTTCACAACCGCGGTGTCGTTCGCAGCAAAGAGACCCTCTTACGGCTGCGATCTGGCGGCAGTATTTGTTTACCGATCCCGAGCCCGGATGGCAGCGGGCAAGGTAGACACCCGTGCAAATTATCGATGCTTCAAACACAACTCGCTGGATATTTGAGATCACTGCTGTGTGGAGTTTGCATGTTCTCTCCCCGTATCCGCGTGGGTTTTCGCCGGCCACTCCGGTTTCCTCCCACAGTCCAAGGGCATGCTGCTGCATAGGTCTATTGGCCTGCTGGCTAAATTGCCCCCGGTGCCCTGTGATGGACTGGCGTCCCATCCTGGATATGGCACTGCCTTGCGCCCTGCGTCTCCTGGCATAGGCTCCGGCTCACCGCAACCCTGTACAGGATTAAGCGGTTTCTCATAATGAATGTCTGACATTGTGTCACTTATTGCGCAACATTGTGTCACCTATTGCGTAACATTGTGTCACCTGTTGCGTAAGACTGTGTCACTTACGACGCTGCGAGTCCTCGAGAGCAAACCTCCTTCCATGTATTAGAAACAACGCCGTCTGACGAGTGAAGCATTTTTACCCCCGTGGAGTGCAACTGGAATTGGGCAATTAGGCTGCCCCAATTACGATGCGGAGGTCTCCCGCTTACCCGCCGCGGGCAGTGTTAACGCTCTGGATCTGCTTCGCGACACGCGCGTCTCCGCGCGTCCGCGGAGTTTGTTACGAGCGTGACCTCGGAACTGCGTCTGGCCACTGTTTGAAGATGAGTGTAAATTTTGGAATGCCGCCTCGGCAGCATCACTGACCTCAATCGCGAGCCATGATCGTGAAACCCGTCACCGGTTAATGAGGCGCTTAGATGTGTGTTACGTAATTTATTTCAGGATGAAATCAGCTGCAGAACACGCGAATTGGAGCGTTTGCTGGTTAGGATGCTTGCCATGCACACAATAATAGTAATAATAATTTTACATTTATAACGCTCACGTATTCATTCAGTGTCAAAGATATTCGTTTGACGAGAGAAGGACTCAGAGGCGCGAGGAAAGCACGCCTCTGAGGACATACTCTTAGTCTTATGATCACTTTCGTAAAATGGAAACCAGGTAAATACACCTTAGTTAATTGAACTACTTCATGTTTTTATTGATTGATTTCTTAATATGGGCAGCACGGTGGCGCAGTGAGTAGCGCTGCCGCCTCATAGCAAGAAACCGTTTAATTCTGTCGAGGGTGGCGGTGATCTGAAGCCTATCCCGGCAGACACAGGGCGCAAGGCAGGGCTATACCCAGGATGCGACGCCAGTCCATCACAGGGATCAATACATATCTAAGATGGTAATGTGTATTAGGTTTCACCGACCGCCCGTTTAATCAGAAATCCCCCACCCTCCCCTCCCAGTGATTCAAACTTCCAGAGATTTGCAATGCGCTTCAACTCTTGCAAAGCCTACCTTGCTTTGCGTATAAGCCACACTTGCATATTCTCTTTGTCATTAATCGTACGTTAATTGATGCTAATTGCTAAGACTTGTGTTCTGTTGCTGTTTAATTGCTTCCACTGTTATCATGAAGATTCGTTTTAAGTTTGACATGTCCTATTATCATTATTTATATACGGCGGTCCCCGTCTGCCGAAACAAACGATATATTTTAAACCTCAGCGGGTTCTCACCTGCTTATAAATAAACGATGCTTCTGATAATGCCACCCCCCCCCCCCCCCC
>JAZEWU010000041.1:5616326-5630555 GCA_036362915.1 Geotria australis
CGGCACGTTCTAATTTGAGGCTGGGTCGACCTTGAGGAGGACCATGACCGGTTTAGAAAATCGTCACTGGTGTTGGCTGAGCTCAGATCACCCGGTTCATAGTGCAGCGCGATAACCACTGCACCACCGCTCCCCACTATCCCCTCCAAAGACAAAGGGTCAAGTGCCGTTAGCGAGCAGCACCTATGAAGGTCAACTTTTTACAACAACAACAACCATCATTCGCCACTAAGTGGCGGTGACGTCACCACGGCGCCTGTGCCAGGCCATATGCACCTTGAGGCCACGTGAAGTGTCGAAGGCTCGTCGACAGGAGGTCACATACCCACACCCACTCTGACTCCCAGCTGCCATCAGTCAGTATATGCGTGATAGCAGCTCCGGTCATCCTCCTGTGCCGATCCATAGCGGTTTGTAGGGATTAGCGGTGTCCACCTGAATCTGATCTCTTTCAGTCGAGTGCGTGCCATTGATTTTGACCGATCCGTCCTCGCTCGCCGCCCACGTGGTTTCCGCGTCGCGTAGGTAAATAATAAATGTAACATCCTGCGGCGTAAATAGGTTTAAAGATTACAAGCAGTGTGTAGTTTGAGCTTGAAGATGCTTTAAGCGCCGTGTGTGCTTTATACCTGCCTGTCATATTTGTTTATTTGTGCATCGTACATCTACTTAACTCTCTACTCGCTCTCTTCGGGATAGCAATCCCCCAGTTTTATGAAGAGCTCGAGCTTTGAAGTTTGATGTTACACAAACCAATTTAAACAATGACCTAGTCCTTGCCACCGTCGGCTGACGACACACTTTTTCATTCCTTTTGAATTATACCGATGTAGGTTTGTCGCGGCTCGATTTATGAGAATTGATCTCCGTAGCTTTTCTTCGATATAGCCGTGTCACCGAGCGTTCCTTCTCTCTCCGTCGCGACGTTCCGTCTCGCCACGTCGAATGCTTCAGCTGAAACGCACTGTGCCACGCTCGGCGCACTGCACATATGCAATAGTTCATTACTTAATTCATTGTCAGAAACCGCTTAATCCTGAACAGAGTTGGATAATGCCTGATGATGCTTCCAGCGTGGGAGACAAAACGTCGCGAGGCAGAGAGGGAGATCGCTCGACACGGCTATCCCGAAAGAACAGCTCTGAAGAGCAACCATCATCTATCTATCTATTATGGCAGTGGTTCCCAAACTGTGCGCCACAGTGCTTCGGGGCGCCACAGATAACTCACAGGGGCGCCACAGCGGGATATGTTCGACATATGCCATATTATATATTCTGACTTTGGGCGCCATGGTAAAAAATCCTGATACACTAAGGGCGCCTTGAACCGAGAGTTTGGGAACCACTGTTGGTCGTTTATGAATATTGCATACATATATATTAATTATTGTCAGCAATACGCATGTTTGTTGTGTCAATGCAGGAGTCCCGTAAAGAGCTTGCAAGCTCACTGGGTCTTTTTCTGCTGTAATAATAAACATCTATCTGTCTAGACTGTATTATGGGGACAACGCACACGCGGTGTTGACGATGCTCCGCGGTGTCTGGTTCCCGCTAACCGCGCCGCAGTTCTCCCAAACGTCGATGTTGCTCGACGCTCCTCGTGACAGATTACCAGCGTCGAACAAAAGTTGACGTGCTCGCTCTGGGTTGTCGAGCAGGACTTTGGCCCTGTTCCTACACCAAAGGCCACACTCTCACAAAATACATATACCTCAGAAATGTCAGAATTCCTGTGCCGCGTTTTTTTACTTAATGAAACAAGCTATTTTGGCGCCTCGTGACCCTTTTCACTTCCTGGGCCAACAGTAACGCCGTAACTCTCCGCGGCAAGCTGGGGGGGAAATCAATACGAGTGGAAATAATTCAGAAAGTTTAACGTGGTGGAAAGGGAAAAGATGAGCTCAGAGGTGGCCCAGCTGCTTGGACCCCAAGGTTTTTAGGGTTTTTCTTTTTCTCTCAAGAAAGTCAATTTTTCCTCGGTGACACGTGTCTGCGTTACAGAGTGTGTTGTCCTTCAGACACTTAAACCCCCCTTGTCCCATCTTCTTATCGCCCGTTTATAAAAGCGCTTGACAAGTTCCATTGCCGAGGCCTCTGCTTCAAGAAGCCGTGCATTGTCTGCCTAGTTATTTATTTATTTATCTGTAGATTAAAAAAATATTTGCTTGGCTCTTTATGTCGTTTGCGTGCTTGTCGATCTGGTCCGGCACACGCCCATGTGTAGCTGGCTGAAATGGGAAGTTCCGACCTAACACAGGTTGTTTGTGTTTTTATTTTTTGTATTTTTATTAACACAATTTATAACGCTGCGTGGCACAGATTCATTACATTTCGAAGGTATTCATTCGAAGAGAGAACAACTCAGAGGCGCGAGGAAACCGCAGATAGGCGGGGGAGGGGCGAAGGCAGCCAGGCGGTTTGCCTGCGCCAACATTTTGCCACACACTGCGTCCTACATATTATGATGTTATCGGCCAATTACTTAATGAGCGTTGTTTAGTCGTGGGAGGAAACCGGAGGATCCGGAGGAAACCCACGCAGAACAAAGGGAGAACATACAAACCCCACGCAGAAAGGCACCCGAGTCGGGAATCAAACACAGGCCCTTCCTCCTGTGAGGCAAATACATAACCGTGGCGCCTCCCTGCCCCCCACACAGAGGGGCGTACTAGTTTGTTTTATCCGCCGCACTGACGTGTTGTAGGAAAATCCGAGCGGCATGTCAAACTGGTGCAATTTAATTTGAATGCTCAGTGATGAATGTTGAGCGTTAATGCGTCTTGTCATTAATTTATTCATCATGTGTATACTAATTATTGCCTTGCGCGAGTATTTATTCTCTGCTTCCCGCCCCCTCCCCCCCTCCCTAATTATTTTCTCGCTACGTTTCCGTTGGCATAATTTCAGAAGACGAACGAATCTCCATTCACAACTTCCAGCCTCTGTCAGAGAAGCACCATGGAGGATGTTGTCCGTCCATCCATCCATTGTCAGAAACCGCCTAATCCTGTACAGGGTCGCGGTGAGCCGGAGCCTATCCTCGGCAGACACAGGGCGCAAGGCAGGGCTATACCCACGATGGGACGCAGGTCCATCACAGGACACCGGGGGCATTTAGTCAGCAGGCCAATTAAATCCATGGAAAATGTTGTCACCAAACTATTTCTGAACTCACTTCAATAGGCCCCTCTATCAACACTCTGGGCACACATGTTAATTGTCCGCACAGAGCGTCTGTCACGTGTTCATATAAAGCCAAGCCTCAGAGCTGAAATGTTTTCCAATACCACTGAAGTTGAATGTGTTTTATATCATGCGGTCGCTGGTTGACGAGGCTTAGGCTTTCAAGTTGCTTCGCTTGGGAACCTGGTGTAATTGTCAGTGGGAGCTTCATTTCAAACCCAGGATCTCAGCAATACTGGATCAGTGCTCTGACCCCTTGACCCCACCAGGCCTCTTTGCGTGAGCCACCCAGCCGTGCCGCGTCTGAAAATACGATTGCGGTGAACAGTCCCCTAGATGAGCCTCCCTGGAGCACCTGGGATTCATGCTCAAAGGAAAGGAGGTAGACTTTGAAAGAGCATAGGACCCATTCCTGAATAACCCAGCTCACATCTGGCGCCCTCTGGCACAGTTCCACCAGGATCCAGGTCATGTTTTAATAATAATAATCTGTAACGTATAACGCCCCGGGTGGTTTAAATCACTCTCTAAGAGAGGAGAATGATTCAGAGCAACGAGAAATATTTGCCAGACATTGCGTACTCTAAATGCATGGAGACTCTACACTGGCTACCCATCCACAAACGCATCACTTAGAAAACTGCAATAATATGCCACCTCGCTATCCACACAGGACACCCTAAATACCTCGCATCACTACTCCGGCCACTCGCATCAACACAATCCCGTACTCTGCGCAGCTCATCACAGTGTAAGGACCGACGTTGGCTCTCTTGTCAGGATGAGCCGTCAGGTCTTTCACCACGTTCATGGGCGTCAAGTCGAACGCCACGGACACGAGAGCACACGTTGGTTGGCGTGACTCAGGAGCCATCGGCGCACCCCCCTCCCACACAGATGAAGGTCGAAGCGCGGACTTCCAAAGGCAGAGTGTCGTTTAATTCACCAGCAAGACTTCTCAACATGGACAGCAGTCCGTTACTACGACTGCTCAAGCTTGCTATCACCGAGCTTCTAGCTCACAGGCACGCCGTTTAGTTACTAGCTAGCAGTGGAGTGCAGCAGCGCGCAGTCTACGCCATCTCCCCAGCTCACACACACACTGGCCGGGCTGTGCCAGGCACACCCCGGGACACGCCCGGAGCGTGCCCTGTTCTCTGAACCTCTCACAGAACCTCGTTCAAGACCTCTTTCCAACGCTTCTCCCGCTGTATCTGGGCGTCTGCCCTTTATGCTGAAAAGCTCTGACGTCAGCTCTGACATCACCCCTCCCCTGCTGTCAATGATTCATGGCCTCCACTCTAAGTTTAGCCACTATAATCCCTTCCACAATAGAGAAAGCAGCGGGGATTCTCCGAGTAAACATTAGGTCACCCTCAATGTTCCCGAATACAATGAGGGTGGGAGGGAATTAATCCCCCCAATCCCCCCATTCCTCCCTCGGCCCCCTCCCTTTTCGGCTAGACCATGGGCCTGCCCAGGCTTGAACTGGTTTCCTCATTACATTATTTTCCGTAGGGCGGGGAATTGACACGGTCACTTCGCCCACCAACTTCTGATCACATGTGGGTCATTACAACAGCCCCTACTCCACACACCGCGCTCACGTACAACCTTCACGAAACGCCGATTCTCGGTTGCGGCACCCACAACCTGGAACAGCCTGCCACACTTATTGCGTCAAACACAGTCCCCCACAGCCTTAAAAAAAACTCTTAAAAAGTCACCTCTTCACCGACTCACAATAAACCGACTGAGCAGGGCTCCGCGCCTCCGAATCAACGGGTGCAACGCGCCCGGAGAAAATGCGCGCATTACAAAAGTAGATTATTAATATATATTAAGATTTTATCAGCCAAATAGTGAGTGGGTTTTTTTAGCTACGGGAGGAAACTAAAATAGCGGTGAAAACCCATGCGGACATGGAGAGAACACAAACTCAACACAGAAAGGCACCTCCAGCTGAGCATCCAAGCCAGGCCCTTCTTGCTGTTAACTGTCGGTTCTCCTACCACCATCAAACACGCACAGATCTGAGCTCTCCCACAGGTCACCCACTAGCAACCACCCCGGTTTCCCCACGCCTCGCGTACATAAAGACCAGCGCTGCCCGTAAGACTGAGCGGCGTGCCATTGCATTGCTGACATGCAACCGTGTACGGAAATCATTAATGAAGAAAATAATACTGTAAATTAATACGATCGCATACTGATGCAACATTCATTAGAATTGTTGCCGCTGCTCCACCTGGATGGGTTTGACCAAACGGATACAACTCCTAGCCAAACGTAATGGCCCTTTGATCCCCGTGAGCAGTGACGAACCAGTCGCTCATCACTGGGGTCTTTGTGGATAGGTCTGGGTCTTGGGGTGGCACGGTGGCGTAGCGGTGAGTAGCGCTGCCGCCTCACGGCAAGAAGGGCCCAGGTTCGAATCCCGGATGGGGTGCCTTTCTGTGTGGCGTTTGCATGTTCTCCGCGTGTCCGCGTGGGTTTTCGCCGGGTACTCCGGTTTCCCTCCCTTCCAAAGACATGCTGCTGCATAAGTTAATTGGTCTGCGGACTAAATTGCCCGTGGTGCCCTGTGATGGACTGGCGTTCCATCTTGGGTAAAGCTAGCCCTGCCTTGCGTCCTGCGTCTGCCGGGAAAGCCTCCGGCTCACCGCAACCCTGTACAGGATTACGCGGTTTCTGACAATTAATGAATGCTACTGGCTCTTCATTGTTCACTTTACAGCAGGGGACATCGCTCTGACAATAACGCCCTTCGGCATTATTGGAGAGAAATGGATTTTTAACCATCGGACCTTTGCAATGAGGCGAAATGAATGGTGGTGAAACAATAACACGATCTGCTTTAAGGTATAATGTATTAGAGACAGGAATACAATGAGTTATGCATTCTTAAAACAGCTGCAATCTACAAAAACAACAGGGCCCCTTCATAAATAATGCAGCGCAATTAGGGCCGAGGTGGTTATAACGACGGAGAGAAACGACGCCTTGATAGGAATGTAATGTAATGTAATGCCCCAGTAATGAGCAACCGTACACTCTGGCTGGAAAACATTTTAACGTAATCGGTCAAACCGCAGCGTTTGATAGGAGGGCAGAAAGCAATTTTCGACCACATTCATCTGTAACCTTATTTGAAGAATGTTTCTTCTCGCCTTACAGATGCGTTATGAATATGCAAGTAAATTACATTCCTTTCACGAGCCGCGCATTCATTATTTGTTTCTCAACGACATGTATCGCTCGTGTACGTTTGGCCGCGCTACGCAACGCAACTTCTCAAGCTAACAAACGCAGTGACTTCTCTACGAATATAAAAATACAATTGAGCACAGCAGGTTCCAGCTCACCCCGACCCTGTGCAGGATGAAATGGGGACTGACAATGAATGAATGAATACAATGTAACAACGATCTGTCCCTTGTCGATCCACTGCTGGATGAAGGTAGGTTTGTGACGGGGTTCCCACAGGACCGGGACAGATCTTGCTCGGCACCGTGGCTAGGAATCAAACTGGGAACGCTAGGTTTGGAGCGCAGTGCACTATTCATTTGCGCTGCAGCTGCGTGTCGATTAACGGCTAATCATCAGCAAGCGGACAGACCATATTGAGCCCCCGTTCCTGTTCGTTTAAACTCACTTTAAAGGGACACCTGGATAAAATAATTAGTTTTGAAACACAGGGATGAGCGCTTTATTAAAACGTTATAAGCAGCATTGAATTAAAGATGTACGATTTGATTGTGTACAATAACGCAAGTGAATGGTGAATTGCAATTATGTAAATATATATTAACTCGTATCGTCACAAAGACACGCGCAGATGTTAGACACGTACCCAAAAAAAAACCCGACGCTCATTCAACCACGGTGCCGTACGAACAGCGATGACGATCAAACGTGCTTCTTCACGAATTCCGTTCAAGGCCCGTTAACACAATAAGCAATGCGGCATTCGTGAGGGAGTAATGGCTTTATTAACGCGTACACAATCGCAACCCACGGCGCACATTCGAGAGTGCACGCGTTCACGAGATTCAATCCAGGACCCTTTATCGCATTGGAGCGAGTGTCCTCTATTGAGGCTCTTGTTAGCCATTTTATTAAAAATGTCCAACTTGAATTAGGGGATGAAGCCGGTGATTATTTTGAAAGCGCACAATACCGGAGTGATTTTCCCCGTTCGGAGAGAGAGCTGCGGCGTTTGCGATCGGTGAGCAGCAAAGATACCCAGGTTCGATTCCCGGCTCGGGCGCCTTTCTGTGCAGAGTTTGTGTGTTCTCCCCCCCCCCGTTCTGCGTGGGGTTCCTCGAGGTTCTCTGGTTTTCTGTCACAACTAATAAATACTCATTAGTTAACATTATAATATATAGGGCGCAGTGTCTGGCGGGTTGGCGCCGGCCGATTGCGTGGCTTAACACCCCCCTTCTGCAGGTTACCGCGCGCTTGTGAGCTGTTCTCTCTTCAAATTAATATCTTTGACATTGAATGGATATGTGCCACGCCTTATGCAATGCATTTATTATTATTAATGATGGTGGTATAACAGCAGAATGTTGCGACCATATGGCTTTGCAACCTTTTTTAGTCGGAGGGTCTTCGGATCGTTATTTGTCTGGAACCTCCCGCCAGACGTGTTCATGAAAGTCCACTCTGTATTGCACACGGTACACTAGACTCCAAACCTGTTCACCACCAAGGGAGACCCTAGCAGGAGCGCTAGACTCCAGACCTGTTCACCACCAAGAGAGACCCTAGCAGGAGCGCTGGACTGTAGACCTGTTCACCAATAGATACCCTAGGAAGAGCACTAGATTCCACACCTGTTCACGAATGGAGACCCTAGCAGGAGCGCTAGATTCTAAGCAACATATCTCTGGGGTTCACTATAACACGCAAACCCCTCCACCACGATATGGTTACGATGCATGTGCTCATTTTGTTTTACACTTGGACAGCTCCAACAACAAAACCTTTGCGTTGCCTTTTGGGTTTTGTATCTGCAAGGGTGACCAGTTGGAATTATTTATTTCCAGAGAGAGAACTCGCTCTTACATTGAAACAAAAGAGATACGGATAGACAGAGTTACGAAAGGACATATATGAATTTTTTAAATGAAAATATAATTCGTAACATTTGAGAACCGGGCAGAATACTTGCCAGTAAAAGTGATTCGCTAATACATCCTTGGCTGTGTAGCGGCGTAACCTTGAAACTTATTTCAACGTTTTCTGTAAGAATGCCCTCTGATGATGCCGTGTGTTTTTTTAACTTTCCGATAAACATCACAACCCACACTGCATGCGGGTGAATTAAAGAATGTCATTGCCATTTAATTTAATCGCGTTATTATTTTGAATTATGGTCTACGGTTTTTTTTTTTCAACAAAACATTACTCCCATTTGTTACTTTTACTTTCAAATTTGATTTCTCCCATTGTAATTCCATTCTCTAATTATTTCTACTCTTTCCAAAAAGGAAAGTGCATAAGTAATGCCCCATACCAACACGACCCCAACACAATCAATTAGTCGTTAACGCGGTGCTATGCAGAACTGTAAATAAACCGTAGTATAGAACGACCTTTAATTCCCACTGCCGGATTTATTCGAGGAAACGCTGATTGTGTGGACACAAATCAGCCGAATTCCTGCCGAGATGTCTGCGATGATTGATTGTGCCCGGCTCGCGGATTGCACGAGCAAAGCCATCACACGTCCCGAACACCGGCACCCCATCCTCGAGACGCGAATCTACGTTTCTTACCAGTTCATGCCGTGCCTTATTATCACAGTACTATATAATCAATAGATTGGCGTTGTTTCCCCCTCATGTCTGTCTCTGTCTTCCTGTCTCTGTGTCCCTATGTCTCCCCCTATCGCTCACCCTCCCTCCCTGTCTCCCTCCGTGTTTGTCTTTAAGGAAGTGACGGCCATCTTAGGGGACGCTGGCAGATTTTTGCCGCTCTTAAGATCGGTTTCACGACCTTTCGGTATATTCGAAGCAGACTTAATCATTTAATTTTTGTTCCTTTGGTTTTTTTTTTGGTCGTTTTTTTCTTTCATTGTTGACATGCCGTCCTCTTCGCGGCCCTTGTGCAGCGCTTTGTGAACCTCGGGTGAAAGGCGCTATATAAATTGAAATTGTTATTATTATTATTATATATGAAGTTGTCATCGGCAAATTATTCCAGGGTGGGGCGAGTGAGTGGCAGCCGCCTCCTCCTCACATCAGTCCGCACATCCATCGAATGATGGATTTTCTGCGTACGTTTTGTGCTCTCTCTCTCTCTCTTCCTCCCAAACAGGTCTTTTCTATTTCTTTTCGTTTAAACCCTAATCATACACTCTACGTGTCGAGGCACCGAATTAATGTTCTTCATTCAAGAGGCCTACAGAAAAAAAGAATGCGGCATTAAATATTTCAGCGCTCACAATGCTTCGACATTAAATGCCTCTTGTGGAGTTGTCCGTAGCCCAGGGCTGACTTGCGTGGCTCACTAATGAGCCCTTATGAAAGCTTACGCTGCTCCCCTACTATCCACCGCCTATGTAACCGTTCTTCAATGCCTGTCGGCTGGGTGATTGAGCACAATTTGTCAGCAAGTGAACCTTAACATTGTGTTTTATTTATGGATCTCACAGGTTTTATTTTTTTCATTCAGTCTATTATGTCGGCAAATTCTGCCGCTTTGTATATGTACCCACCAATTAAATCTCAAACTTTGTGTAGGAACACTTTAAGTGGCGTTAAGTTCGTCAAATGAATTTAAAATGGTGATTAAAAAAATAATTAGCGTTTTTTTTTTCCGATCCAATAGTTAATAAGCGGCTCTCCGTGCTGCGTGGTCAATTGAGTTTGTTTGACAATACTTCACCACGTAGTGCTGACGTCGGTTGTTGTTGTTGTTGTGGTGATCGGTCGAGACGTAATGTGCCCGAGCCGACTTCTGTTACTGGGAATTGATGACTTAACATTGATTTATTTTTGTGCCTCATTTCTGAAACATCACGTAACAGGGTTCTTTTTAGATTTGCTTTCCGACGCTGTTCATTCGGGATAGCCGTGTCGAGCGTTCCCTCTCTCTCTCTCTTTCGCGACGTTTCGCCTCCCACGTTGGCGGCATCTTTAGGCGTTCCTGCGTAAAGTTGTCACGGCTATCTCGAAAGAACAGCTTGGGAAAGCAATTGTCATACATCGAGCCGTCAAAACCTGCATAATTACCACGGTTGTTTTTGCTCCCATTTCCATTTGCGTTGACTCTCATGGGTGCTTGCTAACGGCACTTGACCCTATATCATGTTAAAGCTATACGGGGGATCTTTGCCTTTGTCTTGTTGTTAAGCACTCGCTAACGGCACTTGACCCAACAGTCCACCAAGGCTAACCGGCGTGGGGGGTTATGGCTGTGTGTGTTTGGGGAGCGGTGGCCCAGTGGTTAGCGCTATGCTGGGCTACAAACCTGGCTATGACCCGAGTTCGAATCCCGCTCACAGCCAACACCAGTGACGTTTTTCTGAACCGGTCCTGGGCCTCCACTAGGTCGACTCAGCCTCAAATGAGTAAACATCGCCACTAGGGAGACAAAGGCGGCCGAGCGTGATGCTGGTCACCCACCTCATCGTGTGCCGTGTCGACCTTTACAGGTGCTACTCGCTAACGGCACTTGACCCTCCAGTCTGTTTCGGCTATACGGGGGATCTTTGTCTTTGTGTGTGTGTATGCTAGGCGCTCGCTAACGGCACTTGACCCTACAGTCCGTCAAGGTTATCGGGCGTGTTGGTGTGGGGGGGGGGGTCATGGCAGTGTGTGCCGACCCTCGTGTGTGTTTACATGCTATGTGCTTTGCAGTCGGCACTTGACCCTGCTATACATTGCGGTCAACCCTTTCGGCTTTGTCTTTCCAGGCGGGCCTCCGTTCCTGGTGGTGCGGGCCACGCTGGACCGCGAGCGTCGCGACCGCTACTCGCTGTGGCTGCACGCGCGCGACGGCGGCGCGCCTCCGCACGAAGCGGCCACGCGGGTGCACGTGCGCGTCACCGACGACAACGACAACGCGCCGCGATTCACGCAGAGCCAGGTGAGGCCCCCCCCACCAAGTGTGGTGTGTGTGTGCACGTGCAGGCTGGGCCATCGTGTGCACAAGCGACTGCTGTTTGGCCGGATAGATGAGGGGGCTAAACGGGCGCGGCTCGGGCTAGAGAGGAGATGGACCGATGCGGCACAGGAGGATCTAGAGCTAGGTGGACTTGCTGAAAAAAGGTACCGGCGATGTCAAGATCGACCTCTGCGGAGGAGGTTTGTGAAGGACCGCTGCTGGGCAGTTGGAGGCAGTCGCCCTCCAGCAACAACGGAGGGCGGAGGAGCGACGCTCATAACAGTGAGTCGAGCGCCGAGCGGCCAGCAAGGTGGCACAGTAGGGAGCGCAGGTGGTGCATCTGCCAGTCATCTCGGTCAGACAGCCCATGACACCTGGGTCTGTCCGGTGACCTCCTGTCAGAGAGCCTTCGACACTTCACGTGGCCTCAAGGTGCATATGGCCTGGCACAGGCGCCGTGGTGACGTCACCGCCACTTAGTAGCGAATGGCGGTTATTGTTGTGTGTGGGGAGCTCTGGCTCAGCGGTTAGCGGCACTGGGCTACAAACCTGGATATGACCCGAGTTCGAATCCCACTCACGTATAGAATAACACGGTGGTTCCCGAAGTGTGCGATGCGGCGCTCCGGGACGCCGCGCCTAACTCACAGGGGCGCCGCGGGATATTTCATATGTTTGATATATGCCACATATTGTCTGACTTTGGGCGCCGTGGAAAAAAAACCTGATACAATCTGGGCGCCGCGAACCGAGAAAGTTTGGGAACCACTCGGATAATAGACTGTAGGGGTCAAGTGCTGTTAGCGAGCACTTATAAAAGCCAGCACGGTACACGACAGTGAGTGGCTATCATCACGCCCGGCGGCCTTTTTGTGGCCATTTTTACCGCAACCAGGTCCTCAATCGAGACTGAGCCGACCTAGCGGAGAGACACAAGACTGGTTCAGAATATCAGCACACGCACACACACACAAACGCAGAGACGATTGCGACAGTTGGCGTTCGCCGCTAAGTGACGGTGCCTCTGCGCCAGGCTCGTCGCACGCTGAGCGGTGAAGTCTCGACGACAGAATGGCGCGGGACGGACCCAGACGCCGCGTGATAACCGACCAAAGCCAACGCATTAACGGCCGCTCGTGTGTGTGTGTGAGAGAGAGAGAGAGCCGACACGCAGGCTCATTGGGCGTTCAGGTTTTCTCGACGCTGTGGTAAGAGGCCCTCTCGGGGCCGTGGTCGGGCCCTCTCTCCGGAGCGCCACGCGATTGCGCGAGTGATGGAGGCAAGCCCGCCCACGCTCGCGTGCCCGCCGGACACCACAATTCAATCAGAGCTCGGTGCCAATCCGACGATTGGCGGGGTTGGCAGCAGACTGATTCTGCGGTGGGCGAGGTTACACTTTCAGCAGGAGTGAGAGTGACTTACATGTCTTACCGGTACGCCGTAGCGGACCGTACCGGCTTACTTTCACCTCCGCGCTTTGAGGCCGTGTGAGACGGTGTATGTTCTCCGACAGGAAGCCGTGTAAAGGACCCAGGTCTTTGTGGCTAATAGGTCAATAGACTGCGGTGTCCGGCAGACGCGCAAAGCGAGCGTCCCATTGTGCTAACTTGCCGCTTTAACCTCCCGTCGTTCCGTTAATTGTTATGATCGGAGCTCTTCAGCCCGATCCTGTTTTGGTTCCTGGATGGCTGCCACTGCCAGCTGTCCCGTGCCATCACTTCTGCACCTCCTCCGCCGCAGCCACACGTCATACTCCACAGTATTGCTCTTTTTCTGAGTAGGGTCACGTAAAACTAAGTGTCATAAACCAAGGGATCTGGCGAGACTCCTTTATTCCTGATGAAGCCGATTGCAACTATCAGCGAAACGTCGTACCTACATTGTAAATGTCGTGGGGTCGCTCTTCAACATAGCGGTGTGATGCTGAAGTAGTAACGAATTGCCACGTTTTGATCACCTGACAACCCTTTACTGACCTAACCCATAATAAGAGCTATGCTGTGGATAACATTGGTCACGATAGCTTTCGTGTTAAGCGTCATACTGTTGGCACCAGCTGGCCAAACCGCCTCCCAGTGAGTTCAGGTCCTCCTGTATAGACCCGCGGTCGATAAACGGGCTCTCTCCTGTGTGTTGCCCAGCACGAATGCCGTATATCGACTTTTGACTTTTAGATGAAATTTATTGCTGCTGTGCAGCAGCAGCAAATTCCCCGTCATTTACAATTCACATAATGTACAAAACATATACATAATATACATACGCCATACACTATATACATGATACCTATTAAACGTTATATACATGGTACCCATTAAACACTATATACATGGTACCGAAGTCCAGACACCTGAAATCTGGGCGTGCGGGCTATGTGACGCGACCAATTCGCGTATTTGTTGTGTCGCAGGAATCCCGTAAAGAGCTTGCACGCTCACCGAGTATTTTTTGTGTCAATGCAGGTGTCTCGTAACGAGCTTGCAGCTCACACGAGTATTTTCTACTGTGATGGCTGCTCTTCAGTATCTGATGGCTGCTCTTCAGTAGCTGTTCTTTCGGAATAGTCAGGCTTGGGAGGCGAAACGTCGCGAGGAAGAAAGGCAGATCGCTCAACACGGATTATACCGAAAGAGCAGCTCTGAAAAACAACCATCATGAATCGAGCCGTGAAAACCTACATCAGTACAAACTTGTCTCTATCGATCCACAGGCTGCTGGAGGCACCTGGTTGGACATTGTCCCGATTCTTTCCAATTTATTTGAACTCTGCGTACAGGCCAGCCTGGATAATCCCACATCTGAGCATAGGTAGGGCAGCCAAATAGCTTCAGAGCATTGCAAACTCTCGCATGCATCCACTATTGCAGCTTTACAATATCCATCGGATTCACTGAGAGCACACGTTCACATTAACATTCAGTTCGTC
>JAZEWU010000041.1:5638437-5660789 GCA_036362915.1 Geotria australis
AAACTTGCTATCACCGAGCTCCCCGCTCACAGACACGCCGTTTAGTTACAAGCTAGCAGTGGAGCCCTGTTACAAGCTAGCAGTGGAGCGCTCCACTCTGCTCCCTAGCTCACACACAGCTGGTCAGGCTGTGCCACCACGCCTCCGGGACACGCCGGCCTCCGGGACGCACACCCGTTCTGGACCTCTCACACAGAACCACACCTTCAGGACATCCCCACACAAGACTCTCCAACGTACCTGGGCGCCTGCCTTATATCATGCAAAGGCATCTGACGTCACCTCTGACGTGGCCCCCCCCTTCGCTAATTATTTACAGCCTTTAAGCTATCTTTAGCAACCATAATCTCCTTACACAATGAGGTGAGGTAGAGGAATTCTATGGGTAAACACTGCTGTCACCTTGAGGGCCCTTAAACAATAAGAGAAGGAGGGAGGAACCCCCATTGCTCCTTTCGCCCCCTCCCTTTTTGGCGAGACGGCTGGGCTTGTCCAGGCTTGCACCAGGTCATCGCAATGTGATAACTTTATTAACTGTACTAATGTAGGTGTTCAATGCTTGATGCATGATGGTTGCTCTGCAGAGCTGTACTGTCGGGATAGCCGTGTCACTGAGCGTTCTCCCTCTCTCACTCACTCGCGACGTTTCGCCTATTACGTTGGAAGGCTGTTTCGCCTGATGGTGCTTCCAACGTGGGAGGCGAAACGTTGCGAGGCAGAGAGAGAGCGCTGAACACGGCTATCCCAAATGAACAGCTCTGAAGAGCAACCATCATTAATCGAGCCGTGAAAACCTACATCAGTACACTTGACCCTATAGTCTGTCAAGGCTATACGGGGGATCTTTGTATGTGTGTAAGAGCAGAAGGTGTTACATGCCGAGAACAAGATCGCCCGAGGTGCGGGTACCCTGCTAGTACATCACAATCCACGCCGGGCCCCTGCAGTAAATAATGAATGCCGACATCGATAATTACTAGATTTAAGTGCTTTAAAATTGCATTATTTAAAAGTGACTCCAAGGGTATACAGGCAGGGCATTAGAGATACAAGGTTTACTCACCGTGTATTTTTTTTACGTCTTCTTTAACCTTAATCAGATTCTCGATACCATCGGAGGAGCGTGATTGCATGCAAAGAAACCCCGTACCAGACACACCACACGCGCGCGCGAGCGCGAGCGCATATAATAGAATTACATTGCAGGATGGCGCAGTACTGTGCAACGATATTCACGCAATCATTACAATGACCTGTTCACCAAGGGAGAGCCTAGCAGGAGTGCTGGACTCCAGACCTGTTCACCAAGGGAGACCCTAGCAGGAGTGCTAGACTCCAGACCTGTTCACCACCAAGGGAGACCCTAGCAGGAGCGTTAGACTCCAGACCTGGGTGACACGCAAACCCCTCCACCACGATACCGCGACTAGTGATGTGAACATCGGCAAATGAGAGCGACGGGGAGCCGCGCTGTGTGTGTTGACACTAAGCGTCATCCTCTGCTCGCCTCTGACGAGTGTCAAGAGTCGTTCCTCCGCTCTTTCACAGAATGACGATGATCTGCACTGAAAATGACATCTTCGCGAGTCACGCAAGCGATAGAGTTGCCACTTCGGAGACGCAGACGAATCGGGACGTATCGCGTAGCGGGTTAACAGAACCCAAAACACGCACGACTGCACGTGTAAGTGGTAACAATCCCGGACTTTGAGTAGCGATGTGTCAGGAAAAAGGAGGACAAGCCTTAGGAGATCAGGACGTGTGGAAAGGTGATGCGGGACTGATTCTTAGAGAGATGTTTAGCTACGAGAGGAAACTGGAGAACATGGAGGAGACCCTTGCAAAACACCAGGCAATAAAGATACACACGACACACAAATAAGGTGCCAGAGTCGGGATTCTAACCCAGCGCCATCGTGCCGTTTAGGCCTGAGTGTTACCCACTCTGCCACCCTACCTTGACGGCAAACCGCACCAGGTACTCATTTACAGCTGAGCTGACCTGAGTGAAGCTGTGTGCACATTCTGAGCGCAATCGCTTCTGCTGGGTCAGCTCATCCGAACATGAGGAGAGACAGACAGTGACAGCAGAAATGGCCAGATGCACCGCTGCTGATTGCAGACGCTCACTGGAATCACTTAGCCACGCAGTTTGAAAAAACCACCAAGGTGATGTGAGTGAGTCTGTGTGTCAGTGTGGGGAGCGGTGACTCAGTGGTTAGCGCGCTAGGCTATGAACCCGGCGACCCGCGTTAGAATCCCGCTCACGTCCGACACCAGTGACGATTTTCTGAACCGGTCTTTGGCCTCCCCTAGGTCGACTCAGCCTCAAATGAGTACCTAGTGCGGTGTGTAAACATCGCCACTAGGGAGACAGAGGCGGCCGGGCGTGGTGCTGGTCACCCACCTCCTCGTGTGCCGTTTCGACCTTCATAGATGCTCGCTAGCGGCACTCGCCCCTACAATCTGTTAAGGCTATATGGGGGATCTTCTTCTTTATGGGTGCGAGAGTCGCTCCTTGGCCCTCCGCTGTCGTTGGAGGGCGACTGCCTCCAACTGCCCAGTGGCATCCTTCACGAGCCTCCTCCACAGATGCCGATGTTGACACCTGCTGGTACCAGTCATCGGCAGGTCCGCTTAGCTCCACATCCTCCTCAATCACATCTGGGCAACTCTTCTCCAGCCCGTGCCACTCATCCATTTTTCCATCCATCCATCCAGTGTTAGAAACCGTTAAATCCTGTACAGGGTCACGGTGAGTCGGAGCCTATCCCGGCAGACACAGGGCGCAAAGCAGGGCTATTCCCAGTATGGGTTGCCAGATCATCACAGGGCACCGGGGGCAATTTAGTCAGCAGGACAATTAACCTATGCAGCAGCATGTCTTTGGTCTGTGGGAAGAAACCGTAGTGCCTGGCGAAAACCCACGTGGGGAGAACATGCAAACTCCACACAGAAAGTTCCCCAAGCCGGGATTCCAACCCGGGACCTTCTTGCTGTGAGGCGGTGTTTGTGTTTGTGAGAAAAAGTTTGAGTGGCCATTTGGCTTTGAGCGCTGCATAAGCAGCACGGATAGACTAATGTGTGATACCGCGCAGTCGTTAGGTGCCACGTTTCTGATTGTACAATAATTAAGACGCTCGTGCTAATAGGGGCTGGCAGTGGGGTTTTTTTTGGTGCAATTAATCTCAGAAAACACTCTTGATTGCAATGAATCACAATCATTTGGAAATTACACAAATTGCTTTAAAAGCAGGGGTGGGTTTTTTCTCTCTCTCTCCGTTTTATTAACTGAAAATGCTGTCATAAGCCAATCCAATTTGTGCTCATCTCTTCAAACACGACATCAAACCGCATCGCTCTGCGCGTCTAATTGAAGACAGGTTCTCGTCGAGCAAGGACGGTGTTTTTTCCAAAGCCGCCGTTCACTCTGTAGATCCACGGCCAGGACGGAAGCCGCATTGTTCCTCCTGAATCTGTGGTTCGACTAATGGTCGAAGTCTCCTCTCCAGGACCCTGGCATAGGCTTTACCGGGGATGCTAAGGAGTGTGATCCCTCTGTAGTTGGAGCACACTCTCTGGTCCCCTTTCTTTAAGATGGGGACCACCACCCCAGTTTGCCAATCCAGAGGCACTGAACCCACTTTCCACGCAACATTGAAGAGGCGCGCTACCCACGACACCCCAACATTGTCCGGTACTTTCAACATCTCCGGACGAATCTCATCCACGCCTGCAGCCTTACAATTCCGGAGGTTGTTGACCGCCATCGTGACTTCAGCCACAGTAATGGACTCGACCTCATCGCAGGTTTCCAGCACTGCCTCCTGGAGGGAGGGCGTGTCCACCGTGATAAGGAGGTCTGCAAAGTGTTCCTTCCACCTTCCAACTATCTCTTCAGTAGAGGTCAGTGTTTCCCCTCCCTTACTGTAAACAGCTTGGGCGACGTCCCGTCGACCACTCCTAAGGCGCCGGATGGTTTGCCAGAACATATTTGAAGCCGTCCTAAAGTCGTTTTCCATGGCCTCTCCAAACTCCTCCCACGCCCAAACTTTTTCTTCAGCAACCGCTTTGGCTGCTCCCCTCTTGGCCAGTCGATGCCTCTCAGTCGAGTCAGGACAGCGATTCCGAAGCATTGTTCGGAAGGCCTTCTTCTTCGACTTGACGGCTTCCTTCACCGATGGTGTCCACCATCGGGTTCTAGGGTTGCCGCCATGACAGGCACCAACCGCCTTCAGGCCGCAGCTTTTCGCAGCCGCCTCTGCAATTGAGGTCTTGCACAAGAGCCACTCACACTCAATGTCCCTGACCTCTCCCGGGATGCAGGAGAAGCTCTTTTGGAGGTGCGAGTTGAAATCCTTGCGCACCTGGCCCTCTGTCAAAAGTTTGGAAGACCTGGAACAATAATGACAATAATGATGATGACCACACTGCAGCGGTGGGAGTGACGAATGACGGAACCTGTCTCGGATTATTTTAAATCGCTGAAACCTTTCGATGTGCTCATGTTAATTTGATTCCTTCGCCAATATATTCTTTAAATCCTAGAGGATGAAAACAACCCTCAAAACAAATTATCCTGGCATCTGAATACGTTATAACGTAGATTAATTTGAGCACGCCGAGTCCGTGAGGATTTTGAGAAGTGAGAAGATTACATCTATTTGTTATTTTCCATTGCAGATGAACAGCTTCTCTGCTACTTTATGTTAAAACAACAACATAAAAAGAGATATTTAATTAAACAAATCAAGTGTTCAAATAACAAAACTTGCACATTTACATGTGTAGCAGCACACACCCCAAACGTCTAAAATTGTAAAACGAGAATTAGATGTCCTGTGTATAACGGGTTTAGATGTGAGGTGGGTGGATCGCGTAGGGATGGAATTACGACGAAGAAATACGCTCTCTGATTAATTAAGCAATCAATCACTCTACCGATTATTAGTTTAATTGCTCAACTAATCACATTGACGGAGGCTTACACGCCTCGATATATGAATATTGGTGTCAAGAGCTGCTCTTTCGGGATAGCCGTGGCGAGCGTTTCTCCGCTCTCCTTCGCGACGTTTCACCTCCCACGTTGGAGGCAACTTCAGGCTCTTGAGTGCAGTGTTGTGTTTTTCAAGCAAAATCTTGGCTTGTCGACATTGCTACTTGCAGCGAATTTTCTGTGTGAGTCTTGAAAGAAGGGAATTCTCTCGCACAATATCAGTCAATCCGTTTTTATCTAAGTTGGAAGGAACTGTTGTCCAGCAGTGAAGGGTAAGCAAGTTATAACGTCTCAGGGAACCCGTGACAACTTAGTCAGGACAATTAACCTAGGCAGCATGTCCTTGGAATCTGTTGCTGAGGAAAGGGATGTCTGGTCCACTCTCCTTGGACGGCTGCCACCGCGATCCTCACCAGGACAAGCGGGTTAGAAAATGGATGGATGGAGCACGTCTTTGGACTATGGGAGTCAATCGGAGTACCCGGCGAACACCCACGCGGACACGGGGAGAACATGCAAACTCCACACAGAAAGGCGGCACCCGAGCCGAGAATCGAACCCGGCTCCTTCTTGCTGTGAGGCGGCAGCGCTACTCACCGCTACGCCACCGTGCCGCCCTACAATGGCAGTAACCCTCTCGGTAAAGGCCAGAGGCGCGACACGCTAACCGCCTGCAGTATATATAGGTAGGCCGTGTATTTTAATTAGGCTAATTGGCAAAGGCGGCTCTGTGTTTAGACACCCGCGCGACGCTCCACATCACGACGGATCGCACCGGAGAATTCCTGTCATCCCCGTCAGCACACTAATGAATCACAGACACCGGAGCCGAGAGCCGCCCACGGATGGAAACATGAGGAATGCGCGGAAAGCGATAATCATTGTAAGGCACAAATAACCGAAGGTGGCGGTGCGGTGAGTAGCACTGCCGCCTCACGGCAAGAAGCCTCCTGGTTCGGATCCCGGCTCGGGTGCCTTTCTGTGTGGAGTTTGCAGGTTCTCTCCGTGTCCGCGTGTGTTTTCGCCGGGCACTCCGGTTTCCGTCCAAAGACATGCTGCTGCATAGGTTAATTGGCTTGCCGACTAAATTGCCCCCGGTGCCCTGTTATTGACTGGCGTCCCATCCTGGGTATAGCCCTGCCTTGC
This sequence comes from Geotria australis, assembly GCA_036362915.1. Classification (NCBI taxonomy): domain Eukaryota; kingdom Metazoa; phylum Chordata; class Hyperoartia; order Petromyzontiformes; family Geotriidae; genus Geotria; species Geotria australis. The sequence goes on from JAZEWU010000041.1 coordinate 5,644,580, forward strand.
GCACTGTGTCTGCCGGGATAGGCTCCGGCTCACCGCAACCCTGCACAGCATTAAGCGGTTTCAGAGAATGAATGACTGAATGGTGATTGTGCGCAAGCGTGCGATCCATCCCGACCCAACTAAACAGATGCGGCCGCTGGACGCGAGATGAGATCATTTCATTAAGATTTAACCCCGTGATTGTGAGGGTTACCCACAATAGTGATCTTGGCGTGCCATTAGCCCCTTCTAGCGTGTTGATAATCACAGCACCGCCGGTGACCACCGGAATTACAATTGCCGGTAATCACAACAATTTGCCGCCGCTTTCGATGACACGAGCGGGTAATCTCGGTACGCAGGAGCCGTTAACCCGAGCGACAACCGCGTCCGCTTAGAGAGCATAACGACGGTGAGACGGGGCCTCTGCCGGGTAAGCTGAGCGCCTCCGACAGGAAGCCAGCGCAAAACACTCTAACGACGTTACTGATGAGCCAGGCCCGTTAGCAAATTAGACGTCTCTTAGATGAGACGTGACAGGTGTAATTACATGAGCACACACACACGGACGTGCTTAAGTACAATCAAACAAAGATCCCTTAAGCCGCCCTCCCCGATAGTCGTTAACAGACTGTCGGGGCAAGCTGTGTTAGCGAGCACCTGTTAAGGCCAGCAGGGCACACGAGGGACGTGTGTGACTCCAGAAGCACGCCCGGCCGTCTTTGCCTCACCAGTACAGATGGTTACACACCCCGGGTACTCATTGTAAAGCTGGATCGATCTATGAGAGGCCCATGGATGGTTAAAAAATGTTCCACTTGTACTGATGTAAAAATTATGTCAATAAATATAGGAGGTTTTACATTTTCTAGCAATGAAACAAGTGTTAAGATCCATCCATCCATTTTCTAAACCGCTTGTCCTGGTGAGGGTCGCGGTGGCAGCAGTCCAAGGAGAGTGGACCAGAAATTCCTTTCCTCAGCATCAGATTCTAGCTCTTCCTGGGGGATTCCCCGGCGTTCCCAGGCCAGCCGAAGGATATAATCCCTCTAGCGTGTCCTGGGTCGGCCTCTAGGTCTCCGCCCAGTGGGCCGTGCCTGCAATACCTCCAGAGGGAGCCTTCCTGGGGGCATCCTTACCAGATGCCCGAACCACCTCAACTGGCTCCTCTCAATCCGAAGAAGCAGCGACTCTACTCCGAGGTTGTCCCGGATTGTTAAGATCCTAAACCACCAAATAGACACCTTTTACAAAGTGTCCAGTTTGCAAGCAGCTACACATGCTTGTGGCAAAAACATGCAAACAGAATACTTTAACACATGTTTCATTGCCAGAAAGGGTAAAAACCTTGTGTGTTTTTTTTTTACATAATTTGTATACAGTTCTGGCAAAAAGGTACCCATGTACCGTTGTAGATATTCACGGCTCGATGAATGTCGGACGCTCGACACGGCTATCCCGCAAGAACAGCTTTGAAAAGCAACTATCAATCCGCCACTCATTCGGTCGCGAGCCAGAGTTGAACCGGGGGTCGACGTGTCGGAGGCTGAGCGCGCCAACCGACAACACAGGTGCGATGCGCGGCATGCCGTGTCAGCTCCAGGCTCCGCGTGACGGAGTGTTGACTTGACACCGAGAGATCTGGCGGCCCCGGGGGCCACGGGTGGGGCACGGCGGGTTAGCTGGAGTCTCTGAGGGGGGAGCTGCCAATTGTAAACACCTGATGCAGCAGCACAGGCTCTGAGCGGGGGGCTGTTGCGAGGGGGCTCTCTCCGGGAGGAAGGAGGAAGGATCGTGGGAGGTGGGAGGGCGCTAAGAGCTAGGAGGGAGGGAGAGCGGTCCTACCCCCGAGTGCGAGCTAGGTGTGATGGATGTGACTCGTCGTGCGAGCACAGAGGGGGTTGGCACAGTACATTGTGCTCTCCAGATATGATGTTGTTGCTGCTGCAGCATACTGTGTGTCTGGGATAGCGATGGTGTAGCGGGTGGCGCGCTGCGTTACCAACCTGGTGATCCGAGTTCGATTCCCGCTCGCGACCACAAACACCAAGGAAGATTTTCCGAACCGGTCCTGAGCATCCCCGAGGACGGTCGACTCAACCTCGTAAACCCGCCTCCACCCGACACAGCCAATTAGTAATGTTTGTCACGTGAACAAATCGTGCCATGGGCGTCAGATGAGAAAATTTAATCACATTAATTATGTATCGTTAGATTGGGGTGTTACTATTGCACTCCAATCTAACAACACTCAGACCTTCTGTATGAGTGTGATTCACCTAATTCGCAACACGTGTGTAATCACATTATCACACACACACGTGTTTCCAATTAACCTTTATTAACGTTATCACATTAGCTCCTCTGACGCGTGTGCTTAGCTATGCACAACTGCGATGACGTCACAACCCCCAACCCCGGTGGTCTTCCCCAGAACCGTTGTTCCTGATGAAGATGATTGTAACTGTCAGAAAAACGTGTCTCTATGAGTCTCTGTGTATCTCTATGAGTCTATGATTTCAACTTTTAGTGAAACGTCATACCTAAATATTGTGGGTTCGCCTTAAAAAAACCACTCATTAATTATTTGGCCGATAACATCATAATATATAGGAAGCATCGTGTGGCAATATGGCGCCGGCAAACCGCCGAGCTGCCTCCTCCGCCTCTCTGCGCTTTCCTCGCTACGCCTCTGAGTCGTTTTCTCGTCGAATGAGTAACTTCGACAGTGAATTAATATGTGCGCGTTATAAATGTATTATTATTAATAGGTGTTCACTAACTAAAACAATCTCCACAGTCAACACGGCTCGATGAGAGCATTGCATTTGTGTGTGCTCGTCCTGTTGTTTTCCTGTAGTTTTTGTGTCCTGTGTCTTATGGTTTATCGCTATTGCTTCACTCTCGGTTATTTGGTCTCCCCGTTGTTAACATGCCGTTCTCTCCACAGCTCGGATAATAAAAAAACCCAATAAATAAATAATTTGTTGCTGATTACCGTTCGCCGTCGTTGTTGATTTGTCGTTCTCTCCGCAGCCCTGTGCAGCGCGTTGTGACCCTCGGGTGAAAGGCGCTCTATAAATGCTATTCTTATTATGATCTCAGTCATGTCAGTCCGTCAACCCACGGCACCTGGGTGTGTCCTGTGACCTTCTACCATCAACCACGTGGCCTCAAGGCGCACCACGCCTGGCACAGGTGCCGTGGTGATGTCACCGCCACAAAGTGGGCGAACTGTTGTCGTTGTTGTTTGCAAATGTGCTCATCCGCAGCGTACTCTCTCTATTACCGTTCTTTGTTTTGGTCTACAAACAATGCACTTGTGTGCAATTTTCTGTTTTGCGAGTGATGTTAGAGTGTGTGCGTGTCGTGCCACGTGTACATCTACGTTAACAAGCGTCGCCGCACTGTAAATAGGTCACGGAAGAGAAGAGGGGCTGTGTGGTTTTTTTTGTTACGATCCGTAGTACCAACTTTTCAATTGGAATCGTCTAAAAAATATAATTCAAAGTGAAATTTTGAGTTTACGCCGAGTATGTCCTTACTAATTTACGATATTTGAATTGCAAAAAAAAACAACGGCATAAAATGTGTATGCACTCGTGGAAGGATCTGCGTTGAGTGGCTCCATCGCATCCTCGTGGTTCTCGTTCCATTACTCCTGCGCGTGGGTCTCGGTGCAGTGTCTGGCGGCACTGGAGTTCCTTAATGAGATTTATTTCACTTCCCTATGAATTCACGGAGAAACATTTTCCGCTAATAGGCTGGAAAATGTATCTAACTAAAAGCCTAAATACAATGCTGTATATTTTATTGCCCAGAGCCTAACCCTGCAAGGACCGGTGGTCTAATGGCTGTGTTGCGCGGGGATATAATATTGCACGGTGGCACGGTGGGCTAAAAGGAAGCGCTGTCGCTTTACAGCAAGAAGCCCCCGGGTTCGATTCCCGGATCGGGTGCCTTTCTGTGTAGGGTTTTCGTGTTCTCTCCGGTGTCCGCGTGGGTTTTCACCAGGTACGGTGGTTTCCTCCTACGATCCAAAGCGATGCTGCCTAGGTAAATTGGCCTGAATATATTTCTCCCTGTGCCTTTGAATGGTCTGTCGTCCCAGCCAGGGTGTAGCCCTGCCTTGCGCCCTGTGTCTGTCCAGCTCTGATAGCGATCATTACCTGCATTTAATCTGGAGTCAGAACTGAGACATTTTAGAAAATTGCAAGGAGGGAAAACCTTTACACGTGGAATCATTTCATTTAATTTCAATATTTTTTTTTCTATAAAAGCTCTATACCCAAATGTATTTTCAGAACTGGGACAACCCTGCATTTGTTTAATCAATTGGAATTGTGATTTTCTGCCCAATGGGTCAAGATATTAACGTGACAGATATTAGTGCTATAGTCACCCTGTATTTGTGTAATGTTTAACATTCCTGTAACTTAATCGTGTAATTGTACTAATGTTCAGTCTGAATATAATGTGCCCTTGCAGATTTGCGCTGGAAGGAATTTAGATTTGACTTTGATTGAACATTGATACAGCATTTGTTTATGAAAGATGCTTTCTTATTTTATACATGACATGGTGGTGGTGGCGCGGTGAATAGCGCTGCCACCTCACAGCAAGAAGGTCCAGGGTTCTAAACCCGGCTCGAGTGCCTTTCTAGATGGAGTTTGCATGTTCTCCCCGTGGCCGCGTAGGTTTTCGCCGGGCACTCTGGTTTCCTCCCACAGTCCAAATACATGCTGCTGCTGCATTGGTTAATTGGCCTGTGGACTAAATTGCAGCGCTTTGTGACCCTCGGGTGAAAGGCGCTATATACATTGATATTATTATGATATTATTATAAATTCCCCGCCGGTGCCCACTGATGAACTGGCGTACCATCCTAGGTATAGCCCTGCCTTGCGCCCTGTATCTGGCGGGATAGGCTCCGGCTCACCGCGACCCTGTTCAGGATTAAGCGGTTTCTGACAATGGACGGATGGATGATATTCTGGGTTTTTTGTCTGCTCTCATTGCTATATGCTTTGTTGCTGAACTTTATTTACTTTACATTTGTCATGTTGGTGACCACAGTCAGTCTTGCTGTAAAATAAGGCCCAGAATAATCGCTCCCAATGTTACGTAACAATGAATGCTTCCCGCGATAGCAAATACCAGAGGCGCATGCTTCTGTATCTACATGTTTCATAAACACACGTGTTAATTCGGATATTTACTTTTTCTGATAGCACCGTATTACATTTAATGAATACACTGATGCTTTGTCTATTTTATAGCCTGTGTTTGATAATTCTGTATTTAATGTCATCTTAGCTAACGTGACGTAAATTCGTAGGAAATTCTCTACTCGACGTAATTGGTGTTTCATAATTCACTGCTCTGATTGACAATATGTTGATCTTTGCAAATGTTCACATTTTATCCGTGCCACGTATTATCTTCCAGCTCCGCCGTTCTCCGCAGCCTGTCACACGAGTGGAATTAGATCTGCCGTTCATATTGCGGATTATTGCGTTAAACACAACCTGAAGTGTGTTCACGTTCCTTAAATTGATATAGGACCATATTAAGACATCTCGTTCCGATTGACGCCTGATAATATTAACACCTTATAATCCATCCCATCCATTGTCAGAAACCGCTTAATCCTGTACAGGGTCGCGGTGAGCCCGAGCCTATCCCGACAGACACAGGGCGCAAGGCAGGGTTATACCCAGGATGGGACTCCAGTCCATCACAGGGCACCGAGGGCAATTTAATCTGCAGGCCAATTAACCTATCCAGCAGCATGTCTTTTCACTGTGGGAGGAAACCCTAGTGCTCGACGAAAACCCACGCTGACACGGGGAGAGAACAGGCAAACGCCACACAGAAAGGCACCCGAACCGGGATTCGAACCCGGGAAACTTCTTGCTGTGAGGCGACAGCGCTACTCACCGCTAAGCCACCGTGCCGCCCTACACCTGATAATATTCACTTAAAGTATTTGGATGCATGAATTGTTTTTTTTGGATGGCGTAGTGGGGCAGTGAGGAGCGCTGCCGCCTCACAGCAAGAAGCCTCTGGGTTCGATTCCCGGCTCGGGAGCACTGGCCTTGTCAGCAACCTGGTACCGTTTGCCCCGTCTGTGAACTCTGATAACCGTGCACTGTGCTGTACAGTACGGTATATATAAACCCGTAACAGATTTTTCAGCCAAATGTTGCCCCCTTTTTTCTGGGACAATGACAACACAGAATGTTGACTTCAGGAAGTAACCAGAGACTGACCCTGTATTTGACCTTAGGAAGAGGTCAGGTTTAAAAAAAAAATACAATTTGGATGCAATTTTATTGCCCCGCGACAATAACAGCCCCCGTGAAGAAAGTTCCGCATTCCCGTAAGGGAATGTAATGACCTCCTCTCTGACCTCTGAGATGAGGTGACGTGTCCAGAGTGCATGGTTTTTTACGCCCGATGACCCGAGATGACCCGAGATGGACTTTGAGGCCATTGTGAAGACGATCGAGGCGGTTGGGATTTAGCGGGCGACCGGCGTCCATTCAATGCCCAATGCCGACGATGATATTCAATATTCTTCGAATGCAAATCTTGCGTATTCAGTGATTGTGTAATCCCCGGGTTCTTACGTTCAGTGTTATTCGTATCGCAGGCACTGCGAGAGCGCTGGACTTGGAATCCAGAGAGCACCACTTTGATTCCATCCACCGGCAGTATTTATAAGTTCACCACGGATCGCGTGTTGTGGAGTAAAGTGCGGGTACTTCCACGCCTCATCCAGCAGTGGATTAACCAAGGGCTATAAAGATTTATTGTTGTTATTGTACTGATGTAGGTTTTCACAGCTCGATTCATGATGGTTGCTCTTCAGAGATGTTATTTCTGGATAGCCGTGTCAAGCGATCTACCTTTCTCTCTCACGACGTTTCGCCTCCGACGCCTGAGGATGCTTCTAACATGGGAGCCGAAACGTCGCGAGGGAGACGTTTCGGCAGAGCGCTCAGTGACACGGCTATTGCTTGACTCTCAGTTATTCTGTCTCCCCGTTGTTGACATGCCGTTCTCTCCACAGCTCGGATTATAAAAAAAAAAACCCAAAAAAAATGTGTTGCTGATTTTCCGTTCTCTGTCGTTGTTGACATGTCGTTCTCTCCGCAGCCCTGTACAGCACTTTGTGACCCTCGGGTGAAAAGCGCTCTTTCAATGCCATTATTATTATTATAACAGCTCTGAAGAGCAACCATCATTGCTGTTACTCGTCTGGCATTTCCCTGCGCTACCACAAGCTCCACAGCCATTAATTTTTGCATAATTTAAAAACCGAGACTTTCTCCTGCAACCACGCATCAAATTAGAGAGTACATCCCCTGGGCTTCCGCTCAAAATATCCAGAACGCTGCGGTCATTTCCCCGCAATTCCCCGCGAGCAGCGCTGGCAGGATGGTGTTCGGTTTCGAGGCGGAATCGGCCGAACGTGAATTCGCGACGCGTGGAATGGGTGCAGCCCTGCCTTGCGCCCTGTGTCTGCGGGGATAGGCTTCGGCTCGCCGCGAGCCTGTAGAGGATTAAGCGGTTTCTGACAATGGGTGGATGGATTCACAACCACCACCACTTTCAGAAACCGCTTAATCCTGTACACGGTCACAGTGAGCCGGAGCCTATCCCGGCAGACACAGGGCGCAAGGCAGTGGTATACCGAGGATGGGATTCACAACCTTTCAGTATATTCGCAGCAGCCTTAATCATGTATTTTTTGTTGCTTGGGTTTTTATTGTTTGTTTTTTTTTCTTTCGTTGTTGACATGCCGTTCTCTTGGCGGCCCTTGTGCAGCGCTTTGTGACCCTCGGGTGAAAGGCGCTCTATAAAATGCTATTATTATTATTATCTATAGAAGCGTTCCTCGTGCAGCCAACGAGCGGCAGAACCGCGGCCATACGAGCGTCGCGAAGTGTCTCCATCGTGTACGTGGCTCCACTGTCGTCCGCGTGACAAAGTGCCTTTCGGGGCCAGTTAGGACAAAGTGGCTTTTATTCATGCCGGGATTTGGAACGTTTTGCACCTATACGTAAGGGTTTCTGTTGGTTTTTAAATATCACAATAGAGGAAAACCTCTCTTCCCATTTGTGGATTAGCCGTAGTTTCCGCATTTGCCGAACCGGCGCTGAGGAAGGTCCCCCTGTTCGCTGCTCCCCCCCTCGGGAAACAAAAGACAGTCTCTGCTCGACTTACGACGTATGCGACATACTACGACCACCCGGACTTACGACGGCCGTCCCAGTAATTCTATAAAATTATTTTCGAGTCCCGACGGTTGGTCGTAAAGTCTAATGATAACATCGTAAAGTCTACGATAACATCGGCTGGCCGCACTGCCGCAAGGCGGCCATATTTGTTGTTGTCTGGGTCTCGGTCTGTGCTTGGGTATCTAGCAGCTGGTTGTGTTTTGTTTACAAACTGTTCAAAAGGTATTTTCTGCTTACGACGCGGTCATCGGAACGTAACCCCGTCGTAAGTCGAGGAGAGACTGTATTCAGAGGGAATGAACAAACGCCCACGGTGCAACAAAACCTCCCATAAGTGGCTCTTGTAAACTTTATGCAGATTTCCTCGGAGGAATGCACAAGATGCTCAATCAGTATTTGTAGTGATCAAATTATTCTTAATTAGTTTATGTATTATGTGCAATCAAAATGTCATTAGAATTCCCTGCTGTGCCAATCTACATCACGACTTATTTTAAGCACATCCATCACACCGTTCAAACTCTGTTGAACTCTTGATGATACAAATTCAAATATCACCATCATCACTCTTCCCGTAAGCTGTGTTGAGGTTGAAGATTCATTATTAAATAGACATTTTGTTTGCTGGTCTTCTTCTTTGCGATTCTTCAAAGCACGATGGGCAGCTTCTGGACATCGTTGTCTTTCAGCTTGGCTTCGAAGTGTTTGGTAGAATTCGCAGGCAACACCAAGTATTACCTGACAGGGGTCGCGACGTGAACGCTTCTACCTTGATCCCCTGTTTGCTGGTAGAATGTATCCATCCATCCATCCATTATCAGAAACCGCTTAATCCTGTACAGGGTCGCGGTGAGCCGGAGCCTATTCCGGCAGACACAGGGCACAAGGCAGGGATAAACCCAGGATTGGGACGCCAGTCCATCACAGGGCACCGGGGGCAATTTAGTCCGCAGGCCAATTAACATATGCAGCCCCATGTCTTTGGAATGTGGTAAGAAACCGGAGTGCCCTGCGAAAACCCACACAGACACGGGGAGAACATGCAAACTCCACACAGAAAGGGCACCCGAGCCGGGATTCAAACCCGGGCACCTGCTTGCTGTGAGGCGGCGGCGCTACTCACGGCGCCACCGTGCCGGCCCAGTGTGTATTTATGACAGTTTTATTTTGGAGCACCTGACTTCAGAGCAGCCCACGGGAGTGCGTGCTTGTGAGAATTCTCTTTAACGCTGCGGGAAGGTTATTACCGATCTGTCATCTGCTAATGCCAGGGGGTTGACAACTACTGCAGTCGCATGAATGACCAGAAACCACGGGACAATGCAAAGTCCATATGCGTTTCCAGATATTGTTAATTCCCCCACAGAGAGATCAACGCAGCGTCAATAACGCGTGGACGTGTGTATCCGTATCGCAAGAGGCAATTTCACTGCTATGGATTAAGTAAACAAGCGGCAGCTTAGAGATTAAATTAATCGTGTTTCCTGGAGAGTTACAAATCAACAGCATTAATAAATCGTAACTAACGCGCGTTTAGTTTGTACGTCGCCTGCAATGTGTTGAATGCGAAGCGGAAATCCTCGAGTGTGTTTATCTAGCACTGCGGAGACTGGGGTTGGCGGATCGCTCCGGTTCTGTGAAGCTCCCTTCCCGTGGGAATCGCGGTGCCGTACCCTGGCTGGCCCGGAGAATGCGGCACGGCAGGAATGTCCACTCCGGCAGGCTGGCGCAGTGGTAACATCTGCGCCTCAGCAAGAAAGTCCCGGGTTCGAATCCCGGCTCGGGTGCCTTGCCGTGTTGAGTTTGCATGTTCTCTCCCCGTGTCCGCGTGGGTTTTCTCCGGGCACTCCGGTTTCCTCCCACAGTCAATAGACATACTGCTGCATTGGTTTATTGGCTTGCTGACTAATTTGCCCCCGGTACCCTGTGATGGACTGGCGTCCCGTCCTATGCATAGCCCTGATTGGCGCCCTGTGTCTGCCGGGATAGCCTCCGGCTCACCGCGACCCTGTATAGGATTAAGCGGTTTCTGAAAATGGATGGATCCATCATCTATCCAGGTGCTCTAGTTTCCTCCTACGTGTAAACGCTCATAACACCGATAACACCTTAATATACAGCGCGCCGCAGAGCTTGGGCAATTGTTGGGCACGGCTCCCCTGTGTGGCTGCTGCCGCCGCCTTCTTATCTGTAGTTCCCGGGTCGTTCCATCACCCCGAGCGTGAACGCGCAGTGTCCGCGTTCCGAGTTGACACCGTTATTAATAACGCGCGATTTCGCGTTGCACTCACGATGACACACTGCACGTGTTCCGATAGAATTCAAGCGTAGGATTAGTCAGAACATTCATAGCTTATAACAAAAGAAGGATAAATGCCTTGCCAACCCCATGTGTAAGATGCATTAGTTTCCAGCATGTACGGAGGAAGATCCTAAAAAAATAAAATAAAATTCTTCTGAGTTGAGGAAAATTGACTGAAATATTTCCAGTTCACACGGCAGACATTAACTGAAGTGAATAAAACTCACACAGCCGAGTGAATGCAATCTACAGCACCAGGAATTATAACGTCTCAAATGCATCGATGTCTTAGGCTGCTGAAAAAGATTCCCTCTCTCATGAACACTAATATCGCCCATGGACACTGATATCACCCAGAGATACGCGATTCATGATGGTTGCTCTTCAGAGCTGTTATTTCGGGATAGCCGTGTTTGCAAATAAAATGCTTCATCATGATATAATTATCTTTTGAACATGCTGTCTAAACAACGCAAGACACCCCATAATCAGAGTAGGGATATACTATTTTTTAGATTTATATCGTGGAATATTTTTGCCACATGTGTCTGGAAATATAGACATTGTTTCATACGCAATAACGTGGACGTGTACATTGAACAAACGTGAGTTTGGTGCTAATATCTCAGAACACGTCCCAGTATCGTTATTGTATATGGGTTGCGAGCGTTGTGGGTGATTGGCACATTAATCATACATCACACAAGTCACCACCAACAACAACAAATGCTTCCAACTCACTGGAAACCTGGATGAAATATTCACGCTGCCGCATCGGACGTGTTGCTCGTGATGTCGGTGTGTTGCTGTGTGCCTTACCACTGCTACGTGTGACGAGCGGTCGTGTCGCGTTTAGGGCACTGCGCTATGAACCCGGCGACCAGAGTCCGATCCCCGCTCACAGCCAACATCAGTGACGATTTTCTCAATCGGTCCTGGGTCTCCCCTAGGTCGACTCGGCCTCAAAAATAAGCAACGTAGTGCGTTTCGTAAGCATCGCTGCTAGGGAGACGAAGGCAGCCGGGCGTGGGGCCTGCAACCCTTGGTGTGCCGAGCTCCCTTCATAGGGAGCACTTGACCCTACAATCCGTGAAGGCTACACGGCCGAGGACATTTGTCTTTGCCGCCACTGCTAACGCCGCCGCTGCTGCTGCAAGTGTGCGAGACGATTTGCGGAGTTGTGTCGGCACCTTGGGAGCCTGCGGGCACGTGCAGGGCACAGCTGACCCCGGCGCTCGTGCCACCCATCATTGCCACCCATCACGTCACACAAGCGATAGGGCCCCGTCAGCTTGGATTTATTTTCCTTGCCGCGCGATGGTTTGTAAGTGTGCTCCAATCGTGTGCGCCGGTCCGGCACCTATGAGAATGCTAATTGCGGAAATCGGGAGAATATTTATTGCAGGCATATTTTGTTCTCTAATTTATATCCCGATGTAGGTTTGCACGGGACGATTCATGATGGTTGCGCTTCTGATGATGCTTTCATATGTGGGAGGCGAAACGTCGCGAGGGAGAGCGAGGGAGAGGGCTCAGTGACACGGCTATCCCGAAAGAACAGCTCTGAAGAGCAACCATCATTAATTCATATCCATCATCAGTCTCCGTTTAATCCTGTACAGGGTCGTGGTGCAGCCGGAGCCTATCCCGGCATACACAGGGCATAAGGCAGGGCTATACCTAGGATGGGGTGCCGTTCGTCGCAGCGCACTGGGGAAAATTAGGTCAGAAGTGGGAGTGAACAGGAAGACCGAGGAGAACACACAAACGCCGCCCAGAGAGGCACCCGAGCCTGGGATCGAACCCAGTTACTTCTTGCTGTGAAGCCGCAGCGCCACTCACTTGAGCAAATTCAAAATAATCCTGAATTTAAATGTAAAACACGGTGTATTCACTCGAAGCGACATCATCCGTTCAGTGAACCGGCTCACAGTGGCCTTTCGCCGATAGTCGCTCAACACAAGGGTGGCGTCGCGGTGAGCAGCGCTGCCGCCTCACAGCAAGAAGCTCCTGGTTTTAATCCCCGGCTCGGGTGCCTTTCTGCGTGGAGTTTGCACGTTCTCACCGTGTCCGCGTGGCTTTTCGCCAGGTATTCCGGTTTGCTCCCACAGTCCAAAGACATGCCGCCGAGGTTAATTATCCTGTCTCAATCGCCCCGATGCCCAGAAATTACGTAACTTGCTTACCCCTTCCCGCTGAACCACTGTTAACAAGAGCTGCGAAGCTCAAGGACTCCTTCCAGTTTAAATAGAAACTGACTCACTCAACACAAGAGCCTCGTACTCCTTTAGAGTTATGATCATTGAACGCAAACAATGCGGGCGCGACTTTATTCATATTTTTGATACCGTATTACACATGCAGGCAGTGTTTGTTTGGACAAGCGCTCGGTGCGTAACTTGACATTTGAGAATTAACTACCACCTTGTAGTGCGCGATATAATTAGTTTGAGTTTCCATCTGTTTGTTTTTGCTCGCTTATGTTCTCTTCTGTTAGGCGCGCACTTTGTTTTGATTTGCTGTTTTTCTGGTTTACAAGCGTTGTTTCGCGCTGTGTACACTGCGGCGGTGTTTGTGTGCGTCTATCGGCATTATCTGCGTTGTTTACCTCGTCTTTGGGTGTCTCTTTCAGTAGACCCTTCATCGCGATGCGTCGTCTTCGCATCTTGAAATATGTGAGGTGAAATAGAAATTCAGAAACTTGGAGCCGTATCTAACGGAGAGGAATCATTGCCCCATGGTGTAGCTCTTTTTATGAGTTAGGTTACGACACTTATTTTTTTACGTGACCTAACTGGTAAAAACGAGCTAGACTATGGATAACATTGGTCACGAAAACCGTCGTGTTAAATTTACAAACCTCCATGAGGAATCATTGCCATAACGTCTGGCAGTTCGCTGGCATTAATGCTTGCTTGTATCGAACCAATTCTGCTGACATTATGCACTCCCAGCATGACTTGGGGCTAATAGGACATGTACACAATAAGTGTCGGAACAGATGTCACAGAATGAGAGATGGAGTCCGCTTATTTGTTTACTACTCAGAGTAGTATCTGTCCCAACTAATATGTTGCTCTTTCAAAATATAATTTATTAAACTTTCTCACCAACTCCTGCCTATTCTCTAAGTCCATACGCCCCAAAGGTTGCAATGCTTTTAGAGGTACCTATTCATTTATACGCCCAATAATAACCAAACTATTTGATAACCCCACTCATATATATAGCTATAAGATAATGTACTGATGTAGCTTTTCATGGCTCGATGCATGATGATTACTTTTCGAAGCCGCTGTTTCGGGATAGCCGTGTCACCGAGCGCTCCCCTTCTCTCCTTCCCGACGTTTCGCCTCCCACGTTGGAGGCATCCTCAGGCGCCCCGAGTTCCGAGTGAGTTTCTGAGTATCAGATAACTCACTGATGTTGGCCTCGTCAAGAAATCCAAACCGGCAGCGTGACGGCACCTCGGATACGAGCAGCGAGTGCGAATGATCTCGTGAACTGTCGTGTCGGAAAGACGGAGTGACCGAGAAAACCCACTTAGCTCTTACAGGCTGTCAGGACCAATGCCGGTAACGAACACTGAGTCTATCGCGGCCGCGGATTCACCCGACTGGCTCGGAGACCACGGTGGCGGAGCAGCGCACAGCGCTGCCGCTTCACAGCAAGAGGACCCCGGTTCGAATCTCGGCTCGGGTGCAGGCGCGTCGCAGCCGCGGGTGTTGTGGGTGTTGCGACACCCGCACTTTCACGTAAACATGATTCCAACCCCCCCCCCCCCACACTTTTTCCTGCAACACCCGCGGCTGCGACGCGCCTGCTCGGGCGCCTTTCTGTGTGGAGTTTGCATGCTCTCCCAGTGTCCATGTGGGTTTTCGCCGGACACTCGGTTTCCTCCCGCAGTCCAAAGACATGCTGTTGCATAGGTTAATTAGCCTGCGGACTTAACTTGTCCCCGGTGCCCTGTGATGGTAATAGTGTCCCATCCTGGGTACAGCTCTGCCTTGAGCCCTGTGTCTGCTGGGATAGGCTCCGGCTCACCGCGACCCTGCGCCTCACAGAAATAAAGTCATGCCCGAAGCGGGTCAATTACTGCCTCTGTTGCATTGTCTGTGTGGAGTTCGTGTTTTCCCCCTTGCTCTGCGTGGGTTTCCTCCGCGTTCTCCGTTTTTCTTCCATGAATAATAATAATAATAATTAATAATAATAATTTAAATTAATATAGCGCCTTTCACCCGAGAGTCACAAAGCGCTGCAATAGGCCGAACACATCATAATATATAGGACGCAGCGTTTGGAGCGCACGGCGAAAACCCACGCGGACACGGGAAGAACATGCAAACTCCACACAGAAAGGAGGCAGCCGAGGCGGGATTCGAACCGGGGAGCTTCTCGGTGTGAGGCGGCAGCGCCACTCTGCCTCCCGATGGCAAACACGGTCGCGGCCAATCCCATTAACGCCACAAACGTCACCCATGGGGTGTGTGCTAAAAATGTACTCAACCGCGTATCGACGCACTCAGTGAAATGTGTTTGGCAGCGAGCTGCGGATTCATTCCACGAGTAAATAAAGTGTAATTTTAGCGGCACGTGGAATGAATATGTAAGTAAATTTTAAATTATAAAATAATAATAGCATTTACAGAGCGCCTATCACCGTCGTGGTGAGCCGCAGCCTATCCTGGTAGGCAGCGGGTGCAAGGCAGGGCTTTTCCCAGGATATGACGCCGGTCCATCGCGGGCACTGTGGGGAATTTAACAGCAGGCCAATTAACCAATGCAGCAGCATGTCTTTCCACAAATCAAGTGTAAGCCTTTTACCTGCGAGAGAAAACCGGAATAACCGGCTAGACCCCACGCGGACACGGGGAGAACATGCAACCCCCACACAGAGGCGCCCGAGACTGAAATCGAAGCGAGGATTTCTTGCTGCGAGGCGGCGGCAGCGCCGCTCGCTTCATCTTCACCTTCACAAAAGTATGTGAGAACCGTATGGGGAGACTTGAGTGACACGTGCTTCTGACAGTCAAGACACAGATTTATGATTGTAAATTGTTGCTGAAAGGCTGCATTTCGTTTCTGACTCCCAAAGTTGATTAAATATAGACGCGTTGTTGAGAACTGCCCTCCATAACGCCTCTTTCGGGATAGCCATGTCCCTTGAGTGTTCCTTCTCTCTCCTTCGCGACGTTTCGCCTCCCACGCTGGAGGCATCTTCAGGACTTTTCTAAGTGATTCAGCAGAACGCGTTGTGCGCCATGTATGTGTGCGGTGACCTGAGAATGTGGCGTCTGTGTTTCTCTGATGTCAAAAGCAGTGCATTGTTTCGCCGCCATTGCTCTGATCTTTGCCACAGCGCCGCTCCCCGTGTTCTCAAACATCGAGCCGTGAAAACCTAATCAGTACAGACGTGTGTTTATAGTTACGGTCCCATCCTGGGTGTAATCACCCTCGTGTACGTAGTTATTAGGGTGCCTACGGAAGACGAAATAGATTTTAAAAAAATTATAATATCCAATTTATAACGCGTACACATTCATTCAACGTCCGTGCTGATTCTCTGTGAATGTCCAAAGTCACGGGCATCTGGTAAGGATGCCCCCTGGAAGACTCCCCAGGGAAGTCTACCAGGCACGGCCCACTGGGCGGAGACCTAGAGGCCGACCCAGGACACGCTGGA
>JAZEWU010000041.1:5693936-5706624 GCA_036362915.1 Geotria australis
AGTACATTAGAAGGGAAATATAATTGTAATAAGCAATGTTTCGAGCTATAGGCCTTCTCTGTCGTGGCACGTGCAGCGCTTAACGGGAGTGGCTTGAATAAACATCGCAGAGGTGTACAATTCAAGTCGACCTCTAACCAATTAAGTCGCAATCAAGTAATGTTTGTGAAGGCCTGTAACCGTTCACAAGTGTCAATATTCACGCATCAGTGGCCGCATGGATCGCTCTTAGGGCAATCAATGGAACACAGTGGCCAGCGTTCAAATCATGGTCCCGTAGCCCGCTCACCAATCTGCAGAAAGTGGTGTCACACGCACCACATTACCTCTCCTTGATAAGGCATTACTCGCAGTATTCACGACAGCGCTTCGTGTAGGGCAGGCCTTTAGAGGTTCATTATACAACAGCCGAGACCTCGTAAAGTGGTACGAGTGTGCGGTCTTAAGTGTAAATAACAACAACACTCAACGAATTCGTCGATAGCACTGTGGCCTTAACGGAAAAAGTATAACATTGGCAATATTTCAGGCAATGGCCCTTCTTCATAGCACATAGAGCGGCAAGAGAGAGATAGTGGATAAGAGTTGCAGGCTACACATCATTGAGATTAAGCTGAGTTCAAATGTATTTTGATTAAGCAGGTGGGAGCTTATATGACCAGTGTGTCCCATTTCAATTGACACGCATTGCATGAAAGAGACGCTGGAGATCATCCGTCTGTAAGGACCGACGTCGACTCTCTTGTCAGGATGAGCCGTCGGATCTTTTACCACGTTCCAGGGCATCAAGTCGAACGCCACGGACACGAGAGCACACGTTGCTTGGTGTGACTCAGGAGCCACCGGCGCACCCCTCTCCCACACAGATGAAGGTTGAAGCGCGGACTTTCCAAAGCAGAGTGTCATTTAATTCACCAGCAAGACTTCTCACATGAACAGCAGTCCGTCACTACGACCGCTCAAGCTTGCTATCACCGAGCTTCTAGCTCACAGGCACGCCGTTTAGTTACAAACTAGCAGTGGAACGCAGCAGCGCGCAGACCACACCAACCCCCCAGCTCACACACACACTGGCCGGGCCGTGCCAGGCACGCCCCGGGACACGCCCGGAGCGTGCCCTGTTCTCTGAACCTCTCACAGAACCTCTATATCAGGACCTCTCCTATCCAACGCTTCTCCCCCGTATCTGGGCGTCCGCCCTTTTATGCTGAAAAGCTCTGACGTCAGCTCTGACATCACCCCTCCCCTGCTGTAAATGATTCATGGTCTCCACTCTAAGTTTAGCCACTATAATCCCTTACACAATATAGAAAGCAGCGGGGATTCTACCGAGTAAACATTAGGTCACCCTCAATGTTCCCGAACACAATGAGGGGAGGGAATTAATCCCCCTATTCCTCCCTTGGCCCCCTCCCTTTTCGGCTAAACCATGGGCCTGCCCAGGATTGAACTGGTTTCCTCATTACATCATTTTCCGTAGGGCGGGGGATTGACGCGGTCACTTCGTCCACCAACTTCTGATCACATGTGGGTCATTACACGTCTGCGTGACGCAGACACCACGTGCCACTGGAGGTAACGAGCTCGTTTCCAGGAATGACTGCGTCTGCCTCGACTTGGTTAACCGCTCTCTAAGGGTCAAAGTTCAGGCATCGGAGTCAACGACAAGCATTTATGTTATCATAATAGTACGCGAGCCAGACTTTAAACGATCAAATAAACAGTAAGCTTTTGGCCACTGGGCGTGGATGGCTGTGTGCAGCAGATGTTTAGGAACGGGCAAAACAAGAACAAGACAAAAGTCCAGTATAAAATCTGCGCGCGTTATACATCATCTTTGTTGCTTATGACTATTATTATCCTCCCGTTGCTGCTGTATTCAGAAGCAAACCCACTCTGGTGATTTAAATTATCCTGCGCTTGCACGAGGATTTTCCACCCTTCTCGGTGACACACTGTGGAGAGTGGTAGCTCAGTGGTTATCGCTATGCTGTGCTACAAACCTGGCGACCCGAGTTCGAATCCCGCTCACGGCCAACACCAGTGACGAATTTCTAAACCGGTCCTAGGCTTCCCCGAGGTCGATTCAGCCACAAATGAGTACCTAGTGTGGTGTGTAAACATTGCCTATAGGGAGACCAAGGCGAGCAGGCGTGGTGCTGGTCACCCACCTCCTCGTGTGCTGTTTCGACCTTCATAGATGCTCGCTAGCGGCACTTGATCCTACAGTCTTTTAATAATAATAATAGCATTTATATAGCGCCTGTCACCCGAGGGTCACAAAGCGCTGCACACAGCTGCGGAGAGAACGGGGAATGTTTGTCTTTGTGGCGGCTGTGAGGGAGCGCTCAGTCCACAAGCGTCGCCACATTGGGGGATGCCGCGGGAAATAATGGACACCTGCTCCCTCCGGGTCTCTGACATATGCTCATTGAAGTTTTAATTTGTCCTAGGGTACTCCAGTAATTATGCCGGTGTAGGGATTTCTCTCGGCCCTAATCAAGCCGGAGTGCCTCTCATCCACGGCGGTGGTGCTTGGCTTTGGTGCCTCGGGTACGCAGCCGCCTTACTGGCTGTCTATCCCCTTCCCGGTGGCATTGCCCGGGTAATGGGCCGGGTCCTGGCTGCCCATCGCCCCCGGTGGCATTGCCCGGGTAATCACCCACCAACTGCCTGTCTATCCCATATCCCGGTGGCATTGCCCGGGTAATCATCCGGCTCCTGGCTGCCGGTCACCCCTGGTGGCATCGCCGTGTCGCCCCCGCACGCTGCGTTGCCATCTGGTCCGAGGGTTTTTCGGCGTTCTTCTTACACGAGGCCCGGCGCTGGGCACGGCTGCTGGGATGGGCCCTGTACCACCACGAGTCCCAATGACCCCCCCCAACTCACTCTGAGTTTGTGCTCCGCAGTGATCGGCACGGCTGTGCTAGGCCCCCCCCCCAAACCTTTAGCTCTACGGCACACGAGAGTGTGGGTGGCCAGCACCACGCCCAGCCGCCTTTGTCATAGTGGTAATGTTTAGACACAAGACTTACTCATTTAAGGCTGAGTTGAACTAAGGGAGGCCCAGAACAGGTTGAGATAATAGTCACCAGTGTTGGGCGTGAGCAGGAACCAAACTTGGGTAGCCGGTTCATATTGCAGGAATATCGCTTCCAGAGCTTGCAAGTTCACTGGGTATTTTCTGCTCTTCAGAGCTGTTCTTTCACGATAGCCGTGTCGAGCAATCTCCCTCTCTCTCTCACGACGTTACGTTGAAACGTGGGAGGCAAAACGTCACGAGGGAGACAGGGAGATCGCTCGACAAGGGTATCCAGAAAGACTAGCTCTAAAGAGCAACCACTATCTATTTATCTACGTAACCGCTACACCCTCAAAGACAAAAACGCATCTATGCTCGCGAGACACTCTTTGAGAGGCAATAACCGCATCATGAATGAATGGCGCTAGTGGCACATACGTACAAGTGTCATCTCATCAGCGCTCGAGGTTAGACTTCGCAAACAACCGTTACTCTACTTCTGCACGAGGTCATTCCATCTGTGGGAGGGGTCATTCCATCTGTGCCGCGGTCCCAACTAATGCGCGGGCTATTATTGCCGTTGGCGAGACACACTATATAATTTTGACCTATCCAATATGTGGGGTCACTGTCCGGGTCACGCTTGCAAATGAGACTCACGCCGATCTCTCAGGTTCTCTCGCGGTTAAACAAAAACAAGCGGCATCTCTGCGTCGTCGCACGAGTAGCGTGCGTGTGCGTCGCGCGCCGCATTACGCGCCGTGTCGCGTGACGTGCGTGTCATTTACACGGAAATGCTTAGAAAAGGTTGGCTTATTTGGTACATTCGAAATGTATAAGGTGCGCGGAACTCCTTGCGATACTGGCCTGTTGCTGGTTTCCGCGCGCGCGCAAAACACGCACTACGCGCTCGTGTGCCTGGTTTTATTTTCACGCGTGAATTATGTACTGATGATGGTTTTCACGGCTCGACGCGTGATAATTGCTTTTCAAAGCTGTTCTTTTGGGATAGTCGTGTCAAGCGCTACCTCGCTCTCCTTTGCGATGTTTCGCCTCCCACGTTGGAGGCATCCTCAGGCGTCCTGAGAGACACACTCGCCTCACGGGCGTTTTTGTGTGGCGTTTGCGTGTTCGCGCCCTGTTCTGCGTCGGTTTCCTCCATGTTCTTCGGTTTCCTCCCACGAGTAAAAAAGCACCAATTTATTAATTGGCCAATAACATTATAATAATATAAAGGACGCAGTGCCTGGCAAATGTTGGCGCTGGCTGGCTGTATGAATGCCTTCCCTCCGCCTCTCTGCGGTTTCCTCACGCCTCCGTATCTGTGTGATCCATAACCAGGCATGGAATTTGCGCGCATTACAAATTGTATTATTATTATAATTTATGAACATACTTGCTCCCTTATATGTAAGTGTCTTGCGCTCACTTGAATTGTGTAACCGACGATAGTGGTAATAGCCAGTGCTGTCTGAACAATGCGTATGCACTCTTGGGTTGAGGTCATAAGTGTTATAGTCGGAATAACCAGAACCTATTACAAACTTCAGTTGCACTCTTCAGCACACGTCGAGTTAAAGCGGCGTTACAGGAGTGCGTACGGAGAGTCGAGAGTCGTGTGAAATCGCTGCTTCTGCTGAGGAGGGCCAGCTGGCCTCTCAGACGGAAGCCTCGCTCCTTTTCTCGTTGAATGAGGACGTCGTATTAACCTCATTTTCCCCTAATTACCTAACCGCAGAAAAATAAGTAGATTCGGGATTTATTTTTTCTCTCTCCCGCGGAGAATTTTTTTTAGCTCATTCTCCTCGGCTTTCGTGGTTTAAACTCTGAAGGAAATCGCAGTAATTTCCCACTTCCATCTATCTGGCCAATGTAATCTCTGGATTAATTTCATCTTGGGCCTGAAGCCAGGAGTTATTTTTAATGTCCCTGCCACCGAATCTGTTATGACCAACATGGTGCCCGCGACAGTCGCTGGCACCAAAGACCCGATGGCGGTGGCCCATGCGTTTGAATCCATCACGATCGAGGTAGAAGAGGTGGAAGAGCTGGAATCTGTTGCTGAGGAAAGAGATGTCTGGTCCACCCTCCTTTAAAACTTGCAATGTACTTTGGCGCTCTCTTCCGATCTGCGTCTGCTCGGGGACATTTGTTCCCTCCTTTCTTGTTGTAGAATTATTATTATTTTCCTGTTGTTTTTGTGTCCTATGTCTTATAATTAATCGCTATCGCTTGACTCTCAGTTATTCTCTCTCCCCGTTATTGATATGCCGTTCTCTCCATAGCTCGGATTATATAAAAAAAAAAAACCAAAAAAATATGTTGCTCATTTTCCGTTCTCTGTCGTTGTTGACATGCCATTCTCTCCGCAGCCCTGTGCAGCGCTTTTGTGACCCTCGGGTGAAAAGCGATCGATAAATGCTGTTATTATTATGGGTGCTCAGCCTTTCTTGCCTGTGGGTATTGAGACATTCGCGGGTTTACAAGAGGCCTGATTGGCAGTGGGAGGGCCATGCCGATAACGGTCTGCAGACACTAGGTCGGTACGTAACCTGACTTAACATTGATCAGTGTTAGGCTGCATTGTCTGGTGGCAAGACGTTGCGAGCGCGAAATTACACGTTACGACAATGAGGTCACTGATTGCCCCAGATCAATAACGGCAGTCTTTTGAAATGAATCAAGTCATAGTGTGTAATCGCATTACGATTACTCAAATGCCCCCGTTATTGGGAAGTCTACATCGAGTGGCCTGAATGCGCGTGATGGATGCGCGCATCTTTCCAGACGTGAGTTTTATGTAGGTCATCAGATTGTTGGTGAGGTCATGCCTTGTGAGGCCGTGAGGTGACAGGTTCTCACCTGGAACCGATCACGCGGGTCAGCCACTCTCACGTGGAACACTTCCGTGGCCTCTACCCAGTCGCTGATGACTGTGCGACAAAACGCGTTGTTATTTAGTATTACCATTACACTCTGTATATAATAGAGCAAGTGTTTTTTAATGTATCTCTGTCCGCGCTGAGGTTGCCGGCTTTAATTACTTACGAAGCGCTAATTTAATCACCACAACACCAAGGAGTGTATGTTTTGTTTCAGCATTAATTCCCACTTATTAATTACTCTTCCAAAACTTTAACACTATTTCACCTTTAAAGTGATACTTTTGCACTAGGGTACCGTCAACCCTTTTTAGCGCTCCTCCGCCTTTATCCTGACGTCAGAAGAACGTGTTACGCACTCGGCACGATTCTCCATAGCATCCCGCCTCCACCAGACACAGCCAATCAGTAAAGGGTTGTCACGTTAACAAAAACGTACCAATTCGTTACTACTTCAGCACACCGGTATGTTGGAGAATGAGCCCACAACTTTTCCAATGGAGTACGACGTTTCGCTGATAGTTGCGATCAGCTTCATCAGGGGGGGTCAAGGTAGAAGCGTTCACGTCGCGATCCCTGTCAGGTAAGTACTTGGTATTGCCTGCGAATTCTACCAAACACTTCGAGGCCGAGCTGAAAGACAACGATGTCCAGAGGCTGACCATCGTGCTTCGAAGAATCGCAAAGAAGAAGATTAGGAACAAGGATCTGGCGAGCGCCGTGTTAAATCAATACAAACGATGGAATAATGAACAAATAGACAAACGAGTTGAAATTGTGGGCGGCGGTGTCGTTAACGGCCGACTGCCATCACGTCTTTTATGATGAGAGAGCCGTGCGGCAGTCGGCGGAGAGCGGCGCTGACACGGAGCGATATCAGCAGTAGAGTGAATTTGCTCTAATCTCCGGGCCGAGAGGCTGCGTTCGGACGGGCGGACGAGCGGATTGATGAGCGGCGCCGCGTATCGCCCACTCGCCGCTCGCCGTCGGCCGCGCAATCCTCCGTGGGCGAAGCGGGCGGAAAGGAGACGTTCACCAGGGTTTCATTAAAACGTCTCCGAAACAACTTCTGTTCATTCGAATCACCATTTGCCCTCCTTTTTATTCAAATATGTTGAGTGGATTCACTTTAGTTTTTATCTAAAAAAGTAAGAATTATTTCTATTTAAACAGCAACTTCTGGCTTTGTGTGGTACGGTTGACGTGTTTTTTTTATTTGAAACAGTTAACATCCCAATTATTTTTATAATTGGACAGAACTTGTCACGTAACGTTATTGGAGATTCAAAACACATTCGCCTGGTCCTCAAACGTGTATTTAATTCAGAGGGTGCGTTTCCAATTGTATCTTACTTGTGAGTAATTTTAGTTATTTTGGAAAATGTCAAATACAATTTTCATTCATCCTATTGATTTTACGAGCAGATCCTTTTTTGTTTGTAAAATAAATGGCGCTCGCTTAAGTATAACGTGAATTGGAAACTCGGTAATAGTTCTTCTGTAATCGGTTCCAGCGGCGCAGTTGCCGTTTCATTGGACGGAGAAAAAACAATTAGTGGCAGATTCATTCGTTTAAGTTTAGTGCTCAGCATGATGTGCGATGATGGTAGACGATATAGATGTGCGTATCCCTCTCAGCGGTGCACCACGAGAAACTACAACAGCTAACACCAAACTCTACGGAAAATCCTCATCATCGTTATCAGTACCCGCTTAACACCGTATACGGTCACAAGGGGGCTGGAGCCTATCCCGGCAGACGCAGGCCACAATGCAAGCCTATACCTTGGATGGGACGCCAGTTCATAGCAGGGCACTTTAGTGAGGTCAAATAACGTTTTCAGGATGTCTTTGGACTGTGGGAGGAAGCTGGAGTACCCAGCGAAAACAAACGGAGGCACGGGAAAATGCCACACAGAAAGGCACCCGAGCCGGGAATCGTACCTAGGTTTCTTCTTTCTGCGAGGCGGCAGCGTTACTCACTGTGCCACCTAAGGAAAATTGACCCCATGCAAAAAAAAATGGATGGCGCCCATTCCCGTTGGTGGTACACCTTGGTGGTACACATTCTGTACATCGCCAAAATAGAATTACTCGTGTGATAAAACAAAACCAATTCTATTATTACAACTATTCAGGGCGAAAGTGCTAATAGTTTGTGAATTAAAGTCACAGGTTTAACGTATTATGAAGGGGGGAAATACATTTTCTTGGCACCTATTGAATGTGAAGCAATTGGAAAAAAGGTAATGCTGCAACTGGCTTTTTAATAGGTTTAATTTTATCGGAAGTAAAAAAAAATTTTTATACCTCGCTCTCACGGATTCCTTGCTTGAGATGTGAATCTCAATGGACAAATACGCTTATATAGCTTCTATACCAGGGCGGCACGCTGGCACAGTGAGTAGTGCTGCCACCTGACCTGTTCATCAAGGGAGACACTAGCAAGAGCGCTAGACTCCAGACCTGATCACCAAGGGAGACCCGAGCAGGAGTGCTAGACTCCATACCTTTTCAATAAGGGGACCCTAGCAGGAGCGCTATATTCCAGACCTGTTCACCAAGGGAGTCCCGATCAGAACTGCTGTTCCCCCGTGTGACATCGGTCTGGGGTTCATTGGAACACGCACACCCCAGCACCACGATACGGTGAAAATCCTGGCGAGGAATAAATGCCAAATGTAACGTATTACAAATGTACCACAGATCTATCCGGACCAATGGGATGTCTCGCCGCTGCAACAGCGATGGGGTGCGACAGCCGCGTCGGTGGCCATCGTCGTTTGGGCGAGGGCCGTGAAGCCGAATCTATCCGTGCGGCGCTGAGCGACGGGCAGATCGCCACAGAAACGTACACCCTCCTCGGGAAGGGACGATAAACCCAGATGTTGGTGTTTGCGCGTGGCCGTTAAATATTCCATTACGCACACCTCCAGGGAAATCCAGTGTGCACTGTGTCATGGAGAAATTAACAGTCTGCAGCAGCGCTCTCACACACTCCCACTGGATAAGGTCCTGCCACAGTGCACAGCGATAATAGATAAACAAAGATGCTTTGCGCAGCAGCGTGGCGCAGTCGTTACACTCGTGCCTCACAGCAACCGGTGCCCGGGTTTTGTTACCGGTTGGGGCGGTTTTCTGTGCGGCGTTTGTATATTATCCCCCTTGTTCTGCATGGGTTTCCTCTGGGTTCTCTGTTTCCTCCCATATCCTAAAACAAAACCCCCATTTAATTATAACTGATATTGGTCAAACATCACAATTCTGAGAAAGATGCCCGTGAGATTCATGGAGGCATTCCTGGGTAAGCTAGCATAATCACTTTATACTTTGTTAGATAAAAAAAAAAGTTTTACTGGCTGACTAGCTGTCGTGTGGGAGACGTGACCCACAGCTTCGAGCCGAGTTCGTGCGTCATGCAGACGTCACATTCCCACCCATCGCCCCGCCTACCCTCCACCCGCAATTTCATATTCAGTGCAATAATAACTATAAATCAAACATCCTTAATCTGGAGGAGGGGGAACAATTGAGGACACTGGTGATGGTTTGGAGTGAAGGCTGTGGGAGGTTGAGGTTGGTTAAAGAGCGGTTGTATTATGACCTTGGGCGCGGCAATTAATGCTATTACTAAATACCCATTGCAGCATTGTAAAATACTAGCAAAGTGCCTGCCCCACGGACGATCTTGTTCCACGCGTGTGACCCATTCTTCTGACGTCATTATAAAGGCGGAATTGTGATTAAGAGGGTTGATAGTACAAGTGCAGAAGGGGGAATTTAAAGATAAAATAGTGCTGACGTCTTAGAAAAGTAGTGAATAAGTTGTAAGTAAACCTGAAATAAGACCTAAAAGTCTTGATGTCTAACGTTCTATGTAAAACAGAACGGTGCTTCTCGATAGCCGCACCTAGAATCTGGAACAGCCTACCCCTAGAACGTCGTCAGATCACCATAACCTTGACCGTTAAAAACATCTCAAACAACACCTCTTTTTTCAGGCCTTTGGACACCGAGCTTGGCTCCGCGCCTCAGTATCTGTGTCTCTGCTTTGGCTGGGCAGGGAATTTGTGCACGTTATGAATTGTAATATTATTATTAGGTATGTCCTCAGTGCGGATATACATTCGTATATATGTACAAACACTTGCTCTATTATATACATTCATTTCAACACACATGATTGCTGCATGTTATTTAAATTATTCAGAAACGTGTTTACTCCACGGTGGCAGCAACTCCCACGTGTATCATGCGTTTGACTTCATGTTTGACCAAACGTCAATGACCTTGTGCTGGTGCCCTGACCTTAGGAAGAATCATCGTGATAACATTTAATTATATATATATCTTCAAAGTAAATACAAATGTAATGGGTTTTTGGATTATCCATTCTCCTGATTATCAGTACGTAAATTGTCTCCGGCGAAATGTTTGGATTAGAATTATTTTTATGGCCGGCCAGTTCCTCATGACTGCGGAGGCTCGCTTCTCACGTACAGTTAATACGTATAAAGTATTATCAAATAGTCCACTCATTATTTATCTACTACTACACTAATATTTGACAGAAGGACAGACATTTTTATAGTACAAAAACCCAGCCGTGAAAATCTACACCATCCGTCCATCCATTTTCTAAACCGCTTGTCCTGGTGAGGGTCGCGGTGGCAGCAGTCCAATGAGAGTGGACCAGACATCCCTTTCCTCAGCAACAGATTCCAGCTATTCCTGGGGGATTCCCAGGCGTTCCCAGGCCAGCCGAATGATATAATCCCTCGAGCGTGTCCTGGGTTGGCCTCTAGGTCTCTGCCCAGTGGCCCGTGCCTGGTAGCCTTCCTGGGGGCATCCTTACCAGATGCCCGAACCACCTTAACTGGCTCCTCTCAATCCGAAGGAGCAACGACTCTACATTGAGGCTCTCACGGATTTCTGTGCTCCTCACTTTGTCATGGAGAGTTAGCCCAGCAACCCTGCGGAGAAACCTCATTTCTGCCGCTTGTATCCGCGATTTCGTTCTTTCAGTCATTACCCAAACTTCATGACCATAGGTGAGGATAGGGCCGTAGATTGACCCGTAAACCGAGAGCTTTGTCCTAGGCCCAAGCTCCCGCTTCACTACCACGGACCGGTCCAGTGCCCGCATCACCGCAGACACTGCTGCAATCCGGTGTCAACTGCTGAACTGTCAACACATTAATGAACGTTTGTTTCGATAGTGTTAAGTCAAGAAATATCTAGGTCTGTGCTCTCCGCTTTCCTGGGTGAATAGTGGTGGAGTCTTGCCCCTGTCTGGCCCAGTCTGACTCCCAACTAAACAATTATTTATATGTACTGATGTAGGTTTTCACGGCTCGATTCATGATGGTTGCTTTTCAGAGCCATTCTTGCGGGATAGCCGTGTCGCGCCATCTCCATCTCCCCCTCGCGACGTTTAGCCTCCCACGCCTGATGATGCTTCTAACGTGAGAGGCGAAACGTCGCAAGGGAGAGATGGAGATCGCTCGACACGGCTATCCCGAAAGAACATCTCTGAAGAGCAACTGTCAATAATATGTATAAAGCTCCATGCGATAGAATTGCAAGGTCACAGTACTCTGATATTCGCAGTTTAACCTATTTACTTGTAATGTAATTGGGTTATTTATTGGCTTATAATATCCCATTTGGTAAACCTCTTGAGTGGTCCACGTAAAAAATGTACGTCGCCGCTGGTATTGGATGGGTTTTTTTCTTTCCCAAGATTGCTTTTTCTGCAACAGTAAATTTAAATCTGCACGCGACCTCTACTCACCACTGCACACGATTCTCCCTGCATCACATTACACTTTATGCATCATTATTATTTATTACATTTTGTAGACAGTAGGGGGGGGTCTTAAGGAACATCCTAAGTGAGTTTATTGAGGATCCTGAATAATCTGCCGAGCCCTAATAGGTGTTTACGAATGTATTATTATTGACGGATCTATTGCGATACGGCAGGCGGATTTCGAGGACCCCCCCCCTCCATGCCAACAAGGGGACGTGTCTAATGCATTCTCACGCGCTGTGTGAGACGAACGTTGGGCGGCAGGATGGCGCAGTGGCAATACGTGTGCTTCGCGGCAATGAACCCCCCGGGTTCGGTTCCCGACTCTGGTGCTGTTCTAGTGTGGCCTTTGAATGTTCTCCCGCTGTTCTGCGTGGGTTTCATCCTCGTTTTCCATTTTTCTCGCATAGCTACAAAACAAAGTTACAATTTACGAGATTTTGGTGAAACAACTCAACGCTGGACAATCACGGGCACGTGATTCAAATGGGATCACACACCGCAGGAACATCGCTTGGCAGGACCCTCCTGACAAGAGTCTTGAGGCTCAGCATGTTTTTTCCCGTGTAAAACCATCACAAACGTGACTAGATCAAAGGTATGATACTATATTATGATTGATATGTGGGATTAATCATGATGAATTAAGATAATATATTTTTACTAAACAATGGCACGTGAGTTTCAATATGCGTGTCGTAAGCAGGATGGATGTTTCGCCTTAAAGACAATTACATATTCAGCACCGTAGCCACACGCAACTTGCAGGGATTAGTCAATCCGCGTGTTTGTTGTGTCTCAGGAATCCCGTAAAGAGCTTGCAAGCTCCATGGATGTGTAATGACCCACATGTGATCAGAAGTTGGTGGGCGAAGTGACCGCGTCAATCCCCCGCCCTACGGTCTAGCCGAAAAGGGAGGGGGCCGAGGGAGGAATGGGGGAATTGGGGGTATTAATTCCCTCCCACCCTCA
>JAZEWU010000041.1:5707605-5724988 GCA_036362915.1 Geotria australis
GTAGTGACGGACTGCTGTTCATGTGAGAAGTCTTGCTGGTGAATTAAACGACACTCTGCTTTGGAAAGTCCGCGCTTCAACCTTCATCTGTGTGGGAGGGGGGTGCGCCGGTGGCTCCTGAGTCACGCCAACCAACGTGTGCTCTCGTGTCCGTGGCGTTCGACTTGACGCCCTGGAACGTGGTAAAAGACCCAACGGCTCATCCTGACAAGAGAGTCGACGTCGGTCCTTACAGATGTTCTTCTGCTGTAATAATAAACATCTATCTATCATATCTGTCTATCAAATTCTAACCTTAGATAGAGAGATCTTCAGAGAACTTCACAATTGAGCTGTGAGTTCTATAAACAGAAGTGGCTCCGTTTTCACCGGTTGTGTGTTTTATCCGCGAGCCATCAGTGTCCATCTTGCGGAGTCGACTCAAACCCCACGTGGTTAACATCGTCTCCCGTGACGCGAGAGCTGATCGCGTGCAGCGCCGTGTGGAGCGTTGATCACCGCGCGCTTTAGAAGAGCTCTCGTTTGTTATAATTTCATTATTATTTCGATGATCGTGTTGCAACTTTACTGCGTAAAGCTGACCCTGGAAGGGGCGGTCGCCGTGGTTTACAAATATCACCAGGTGCATTGCAGCCGCGGGTGTTGCGACACCCTCCCTTTAACAGAAACATGATTCCATCCCCCCCCCACTTGTTCCTGAGGTAGTCTAATATCATATCTTGCGACACCTGCACTTTCACAGAAACATGATTGCATCCCCCCCACTTTTTCCTGCAACACCCGCGGCTGCGACGCGCCTGGACACCACGGTTCGTTCCAAACCCTGTCCTAGAACGTTTTTCTCCACGACCAGCTTCTTCTTCTATATGGCTTTGGAACAAGAGCAGCCGCGTTCAGTTGTGTTTTTAGTTGTCACCTGGCACCCTCGGTGCGGACAAACACACAGATACAAACACTTGCTCTATTATATGTAGATTATATAAAGGTGAAGGATTCGAACCTGGCACCTCCAGTGTGGACACTAACACTTTTTTAAAATAAGTTAGAGAGGCACACGCAGCAGAGTCGGTGCTCGCCCCCCCGCCCCCACACCTCTTCGTGTGCTCATTCATTCTCAACAGTTGTGTACCATCATCCCGTGCCACCACAGGCGATGGGGCCACGTGGGGCATATTTGTGTCACTCCTCGCCATACATCCGTGTGTGTGTGCGCGCCTTTGCGTGAATGAGACGGACCCGGAGCAAGACCGGTTAAAATGTTGGCCGCTCCCATTAATTCCTCAATGCATAATGTACCATACAATACATGGAAAGGAGTGTGGGCACATTAATATTTTATCGAGCATTGCGCTATACTTTTTTAAACATTGTAATGCTATTAAAAAATTCAGAATGTGCTCTGTTTAACGGCGTTTTGGTTTCGACGTGCGTCTTGGAGGGAGGAGCGTTTGAGGCACCGCAGTCGTTACGGGACAAAAATAGCCGCACTTAAGCGCGGTTCATTGTCATAAGGGATGACAACAGATGGATACAAGCAAACATAGGGGCCGCGATCAGACGCACGATAGACGAAGGAATGACAGATGATGGTTGCTCTTCAGAGCTGTTGTTTCGGGATAGCCGGGTCGAGCAATCTCTCATCTCTCCTTCGCGACGTTTCGCCTCCCACGTTGGAAGCGCCATCAACGTGGGAGGCGAAAGGTCGCGAGGGAGAGATGGAGATCGCTCGACACGGCTATCTCAAACGAACATCTCTGAAGAGCAACCATCATAAATGTAGCTCGATAGATGTTTCTTATTAGAGCTTGCACGCTCTTTGCGGGATTCCTGCGACACAATAAACAAGCGAATTTATAAAACTAAATAAAACATCAAAATAACAAATTAAATTAGCAAAGAGAAGGTCGCACAAGCACGATAATTGCAGCTTCATGGATCACAGCACCTTCCGTTCACAGCTAGGCATCTGTATACACTTGGCGCGTCTTCATCCAACAGCAGATAGAGCATGGATGAATATGATGATGACGATGGAGGTGACGACGGTCTCGTGAATTCCGTGATTGCATCACAATTAGTATTAATAGCCTCAATGAGGACACGCAATTGATTCTCAGCAATTGGGTTTTGGCCACAATTGAGATATCATCGTGATTAACTGGTATCGCAGGGCGAGCTAATGTGCTTAAGCGAGATATTGCATCTGGCTGGGCCCCTCACCTGACTTTAAAATCAAGGGGCAATGATTAAATTACCGAGCTCTGTTTCCCTGCATCGGGGAAAATAAACCAGGACCTTGTGAGGACGCAAACTATAAACAAATAATAATAATAATAAAAGCAGGAGTGCCGTTATTTTTTAGTACTTACAAATATTGTAGATAGATGTTTATTATTAGAGCAGAAAAATACCCAGTGAGCTTGCAAGCTTTTTGAAAATAATAATAATAGATATACGTATAAAAAATAACCAACCAAAAAGCTATTTACACACAGCGTTGAACATAGGGGGTCAGCGGGCCAGGCTCAAGTTTTCAGGTCCTGTTTGGCCACCCTAATGTTATGTTTTAGAAATATTCGCTGACTATTTTTGTTGTACGAAATGAAAAATTCACAGCTGTTTTTGTGTGTTGGGCAGCGGTTTGTGTGGCACGTTTCCAATGTTTACGCAGTGTGAAAGAGAGTTTTCGTTAAACGTATGTTGCAAAAACTGTTGCCAAAAGAGCGCGTTTATTAATTTAGGGGTCAAATTACTTTTCACTTCATTATTTATGTGCGAATTCTGAGTGCTCGCTTTGGTTGCTGATAAAAATGCAGAGGTTAATTAAATATTCTCTTTTGATTTAACCAAGAACGTTGATCCAGCTACCTAGATAATGAACATTATAGTTTATCTATGGACCATACAGTAAACTCGGAGGATGTGTTACTTGTCTGATTGGGTTCAACCCCAATCGCGGATCAACCATCCAATTATAACCCAAACTCAATTACGTGCTGATTGGATCCACGTGTTTTTTTCCAGATATAATGCATCGCTTTTCAGCAAGATCTGATCGTGATTGTAACGTTACACTAACATTGGCCTTCTCACAGTTACTGTCAGTACTGCGGGGCATAGCGGCGTCGAAGCTTAAAGGAGCCAGGTTTGAGTCCAGAACCTTGCACATTTGATAACGAATACAATTTGTAGGCAGTATTATGAGGTAGATGTGTATTGCAGTCCATCACAGGACACCAGGGGCAGTTTATTCAATGGGCCAATTAGCCTCGGCAGCAGCAGCGTGTCTTCGGACTGTGGGATGAAACCGGATGCAATTATTATTATCACCCGGCGAAACCCCACGCAGAAAACGGGGCAAACATGCAAACTCCATACAGAAAGGCACCCGAGCAGGGAATTTAACCCTGGACGTCTTGCTGTGAGGCGGCAGCGCTACCATCCCGTGTGACTGCTTAATGTAAAATGTAACGGTGAGGAGATGTATTTGGACTTACATTTAAAAATGTGGTATTTTTTCCTGGATACATTTCGATTCCGTTGAACTTGATCGTCACGCTTAAAAGTTTTCTCATCCAAATGTGTAATAACTTTCCGTATGTGACATACAGTCAGTTCTCTATAATCCGAGCGACCGGTGTTGAGATTGCGGGCTCCGAAAGAATTGGAGCACAATGCGGTGATGTAAGCTCTTGTAATTGCAAGAGAGAGAAGCTCCTCTTAGCCAGGGTGCAGTGCAGGTTTTCGTGTCACAGATGAATAATGTTTATAAGCGAGTTGCCTTTGGATCACTAACGGAATATCCCGGTAACGCGCCACCTGAACAACGTGTTTTTCAGGGTCACGCGACGCAGGGCAACTTAATAATAGTACAGTTTCTCCTCGACTTACGACGGGGTTAGGCCCCGATGACCTGGTCGTAAGTCGATTTGGTCGTAAGGCGATAATGCCCTTATAATAGTTTGTAAACAAAACACAACCAGCTACTAGACACCCAAACGCGGACTGATAGCCAGACAATAAGAAACATGGCTGCCTTGCGGCATCGCGGCCAGCCGATGTTATCGTACCGCAGCGGGAGCGGTCGTCGTTAGACTTTGCGACCAACCGTCGGGACTCGAAAATCCTACAATAGGGTTACTGGGACGGCCGTCGTGAGTCCGGGTGCTCGTAAGTCGAATTTGCCGTAAGTCGAATTTGCCGTAAGTCGAGGAGAGGCTGTATAAATGATTTGCCGCTGCTGCTGTTGCTGCGTCGTTAGTGGCGCATCGGCACAAATAACACGCAGCTCAACACGTCCGTCAATAATACCGTGGCCTTCAAATGGAAAAAAATCTAAAAGGCGAAATTTCGGATAATGGCTCTTCTTCATGAGACATGAATAGCGGGTCCAGAGAGAGACATGGTGGGATAACAAGCGTGATAGACGGTGCCATACACCTCGGGCCTGATGATAATTATATTCTAAAAATGGTTTACGATTACCGGTACTTTTGTATTATTTGCGTAAAAATAGGCACCTTTTTGCAGTTAATCAGAAACTAGACAAAGCCTTCGATAATCAAAAAGTATCACTAAATACACCCATTTATGTTAAAAAGTAAATTAGGACATGTTGCCAGCGCCTTTCCTTCCCGGACCCGATCACCATCTCAACAAAAGCGAATTTTACCGCCCTACTTCCCTAAGGCAGAGAAATCTGATAAATAAAATGTGTGCTACACACACACGAGAAACTAAAATCAATAAAATGAAACTAAAAGGAATAACAAGGTTTGTCTGGCACTCAAATATAACAGTTGAGACATTCATTCAGTTCTGCCAACGGAACGGTATTCTATTTTACTGTGAGCCGGCCTTCTCTCCTCACCTCACAGCAAGAAGTACGCGGGTTCGACTCCCAATTCGGGTACCTTTCTTTGTGGCGTTTGCATGTTCTCCCCGTGTCCGTGTGGGTTTTTGCCAGGCACTCCGGTTTCCTCCCACAGTCACTGCGCCAATGTGTCTTTGACCGTACTTGCCAATTATTGAATGCACATAGTGTGTTAAACACTAATAATAACAATAATTTATAACGATTACATAGATCCTTTCACCCAGAAGTCCCAAGTCACCGCAGCAAACAGAGGTGGGGGGGAATTGAGTCGCACGGTCAGCCGGCGCCAACCCGCCAGACACTGCGTCCTATATATTATTATGATATTATCGACCAATTAATTAATTAGTGTTTTTTAGTTGTGGGAAAAAAAACCGGAGAACCCGGAGGAAACCTATGCAGATCAGGTGGAGAACAAACTTTTCAGAGACAGGCGCCCGAGCCTGGTATCGAACTTCCTCGGGCAGGACCTTCTCTCTGTGAGGCGCAGATATTATCACGTCCTAGCTGCCCTGCCGCCCCTTATATGCCGCTTTGTAAACGCTGCATAGAAAGCATTGCGGCAAAATTACACTGCTCGTGGTGAAGGCCAATTTTACCCTGGCATAAATGGGGAAAATTCGATGTTCCATAGCACAATTGAAATATAACTGTAATAGTTCATCTGTGGATTTAAATTGTACTATCTATGCTGAATCCGTATGAGATTTGGTCATTGAACAGATGTACTTTGCCACGTAATCTGTCTGCCTTTGGTTATAATGATGAGCCAAGGTGATGACATCCACATCACAAAACGACAGAATCTGTGACTCCTCGTGAACCTACCAAGAATCTGTTTTTTATAGAGCAAGAGTTTTTAGATATGTATGTCCACACCGAGGGTACCGGGTTCAAAACCTTTATAAGTGCTAAATAATTGCACATTGTATCTGCACGACACCAAGGCTTTCATGTCTAAATTCATCTTCACACACCACTTATTGATCACTCTTCTGAAACTTTACCATCATGGTCAGCTTTAAATTTCCACTTTTCCACTGCAGCACTATCGGCCCACTCAAGCACTCTTCCACCTTTGTCCTGGCGTCGGAAGAATTGCTGGTCCCCTGGACTCCACCATTGATAGATAGATGTTTATTATAACAGCAGAAAAAAACCCCAGTGAGCTTGCAAGCTCTTTACGGGATTCCTGTATTGACACAACAAACAAGCGAATTGACAAAATATATGTATATATATAAATAACAAATTAACCAAACAACAAAAAATAACCATTTACACACAGCATTGCACGTAATTGATCAAATAAACAAGTACAAAAACAGTTATACATTGCGATGGGATGTAACAAAAACAAATTATGGGTAGCTTGTTCAGCATTGAGAGATTGACACACTTGAACGGAGGGCAGTGCAGCTAAATCCACTGCTGTACTACACTTCTACGGTCCCCCGTCTCCGCTCCCCGCCTTCACTGCGCCACAAGCCGGCGTGTCGTGGAGTTTGGTCAAATAACCCCACGCGACGTGGGGTTATTGGGTCAGTGTGTCCCAGTTTGGATGACGTGTGACTTTTAATTATTATGACGTGACAGCTGTCGGAAATAATGTCGAGTTTCTTTCGGATTTAGTGCAAAAAGCCTCTTTCATAGTTGAAACATTAAAGACACAAAGAAAGGCGCGCTAAAGGGAGCTTACCAGCGCCTTGTTCGCCGCATGTGGCGGAAGCAGAGCCACTTACGAAATCCCAGATTGTCATTAGACGACATGAAACAGAGCACTGACCCTGCAGCTTCTTCAGTGGCCAGCTCACTGCAGCCCAAGACATCTTCTTAATAAACCCTCTTTTCAATCCTGACCCTAAGCCAATTTGCTTTCCCAGTTGATCTGTCTCTGCTTATGCCTCAGAAAGCGTTTGCTTTTTAATGAAGCCCTTTCATGAAGTATCTGACCAGATCAGACATTCAGGAAAGTTTTTAAAAAATGTGAAAGATCGCCGCTCCTTCATTTCGCACCAATTTGGCGCGAGAGTACTTTTACATTTCTGTGTACATTTTCTGAAGTATCTGATCGCGGAATACGCTTTGGAAGTCTAAACATGCTTGATATATTAACAGCTCTGCAGTGGGCAGTGGAAGTCCGTGGGCAATGTTAGTCAGTGGAAAATGTACATCTTTGGGCGATGTAAGTCCATAGATAATGGATGTCAAGGCGTGTCTGTGGGCAATACAAGTCCGTGGGCATTGCATATCTGTGGGCAATGTAAGTCTCCGTGTGAATAATGAGCTATATCGTTGCCCAATCCTGGTCAGCTGGCTCCACGACCCAGTGCCGTGACGGTGCGTGCGTCTCGCTTGCGTTGCATTTCCACCGTAAACACTTCTCGTGTTCCTCCGATGTGTCGTCGGCGACATCAGCGAGTCGCTATCGTTCTCTCAGCGAGAGCATCGCTGGCTTTACTGATGTGACGCTTGTGTCGTGGTGTGACGCTTGTGTCGTGGTGTGCCGCTGTGTGTGCTTTTCCCCCAAAGCGTGTTCTGCTTTATTAGACGACCTGCAAACACGCGGTAGTTTATGTAATAGAGTTGTTTAACTGTGTACACGCGTGTTTGTGTGTTTGTCGTACGTTTTACGTATGGTATGTGTTGGACATGTAAATCGTGCGTTATGCAAAGCACTCGGAGACGTCCTTATTGAGGTCAAGTGCGCCTACGGAGATTGATTGTTTGATTGTTTGACTGATTTGGGCGATTCTGAATGGCACTGATAGCCGAGCCGAGAAGGAACACTCGAAACGGCCATCCTGAAAGAACAGCTATGGGAGGCAATTCTCAACTATTGTGGTTAATTAAAGTCTGTACTTGGCTGTGGTTTATGAGCAAGGTTAGCTTTGTGAAATGCAATGGTGACCCTGCTGTGACTTTCCAAAACAGCAGCGAAGTGTTTCCGAGCACAGCAATTCTGTGGCTTTCATGTATTTTTTTCTTAAACGGTCCCACGCCGCCAACTCGTGGCTATTACTTCCAATCAGACGCTTTCACAATCGCGTAACCAGCGGAGGGTCAAGCTTGATTACCAAGCGGAGAATACTGGGTTCTAAGAATAATATTTTCGTTGTGCGCAATTGATGGGTTGCTCTGCAAAGCTGTTCTGTTGGGCTAGCCATGGCGAGTGAACTCGCGCCCTTCGTCGCGACGTTTCGCCTCCCACGTTGGAAGCACCCACTCAGTCTCGGAACGCCTGAGGAGGCGAAACGTCGCGAAGGAGAGAGGAGGAACGCTCGTCACGGCTATCGCGAAAGAGCAGCTCTTGAGAGCAACACTCAAACGTGGATCCGTAAAAACCAACGTCATCACAGTCACTGTTTATTATACAAAGACAAAAGTCAGCCGTTTAACCATCAACGGACTGTTGGGCAAGTGCAAAGGGGGTGGGTGGCCAGCACCACACCAGGCCATCACACACTCAGCAGTAAACCTCATTCAGACAAACTCGGCATTAGTTAATCTTAGCTTCGAACTATATTATCCGTACGGCCATTTAACTTCAAACATAATATTAAGTATTCTACATTATTAAGGCTTTTTTTTTACCTGAGAATGACACGGATGTATTTTTTTTCTCTCATATTTTCACGCATTTCCACGTCAAGTCCCTCCTAAGTTACGCGTTGGGATGAGATTGTGACGAGCACGCTGGGAATTGCCCGCGAATGCGGTTTGTGCCACTATGTATCATCGTAATCTCTCGCGATTCCAAATCATCTTGAGGAAACAAACCTTATTTACATTTAGGTGCATTTTCTTTTCCAGCGTTTTAGAGAAATTTGAACAAAGCAAATGATCGATGGTTGCTCTTCAAAGATGATGTTTCCAGTGTGGGAGGTGAAACGTCGCGAGGGAGAGACGGAGAGTGCTCAGTGACACGGCTATCTCAAAAGAACAGCTCTGAAGAGCTGTTCAGAGCTCTTCATCAGTACAAAAGCAACGATTGATTCCAACCTAGCGCACCGCAATACGTCACTCATCTACAATGAAGAAGGCCCCTTGCCTGAAACGTTGCCTATGCCTGGTAAATGTGTATTCCTTGTGCGTGTTTGTTGTGTCGCACGAATCCCGCAAAGAGATTGCAGGCTCACTGGGTATTTTCTGCTGTAATAATACACATTTATCTGGTTGCCCTTCAGAGCTGTTGTTTCGGGATAGCCGTGTCGAGCGATCTACATCTCTCCCTCGCGACGTTTAACCTGCCACGTTGGAAGCATCATCAGGCCTTAATGCCTGAGAACGCTCGACACGACGATCCCGAAAAAACAACTCTGAAGAGCAACC
Source organism: Geotria australis (assembly GCA_036362915.1). Taxonomy (NCBI): domain Eukaryota; kingdom Metazoa; phylum Chordata; class Hyperoartia; order Petromyzontiformes; family Geotriidae; genus Geotria; species Geotria australis. The sequence goes on from JAZEWU010000041.1 coordinate 5,716,814, forward strand.
ATCATGAATCGAGCCGTCTTTTTCTTCTTTGCGATTCTTCGAAGCACGATGGTCAGCCTCTGGACATCGTTGTCTTTCAGCTCGGCAATACCAAGTATTAGAATTCGCAGGCAATACCAAGTATTACCTGACAGGGATCGCGACGTGAACGCTTCTACCTTGACCCCCAATCGAGCCGTGAAAACCTACAGCAACACAAACATGTACCCATCTATTTTAAGACCGCGCGGTGTTATTGACAAATGTGCTGAGTTGTTTTGTGTTTCTGGCCCACCATAGCCTAACGCAGCGCCGCCAGATCGTTTTTTACACAATGGGAATATTTTAACTTTTGTCAGTTTAATCGGGCGTGGTTGGAATTCATTGTTAAGTACATAATTAGCCAAGTTAATCCACGCAGAGTTGGCTCTCGGAATCACTACTGATGGCGATGCGCGATTGTCACAGCCGTGATTCCAACAAGCCTATTATTTACCCGGAATAGTGAGATACACGGTCGTATCGACAAAATAGATCCGCTCTGATTCGGTGCCATTCATCTTGAGAGCTGTACTCCCGAAGTAATTTAATAACGATTTGAAACGTGCGCAGTGTGTTTGTTCACTCTCACAGAGAGAGGCGAACGACTTAGTGCTGCTCACAGCCCACTGATGGGTCGCAACCCTCCGGTTGAGAATGGCGACTGTCGGCTCTCTGATGGTGACCCGAACCTTAGACTTACTGACCACAAACCCACCTCCTACACTCTTCTCAAAAGTATGTGTAACCGCACACGGCACTCAATCCATTGTCAGAAACCGCTTAATCCTGTACAGGGTCGCGGTGAGCCGGAGCCCATCCCGACAGACGCAGGGCGCAAGGCACAGCTATATCCAGGATAGGACGCCAGTCCATCACAGGGCACCGGGGGCAATTTAGTCCGCAGGCCAATTAACCTATCCAGCAGCATGTCTTTGGACTGCGGGAGGAATCCGGAGTGTCCGGCGAAAACTCACGCAGACACGGCGGAGAACATGTAAACTCCACACAGAAAGGCCCCCGAGTCGGGCTTCGAACCCGCGACTTTCTTGATGTGAGGCGGCAGCGCTACTCGCTGCGCCACCTTGCCGCCCCACAACGCTCAAGACAAGCGTCAAAGCAACGCGAGCGATCGGAAATGTAACTGTGGATTGACTTAGATTGTTATCACACAACAGCAGGATGCAAATACCACGAGGTGTTGTGAGTAATTTCTATGAAACTCACAACATTACAGCATATTAGTTGTATGAGCAGGCATTAGCAGTGGGAGGGTGCAATGTGTGAATGCCCGTTATTTTATCGTCTCCTGCGTTGATTGGTTTCCGTACACGTGTGGTAGTCAGGTTGTAAACACGCGGTCCTCGGTGTAATCCCGCAAGAGTCCGAGTCTCGATCTCATCTTCGATATTTTTGACACATAATAGCCATCTCTCTGCGGGCGGCGCGGTGAGTAGCGCAACCGCCTCACAGCAAGAAGGCACCGGGTTCAATTCCCGGCTCTGGTGCGTTTCTGGGTGGAACTTTGATGTTCTCACTATGTTCTTGTGGGTTTTTGCCGGGTACTTCGGTTTCCTCCCACAGACCAAAGATGTGCTGCCTAGGTTAATTCTCCTAACTAAATTGAACACGATGCCCTGAGATGTTGTAACTCGCTTACCCCTCCCCGCTGCACAACTGTTAAAAAGAGCTGCGACATAGCTTGACAGTTCCTTCCAGTGACGGTTGCTCTTCGGAGCTGTTCTTTCGGGGTATAGCCGTGTCACTAAGCGATCTCCATCTCTCCCTGGCGACGTTTCACCTCCCACGTTGGAAGCATCATCAGAGGGAGAGAGGGAGATCGCCAGACACGGCTATCCCGAAAGAACAGTCTAAAGAGCAACCATCATGAATCGAAGCCGTGAAAATCTACATCAGTACTGTTCCTTCCAGTGTATATAAAAACTGTCTGACTGAACTCTAAATTCTAAGACAATTCTCCACCTTATACCTTCCCCTCTTTAACTCTCCTCTGTGTGCTCTCCGAAGCAGTCAGTCTCTCGAACATCTGCGAGTTATCTCCTGGCAGCGATGTAAGACGTAACGATCGCATTAGTCCGAGTGACCTTTTGCAGGTTGTCACAATCTGCGGTTGGAATAAGTTGCGCAATCAAGGCCCTTTCACGATGCGCTCGTTTAGAACGGTTCTCGCGGGGAGTCGTGATCCGCAGACGCGTCGCAGCCAGGGCCGGCGCCAGACAATTTTGCGCCCTAGACAAGGCCAGCTACTTGCATCCCCCACCCACAACAAAACATTGGCAACTTACATTTTTAAAAACAAATGTTTCGTAGAAAAAATACATACGCTGTCAACAAAAACACAAAATTACATCTACATTAATAAATAAAATCCAAACTATAATTAAAAGTCCCTGAAACTTCTCTGAGATATAATAATAATAATAGCATTTTATAGAGCGCCTTTCACCCGAGGGTCCCAAAGCGCTGCACAACGACAGAAAAAAACAACTAATAAAAACAAAAGCAACAAAAATTAAATGATTAAGGATGCTTCGAATACACTGAAAGGTCGTGAAACTGGCAATCTTAAGAGCTGCAAAAATCTACCAGCGTCCCCTAAGATGGCCGTCACAAGGATTTGCGACGGTCAATATTGCAGGAGTGCAAGCGAAATGGTGGCATTAGCAGCGCTTGGAAATATTCGACAATTTTCAACGTCACAACGAACGCACTAGTGCACTGCAGATACATAAAACAACACGTTTCACCTGAACCATTTAGAAATACAAATCATTATTACTATTATTGCGTTCAAGGCGGTTGTTCTGGTTTGACCTGAGATCCAGGAGATCCCTGCATTGGGCCACCTCTGGCTCAGAACTTAAATTGTGAAAACAAAAAAGACAACAAAATAAAGCATAATTGTGTTAAACGTTTACATACCGTGATGATAGCTTGTGTATCCAGTGTAAAACCGTGATACTTATGCTTAATACTTCTAAGATAATCACACTAATTAATAGTGCACTCTTTCCATTGCGATGGCACTTTAAAAATAATTACTTATTAATAACGCAGGCTATAGTGCCACACTTTTTTTTACATGCAAAATGTGTCAATCTGGTTTAAATTGGGTAGAAAAATAATGTCATCGTAACAGAACTGTCGGTTTCCAACAGTGTGGACTCAGCCCACCCCCGAGGATTATTGGGGAGAAATCTGTTAAGCTGAAAGCATTTTGTGTTTTAATTCCATGACTGGTTATTAAAGTCCACCGATCTATTTTGGTTTGACCCAGGAAATCGTCACGGAGTCTCGCGACTCTTCCAGGAGGGTCTTGCCTACGTGACCCAGCCCATAACAGGGATATATATTGATGGATAACGTTGGTCACGAAACTTTGATATTAAAAGTCTCGTCAAGTGTTTTGCCGTCGGGCGACAACGAGTGCCGTGCTTATTTGCGACTATTGCAGCCGCGTGAATTCACCGGTAATTCTTCAAATTTGGACAATGAGGCTGGCATACAATGGGCCGCCACTGGGTTGTGATGTTGCGGGATTATTAACGTCCACCGTTGAATCGTCCGTCGTGTTATATCGATCAAAGACCCGTGGGATTAATCGGGGTGGCCGCTGAATTCGAACCGTGAACATCTGAAATTAGCGGCAAAACTGCCACCGCTGGGAATCATCACCGACCGACTTGTCCGTGAGCAGAGTGAGGCCGATTCTTGGTTTGGTCACGTGGCACATTTTATTTTGAAAGCATTTCTCAGTGAAATTCCACACATTTCTGAATTAAACCCCATTTGCAAGTGGACGTTAGAATTGTCAACTCGTGGAATGCACGGTTTAAATCAATATAATGCTGCTTATCCTCATAGAAAACATCAGTATTATGCTTAATCCCTATAGACATTTTTTAATAACTATAGAAAATTACCGTTGCTCCCAATTCAGATGGGAGTCTCATCAGTTGCTGATTCTGCTGATTTGTCTACTATTAAAATAAACTTTTGCAATAATGCAATGCTGCATTGCATCAATATACAATGTTTAGTAATTGCATATTTATCAGATCCCTGCCTCGACCATGAAACTTTGAACAATTTCACTATCTGGAGTTTGTAATTCTCTTTCTCTCTCGCTCCATCCACACCGTCTCCACTCACTAACTCCTCCCCGGGTCTGGTCGCAGTGTGGGGGTCATCAGTCTTTAAGTCTCGCTTAAAACTTGTCTCATTTGTCTGATGCCAGTGTGTGCCCTCCATCTCGGGATCACGGCTCAAACCCGCGCTCTCGCTCGCTCGCTGGCTCTCCCTCGCTGTGTGAAGTTTATTCATCCATTGTCAGAAACCGCTTAATCCTCTACAGGGTTGCTTCGAGCCGGATCTTATCCCGGCAGATACAGGGCGCAAGGCAGGGATATACACAAAATGGGACGCCAGTCCATCACAGGGCCCGGGGGGGGGGGCAATTTAGTCTGCAGGCCAATTAACCTATGCAGCAGCACGTCTTTGGACCTTGAGAGGAAACCGGAGTGCCCGGCAAAAACTCACGCGGACACGGGGAGAGAACATGCAAACTCCACAAAGAAAGGCACCCGAGCCGGGATTCGAACACGGGGGCCTTCTTGCTGTGAGGCGGCAGTGCTACCCACCGCTACACACCGTGCCACCCACGGTGTGAAGTCTGCCACATTGCTGCCCATGCAGTTCGAACCGCGCCAATTGCCCTCGGCTGCTCCCTTTAAAAGTTATTCAAAACTAATGATGTGCTGGAGGCTCGATGCCTCTCCAGCTCCAGGTCGCTCAGCATATTTTGCTGTTTAATGAGCGACGCCAATCAATACGAGTCTCGCCAGCCGCGCTCTGTGTATTGTCCGCGCTGTTTTTCACGAGACTGGCCCACCAGAGTGAACGCAATGTATTCTCCTTTCACGTTAGAAGTGCCCTACACATTGATTTAGCTCCCGGTTCAAGTTGTTCCGAAGCGCGGCTGAAGCTGTAATATTTCCCTAAGTTGTAGCGCGGCTCAATTGAGTGGCCGTGTAATATACCGCCGTGTGGGTCTGCTTTTACAAACAGCTGATGTCCGAATATTCCTCCCAGCGTCCTGCATATTAATCAACCAGGCGACCGTGTCAATAAATACATATTCATATTAATATAATGATAAGACAATGTATAACGCGCGCAAATTTCGCGCCTGGTCATGCCCTCTCCCTCACTGGCGAGACGACTGGGCTTGTCCAGGCTTGCACCAGGTCATTGCAACTGTATCTATAGACTATAGACTGTGTGTATATATAGTAAACTGTGTGTATAGACTGGAGAGAGAGGGGGAGGGCTCAATGACACGGTTATCCCAAAAGAACAGCTTTCAAAAGCAACTATCATGCATCGAGGCTTGAAAACACACATGAGTATGTCATGAGTGTCGTCATCATAGTGGGGCCATTCCCTGCCTCCGCTGACGGACGAGTCTTCACCTCGCCACTTGTCTCAGACGCACCATGTTTATATTATTTGGGCATTTAACATGCGTTACAAAAATCCCACCCGAACAGGAAAAACGTTGACATTAAACAAGAGATCCAGCGCGCAGAACAACACAAGCGTAAACTCTTAACGAATACACAAATTGGTGCTTTTCTATTCTCGGCCAAATACCAAATCCGATTGTGGGGTCAATCAGCCCATGACCCCTGCTGTGTTGATAGAACGAGTCCTGCTTTGTTGGAAGTTAGCGGCGCTTGTTCGATGAGAGCACACCAGCCGGCGGGAGCCGAGAGATGGATATGAACACTGTTGTACTACTTTGAGCGTCGTGACACTTTACCGCACAGAGTGACAGATCACTTACAGCGACGTAAAGTGGAACCCACACTCCTCCAGGCACCTGCATTGCCAGCCGAGGACGGTCGCCACGCTGCTCGTGAGAGCGACAAAGCAGAAGCGGTGCGTTTCAGTGGTGAATGCAGTCGAGTGAGGTTCGGGCGCCAGTTGCCCTGGCCTGTGTAATTTCGACCAGAGTGAGGGCAATCTGTGCGAAACTTTACCAAAGTATTGTTCCATACTTTTTTGTGCTTTGCGGAGTGCTCTTGATGTTTTTGCACGACGTCTATAAACAATATATATTCGTCTCGCCTGCGAGTGTCCCTGCCTGCGGTGGCACCGTGACCGCACGACCCCCGCGATCAATCCGTCGGGTTGTCTCTCTAAATTGCGACTCAATTTGTACGAGGATAGAGAAAAAAAAAACACCTCCACAAATAATCGCGTGTTCCTCATCCCGTTATAAATGGCTCCAGCCGTCGTGAGGACCATCTGTGTCACGGTCATTTCCATCGTCAACAATGGCTCGCTCCGGTAAAACCTGTGCGGCAGTAATGGCCACCGATGGTTTCTCGCAATCGCGGTACACAAGTGCTTTCTCGACACAGAACGGCGAGTAAATAAGGCAGAAGACGTTCCAAGGCTCGGGAATCAGCGGGCATTGTGCTCGGCTGGGTCATTAACGGAGTGGGGGGGTGGGTGGGATTTGTCGGCGAAGCTTTCATTATATAATGCCCAGAACGTTAAACGGCGCTCTGCGGGCTCATTTAAAGGAAGGACGACAGATGCCCCATTGGTTTTCTCGCGGCCCGCCAACAAAGCCGCCGCATCTAACTCCTGTCCCCATCGATTCGAGTGTTGTGGCTAAATGGCCGCTGCAATCGCGCGGCCGCTGGCTTCGCGGGGCCGCGGCCGCTGTCACGCATCTGTCAAGGCCGCGTAAACAAGTCCTCCGAGTGAGATGCGGCGCCGGCTCCAGCGCCACTGTCCACGCGCAGGACCGCAGCAGCTCGGCGTTACGTAACCGCTGCACGGACCGATGAACTGCTTCGCCGTGCCCGACGTACGCAGAAGTTAAGGGTTACACCTCGTATATTTTAAAGTAAAGACGACGTTTGGCTCCGTGTAGCCCGAACAGACTGCAGGGTCCGAGCGCCGTTAGCGAGCGCCTGCGGAGGTCGACACGGCACGTAAAGGACTGTAGGGTCAAGTGCCGTTTGCGAGTAGCACCTATGAAGGTAGACAGGGCACATGAGGAAGTGTGTGGACCAGCACCACGCCTACGGACAGACACATATCCCCAGTATAGCCTCAACAGATTGTCGGGTCAAGTGCTGTTACTGAGCACCTATGAAGGTCGACACGGCACGCGAGGACGTGGGTGTCTCCCTAGTGGCAATGTTTACCTACCGCAACTGGATACTCATTTTGAGGCCGAGTTAACCTCGAGGAGGCCCAGGACCGGTTCAGAAAATCGTCATTGGTGTTGGCGGCGGTGAGTGGGATTTGAACTCGGGTCATCGCCAGGTTTGTAGCCCAGCGTGCTAAGGTACACGCGAGTCCACACGCGTGTTGCTTTATGATTCGCTCATCACACGCCCACTGTTAATGCGGTTTTCCAGCATGTGAAATAATCATCAAACAGTTACACCAGACTGATCTCATTTGGAAAAGAACATCTCGCGCATAAAATTACACTTCAAAGTGGCGTGGTTAGAAGTGATCACATTTTGAACGAAACCTTTACCAAATGCCATTAAATGAGAATGAAATTAGAGCGGAGGTAATTAATTATCCAAGCGTGCGATTTTTTAAAAGCCAAGCTAAACAAGAGCTTCTTTGAGGTCAGCGTAGAAGTTTCCTTCTCGAGATGTTACGGACTTCAGGGGGTTGTTCCGTCAAATAGCAGCTGCCAACGAGAAAACCCAATTTCCAGCGCATGCCAAACAGTCGCACATATAGAGGACACCACAATACCCATTGGTGCTAAAAGCATGGATAGTTGGCAGATAAAATAGATGCGCATGCTTGTTCTTGTTGTTGCTTTAAACGGCCCCTGTCACAAGTTGACCCGGGTTGGCCGGTTGCCTCCCCATGGTGGGGGTGTTTGAGCAGAATTGTTACGGCCGGATGCCCTTCCTGACGCCAGCCTCCTTTAGTCGGAGGGTTTTCGGATCGTTATTTGTCTAGATCCTCCCAACAGACTTGTTCACCACCAAGGGAGACCCGAGCAAGAATTCTAGAATCCAGATCTGTTCACCAAGCGAGACTCTAGCAGGTGTGTAGGACTCCAGACCTGTTCAACAAGGGAGACCCTAG
>JAZEWU010000041.1:5726107-5777087 GCA_036362915.1 Geotria australis
AACAGCTCTCATAAACAGAAAGTCTGAATTCTACCTCGTTTCATTGTGGTCCAACTCAAAGGGATTAACAGATGCGTGCAGGTGTTCACCCATCCGAGGAAAAACAAATTGGCGTTTGTTGGTCACGAAGGACGGCGCGGTGCCGTAGTGGTGAGTAGCGCTGCCTCCTCACAGCAACAAGATCCCGGGTTTTAATTTCTGGCTCGGTTACATTTCTTTGTGGAGTTTTCACGTTCTCCCCGTATCCGCGTGGGTTTTCGGCGGATGCTTTGGTTTCCTCCTAAAGTCCAAAGACGTGCTGCTGCCTAGGTTAATTGTCCTGACTAAATTGCCCCCGGTGCCCTGAGATGTTGTAACTTGCTTACCCCTCCCCGTTGGACAACTGTTAAAAAGAGCTACATCGCTCAACGGTTCGTTCCAGATTAAATACAAACTGAGTGACTGATTTAAAATGCACTCACGCGAGGGGCATTTAGAGGATTCTTGCTACGTCACTTTCCGTAACATTCCACCATGCAGTACAGTACATCTGCCTGCCACCACAGAGGGTTAATACTTGTTTAACATGTTAAGAGAAGCCTTAAAATCCTCTCCAGGTTTTAAGACTCTTTAATAGTATTATGGGGGTCAAGGTAGAAGCGTTCACGTCGCAATCCCTGTCAGGTAATACTTGGTATTGCCTGCGAATTCTATCAAACACTTCGAGGCCGAGCTGAAAGACAACTGTAAGGGCTGGGTCGACTCTTGTGTCAGGATGAGCTGTCGGGTCTTTAACCACGTTACCGTCCGTCAATTCGAACGCCACGAAGACGAGAGCACACGTTGGTCGGCGTGACCCAGGAGCCGCCGACTCACCCCCCACACAGACGAAGGTCGAAGCGCAGGCTTCTCAGCAGATTGTCCTTTAATTCACCAGCAAGACTTCTCACATGAACAGCAGTCCGTCACTACGACCGCTCAAGCTTGCTAGCACCGAGCTCCCCACTCACAGGCACGCCGTTTAGTTACAAGCTAGCAGTGGAGCGCAGTCCACGCCAGCTCACGCACACCTCGTTCTGGACACCCACACAGAACCTCCTTCAGGACTCCCTCGTCTGGACCTCTCCGACCCACTGGGCACACACGCCTTTTATCCCTCCAAAGGCATCTGACGTCCTCATTGACGTCACCCGCCCTTTGCTAATCATAACAGCCTTTAAGCTACCTTTAGCAACTATAACCCCCTTAAACAATAAGGGGCAGGGGGAAAACCCCCATTACATCATCCCCCCCCCCGTAGGGCGGGGTGTGAAGCGGTCACTTGCCCCCTTCCTCACTGGCGAGACGACGGGGCTTGCCCAGACTTGCACCAGGTCATTACACAACGATGTCCAGAGGCTGACCATCGTGCTTCGAAGAATCGCAAAGAAGAAGAGTATTCTACAACTGTAACGCGCCGCGCAGCTTCGTTCACTCTCGAAGAGGGAGGCGAATGACGCATGAGCAACACAGATATGCAGGGGAAGGGCAGCCACACGGTAAGGCGGTGCCAACATTTGCCAGACCCTGCATCCTCTATACATTGAGATGTTTTCGGCCATAAGGGAGAGTTCAGCATTAAAGATGGTTGGCCATTTTTGAAGGAAAATAAAATACAGGATTCAGAGTAAACCCATGGGCGACTATAAATATATTTTAAAATTTGAAACGATAACCCCGCAGCCAAGCTTGCTTCTAATTCCACACCCCGGCCACTTCATAGCCCACAAGATATGGCAGCCTTGCGCTCATGATGAAATCGGACAACTGTGACCCCCCCAGTGCTCTGGAGTTTTCTGCACATTAAATAAAATAAATCTCGCTTGACACGAGGTCAAAACTAACTTTGTTGGTATCAGTCCGTGAGGTTGGTGTGACGTTAGAGATTACTTTATTCTAATAAGACCACAGTAACATTCTTAACTTGTTATGCGTTTTTCGCGTTTACGACGGAGTTGTTCGTTCAGATATGAGTATTGACCCCTATACGCAGTATGGTCGTGTTTAAAGCATGACCTTTGCGTGTGTGGCAGTCACACTCGCCTAAGCCATATACGGTTGCACCTGAGATCCCATTTCATTCGAAGCTGTTCAACCTGCATTTATCTCGCATCTAAATTACTTCTATAGAGCTATCACATTTTCAAGGAGAGATTTTGACCTTTTGACCTGTGTGCCTGGAATGTTGTCGTCATATGCACGTTTTCCCGCTGTTTTCGCGCAGTCTCACACAAACGAAAACAATCTCAAAATGGAATTGGCTAAGCATCCCAAGCAAGATGCTCCTAAAATAGAGAATTCTGATTTAGTTCAGGCTTTCTTGCGTGACTAAAGAATTTTTAAAAATCAAAGTGGCTTCCGATTTAAGATTCTATGTGGAGGGCACTGTGGTGCGGTGAGTAGATGCTGGCGCCTCACAGCAAGAAGGGCCCGGGTTCGATTCCCGGCTCAGGTGCCTTTTGGTGTGGAATTTGCATGTTCTCCCCGTGTCTGCGTGGGTTTTCGCCGAGTTCTCCGGTTTCTACTGACAGTCCAAAGACATTCTGCTTGAATGTTTTTGCCACAAGCAAGTGTGGCTGCTTGCAAAATGGAGACTTTGTAAAAGGTGTCTATTTGGTATTTTATATATATATTTACATCAGAAGAGGAGTGCACACAATGACATGATGATTGCTGACCAGCATGGAGGCTCTATCGCGAGGGCAGGATCGCTGCTCCCAGCATGCCTTGCACGTTGACGATTCACGCAGCCCCGCGTTGTGCCACTGAGATTCGTAATTGCAGTCGCAGTGTGAGAATGTGGCGGCGGCGTGATTATCAGACAGCTGTGTACCACGCTGGCGCATCAAGCAGTTTATTAATCACCGATCATCCCTTTATGTGCGGAGTCTGCACGTTCTCTCCGTGTCTGCGTGGCTTTTTGCCAGGTATTCCGGTTTCCTCCCACAGTCTAAAAACATGCTGCTCCTGCTGCCTAAGTTAATTGACCTGATGACTAAAATGCCTTCAGTGCCCTGCGATGGACTGGCATCTCATGATGGGTATAGCCCTGCCTTGCGCCTTGTGTCTTCCGTGATAGGCTCCGGCCCCCCGTAACCAGGCTGTACAGGATTTAGTGGGCCAGATAATGATGATGGTGGTGTGGATTATTACACATATTATCGTGACTTATTTAAAGGGTGTATTGATGTAATGTTTTGGCTTCTGTATGGCTTCTGTATGATCAGACAGTGTATTGGCTTCTGTATAATCAGACAGTGTTCAGTGACCAGTGCTTCATCGTTCAGTTTTGTGAGAAGTTGTACATAAATAGATGATCAATTATTATTTTTCTTAATTAGTCCGAAAAAATACCACAACTATAACAATTCAAGGTGATGATTGAGATGCATCCTCTTTGCTTTGAAGTAGATATTCATAGCGAGCCTGTGGCCTCATTAGCAAGTGTAGGGACAGTAGCAAACAATTATATCCTCGCTTGAATGTTTCCTGAAATAAATAACATTGATTAAAGTTTCCACGATTTTTCGCCTGCAAAATATTTGCCTCTTAATGGGTGCTCACCTGATTAATTAAAGAGAATTGATTAATTGTTTTCGTACTAAATTAATTAAACATTCTTGAAAAAAATGTGGGTGAATATTACAAAGTAATTTCCTAAGTAATTTTTGATGGATTACGCTGCGGGCTTTTTGAAGTTCGTGGAATATTGTCACCCAGCAAAGTTAAACTAGGCCCTATTTACATCTGAAACAAAAACAAAACCACGCTTGCCATTGCTAAGAAGATAAATCAAGTGGTCAAACGATATCGTGGTGCAGGGTAAATGATCTGTTTATTACATATTGGTAAATAGATAGATTTTTTTTAAATAAATATACACGCAAGTATAATTAAATATACAACTCAAAATATTGACAAACCTCCGCATTAATTGACGAGGACATATTTAGAACGGGAGAGAGAGGGAGCGGGCGGTGGGAGGCAGAGTGGGTTAGAGGTCACCAGTAGAGAGTTACACATCAGGGGGCCGTAGTTGCCCGTGTGGGCGATAACGGGGCACGCTGGGCAGATCTCGGGGAGCCTGCTGCCGGGCCGTGATATAAACCATTATCTCCGGCACATACGGTGGAGCAGGGCCTTGCAAGGCCTCCAGTACGAGCTGGAGACACGGCGAGCTAATGCGATAAAGAAACGCACGGCAAGTGACGTGGGAAAAGCCTTTAACGTGGGAGGCGAAACGTCGCGAAGGAGAGGGAGATCGCTCAGTGGCACTGCTATCCCGAAAGAGCAGCTCTGAAGAGCAACCGTCATGAATCGAGCTGTGAAAACCTACTTCAGTACAGAGAGGGAACACTCAACACGGCTCGAAAGAATGGCTCTTAGTTGACGGTAATCGTCATACGTCGCGCTGTGAAAACATTCATCAATACGCGGGAAAAGCACGTCAACTACCAGGGATATATACTTGATAGTGAACTAAAAACGTGAAATACAGATTATAAAATATTTAATCCGTAACTGCATGTGTAATGAGAACGTGGGGAGTGAAACGCGTGTCTGTCTGTGAGCGCTGATTAAATGTGACCCGCGTGTTTCGTGTCCACGGACGTGACACGAAGAAAAATGGGCCAATCGGATCCTTACGCGTATTATTATTGCTGAAGTATTGTCGCGGCGCTGTGTCGCAAAACCCCGTCGCTATGACGAATGCACGAGCGGCGGCTTCTCACCACTTATACGGACAACATTTGGCGTGATCACCGAGACACGGAGCAAACGCGTCCTGTCATCACGCGACCCATCATGCATCACGCGCACGACGCAGGGGGTGACGGGACCTTCACCGTTATCCGGACACTGTCTGACGCGCTATCGGGACGGGGCAAGTTCTTTGCTTTGTTGCCCAAATATCTGACCCAGTGAGGTCAGGATGTGGGTTAGCCGAGGCTGTGATACCGATTCCGATATGTGCTGTACACATGTCTGGAGCAAAGACATGCTGCTGCTGTCTAGGTTAATTGTCCTGATTAAATTGCCCTCCTGTGCCCTGAGATGTTAAAACTTGCTTGGCCCTCCCTGCTGGACAACTGCTAAAAAGAGATAACATAGCTCAATGGTTCCTTCCAGCTTGAATACAAGCAGACTGACTGACTGTGCAGCCGTCTACTTTGATATGGCAAATAACAATAATGTTAGTACATTTATTTAGTAGCGCCTTTTACCCAGAGGTCCCAAGGCGCTGCAGGCAAGGGAGGTGGATTGGAAGGTCGCCACGTGTAAGCCGGCGCCAACCCACCAGACACTATGTCCTATATATTACGATGTTATCGGCCAGGTCATTAATGGAATGGTTTTTTTTTTTTGCTGTGGGCGACACACGGGGAACCCTGAGGAAGCCCACACAAAACAGGGGGTAGCACGCACAAACTCCACACAGAAAGGCGCCCGAGGCGGGAACCGAACCGCCTCGGGCAGGACCTTCTCTCTGTGAGGCGGCGCAGATGTTACCGCCGCGCAGTCACCCCGCAGATCGTGTGGGATGAGAAGCTCTTGTTCCATGGCCCGGTAGTTTGGAGTCTGAACACGTAATCTCGGCGGCGCTGACCCCCGCGTACTCCGCGCCTCGGCGTTAACATTCGCCCCTAGAGTCGCGAGTCACCACCGCAAGACCATTTCCAGGGCATCTGATTTCACAGCATCATCAGTTTGGAAATGAGGGTGCTCCTCAAGGGGGGGAGAAAACAAATGGAAATCAATGATAAACAAGGCTGTGGGCTGATGGAGAACTTCCCGCCAGTACACCGCGCTCACACGCCGGCCCCGCATTTACAACTCAACGGGGCCCCGTTTGTGTTGCGTGGGTCGCGTTCGTGAAGCGGGCGGCACGGTGGCGTAGCGGTGAGTAGCGCTGCCGCCGCACGGCAATAAGGTCCCGGGTTCGAATCCCGGGTCGGAGGCCTTTCTGTGTGGAGTTTTCATGTTCTCCCCGTGTGCGCGTGGGTTTTCGCGGGGCACTCCGGTTTCCGCCCACAGTCAAAAGACACGGTACTGCATAGGTTGATTGGCCTGCGGACTAAATTTACCCCGGTGCCCTGTGATGGACTGGCGTCCCGTCCTGGGTATAACCCTGCCTTGCGCCCTGTGTCTGCCGGGATAGGCTCCGGCTCACCGCGACCCTGTACAGGATTACGCGGTTTCTGATAATGGATGGGATGGGATGGCGTTCGTGAAGCGTTCGTGAGCGCGGCAGCAGCGCTACTCACCGCACTAAGTCTCTGTCCCGCTATGAGCTCAGTCCTGTTAAGGGCAGACGTCAACACTTCGAAGCCGAGCTGAAAGACAACGATGTCCAGAAGCTAGCCATCGTGCTTCGAAGAATCGCAAAGAAGAAGAAGAACTCGGAGGAGATAACGTTGTCCTGGCGCGCGCCAACGTCGCTCCCCGCGTGCACTCGCGCGTAAAAATGCTTTCTGAGCTGTTTGTTTGAAGATTGCGTTTTGGAGCCATGCTAATCCCGTGCAGATTTAAGAGTAAAGTTGCGTATTTCCGGGAAGCGTGTGATTGTTGCGCCACTGATCGTAGCGTCGTCCTCTTCCGTTCGCACCCACTTACCCTTCGCTGCGTGATTTTGTCTCGTTTCCACAGAGAGAGGCTGCAGGTAATCTGTAACTAAACACGCGTCTCATTAGAATCGGAGGCGAGAGCTGTGCCAGCAGGAGAGCCGTGTCGAGCGGGATAGCCGCGTTACCCTGCAGGAATCCCGTAAAGAGCTTGCAAGCTCACTGGGTATTTGTCTGCTGTAATAATAAACATATATCTATATCTATCACTTCTTCTTTGCGATTCTTCGAAGCGCGATGGTTAAATTACAGTTTCCCATTTTCTTACACAGCCCCTTGCATTTTCATTGAACTCCGCAAGGTCTTTTGAGCTGCAGAGGTTGGGTAGTAGAGTTCTTGAGAGAAAGAGATCTTGTCAAATGAGTACCTTCGACAGTGAATGAATATCTGGGCGTAATAGATGTTAAATTATTATTATTATTACTTTGCATGATCAATGCGTGGCATGACTCTCCGTGCCCGTGGTTTCGTCACCTCTGTGGACGGGAAAAACTTTAAACCGTAGAAATCAAAAGTGTAAGTTAACGGTTAAATTAAATTGTCGAGGAAATTATCTCAGAGCGGTGCTTAATCTTAATATCGGTGATAAATACATTAGCGGTGAAACTTCCCTTTTTTTTAAAAACCTTTCCATCTGGTGAATAGAGTAACCCAGAGACAAATGAGTTGTGAGCGATGGTCTTTGAAAACTGCGTGAGTGATGTCTGCCGTTCCCTGGCACCGGCCATAAATACGATTGTTTTATATCGTCACTGTGACATAATTATGACTTTAGAAGTTTGAAAAGGTCACTCTCAGATGTTTTTGTCCGCGGCTCTCAGCCCACACGAACAACACCCATCAATAATTTAAAATCGCATGCTTATTTGAAAGCGTTCTCTCCGTTGTTGGCACGCACGCTGCGTGTTTACCACGAGCGCTGCCGGTGTGTTCGTGCGACTCCGCTTGTCCGCGCGCCGTCCCGAACCGTCGGGCCGCAGCCTGCTCACGAGAACGTCGCCCGTGTTTCATTCAACGGGACTTTACACGGGGTTGCGCCGTTGTTCGCGCGGCTCGTTGCGTCCGGACGCCGGTGGCGTTTCTGGTTAAACGTCGCTCAGCAAATCCACGCAGCCTCTCGCGAACGTCGAAACGTATCGCTACGAATTCGATTCGATTATTCGAAGCGTGATGGTGATATGACAGTTTCCCATTGCAACAAGTTCTTCTTTAGAGATATAATAGTCAGTGCTGGCCTTAAAGGCGGCGGGCATTGGCCTCTCTTCTTGCTCCAGACTGAGGAGGGGCTTCTGGCATCTGTTGAGCTTCTGGACATCGTTGTCTTTCAGCTCGGCTTCGAAGTTTTTGGCAGAAGTTGCAGGTAATACCACGAGTATTACTTGACAGGGATCGCGACGTGAACGCTTCTACCTTGATCCCCGGTAAGCCATTGAGATTATGAATAGACTTTTGGGTCAGATTTCCACGGGAGGAAAATGTGTGTTGTATACCCTCCTCCACCCGACACAGTCAGTCGATAAAGCTGCCACGTAAACACATCTCCAGCCCCCCAGACCTGTTCACCACTAAGGGAGACCCTAGCAGGAGCGCTAGATTCCAGCCCTGTTCACCAAGGGATACACCAGCAGGAATGCTGGACTCCAGACCTTTACCACGTTGTTTACACACCTGTGTTATTAGAGGGCCGACCCACAACATTGACAATGTTTGGGTTTGCTCTCCCAACACACTGAGGTGCCGCCCACTAACGAATTGACACGTTCTAATAACGTGGCAAAACCTCACTGATTGCCCGTGTCGGGTGGAGGCGGGATTTTTCGACACTCGCACATTTCCGTGAGCCACGAGCAAGGTGCCGCATCACGTTTAATAATCCTGGTGTTGTGTACAATCCTGGTCGTGGGAGCCTCCGTGGTGCACAGAGGCGGTCGCGTGTCGCGGTGACCGGAGCGCCGAGCCGACCCCGCGCTCGGCTCGAGGCCGCCGCCCCTCGAAAATGGGTCTCCGGTTTATCCCGGTCGCCTGCGTCTCCACCAGAACAACTCATTTGGCCACAATCCAGCTCTGGCAATGAAACATTTTGTTTTCGCCGCGAAGATGCAAACATTTGTCTCGCTGGCAGAGGCGTTCGTGAGGCGCTGCCCCCGCAGCGAGCCACCTGCAGCCAGCCAGCAGTGGAGAGGCAATGGCTGCTGGCGGTGTTTGAGGATAATCCGTCGCCGTGATCTGCAACGCGGAACGCTGCACCGGTGACCGGCGATGCAACTTTCACCGCGTTCCGGTTGAGAGGATGCGCCGCTCCGTGTTTTGTTGATTTCCACGTGAAGTGAGAATCTAAATGGTATGCAGGACCTCACCCTCGGACAATATTTATTGTTTGTTTGTTTGTTTTTGGCGATGCAGTTATTCCGGTGCACATTCGAAAAGGTTGCTTTCTGGATTTTAATATTTCTGCTCAGTTGCGAGCAGGGTAAAGAAACGCCTTATCTTCTCGCGGCGTTTCAAGTGCAAACTCACATTTGTCTTCTCTCGGAATATTATCACCACCATCTTTCATTCTACCGAGTTTATAAGGCTCAGCACTTTTTCCTTTGGAATTAAAATAAGCCCGCTGCTCAATAATGTTTTTGCGCCGACTCCTGTAATCCTTCTTCGGAATTGGGTGAATGATGGCCGATGCAGAATCATCGGGTTGCCATCTGCAGTTAGCGACAAAAAAAAAAATACGGGATCGATACCTCGTGAAAAATAAAATAGTCGTGAGGAGGGCCTCCACGCGAACCGGTGCCATTCTCTCTGATCGATAGGCCGATGCTGCGTAAACCGCGGGGTGATTAAACAATAACTCCTTTCCCACATTTCAAAACCTCATCCGGAGCCCGTTCCCCGGGGGTTTCCCACGTTGAGATGTTTTTCAAAGCATCGTTTTCAGGCTTGGAGGCAGTCCGCGGCACTCGCTCACCGTTAACCTATTTACATCGCAAACGTATGCGGGCTCGGTGAGGAATGCGTTTCTTCGCACGATGCTTTGACAAAACGCGCCCGCGGTGATCCGTCACCAGCATGGCAAAGCAATGAAGGCCCTGAGTGAAACCGCACGATGTTAACAAACAAATCCAAACGTGGGACGGTGATTGGTGGCCTACCAGCGCATGTGCGGGACGCCGATCGTGTACCTGGGTCTGTCCCGTGACCTCCTCTCAGCGAGCCCGCCTGGCCTCAAGGTGCACCTGGCCTGGCACATGCGCCGTGGTGACGTCACCACCACTTAGTGGCGAACGGCAGTCGTTGTTGTTGTTGTACCTTGACTCACTCCTTCGTGTGGCTGATGTAGATGGGGAGCAACAGCTACGATGTGACGCCGAGGTGGCTGAGCCAGATGTCGGCATCAGGAGTCGGGGGAGCAGAGCATCGCTGGATGCCGCCTCCTCCGTGCGGTGTGCTTGAATCGGGTGCCGAGTCGATATTACGATCCGCGGTCCTGTGTCCTGACCAGTCACACACCGGACCTAGGCCAGGGATGACCAGAGGGCCCGACACTTTGTCTTTTCCACATTTGACTGAGGTTGCAGCTGAATGTCGGTGTGTGGCACTCGGAGCGGTGCCGCGATCCGCGTCAGAGAAGGGGCCGTGGAAGGTTAAATCTCAAAAAACTTCTGAGATCCTGAGCCACCCATCGCCTTGTCCAGGGTCGCGGTGAGCCGGAGCCTATCCCGGCAGACACAGGGCGCAAGGCAGAGTTATACCCAGGATTGGACGCCAGTCCATTACAGGGCACCGGGAGCAATTTAGTCTGCAAGCCAATTAACCTATGCAGCAGCGTGTCTTTGGACTGTGGGAGAAAACCAGAGTGCCCGGCAAGCACCGACGCAGACACAGGGAGAACATGTAAACTCCACACAGGCCCCCGAGCCGGGATTCAAACCCGGGGACTTCTTGCTATGAGGCGGCAGTGCTTTTCACCGCTATGCCGCCCCTGACCCACCTTCGGTAGCTCAAACATTTATTGGCTTCCAAACCGGTTTATCAAGCAGCAGTTATTTAAGAAATACAACTCTGGACTGGCTTCTCCCTTCCGGGCCTCATCATCAGTCCGGCTCGTTAAACAAATACTCGCCGGATTACAAGATGTCATTGGCAAGAGCACTCCATATAAATTACGGGAAGGTTGGTCTGAGCGCGAAAGGCAGCGCCATAATTGTGGACACACCGAATGGAGCTGTGCTAAGATTTGATTTCACCTGTATTGCTTCATGGCTGTGCATGGTAATGAGTCTGTATGGTATCGCTGTTCCTGTTCTAAAGATATATTACTTTCTAGTAATCCTTGGAAAATTTTAATATGCAATGTTCGTGGAATTAATATAAACGTAACATCTGTGTCGCACGCACGCTAAGCATGCGACAATTCCAATGCAACGTGCAACTGCGGCAGCCGCACATAATACTAATAGCATTTATAGAGCGCTTTTCACCCGAGTGTCACAAAGCGCTGCACAGGGCTGCGGAGAGAACGACATGTCAACAACGACAGGGAACGGAAAATCAGCAACCATTTTTTGGGGTTTTTTTTAGTATAACAGGATGTAATCGATGCGGTGGTTGAGAGTGACGTGACGGCGTGTGGAGGCATCGTCCCGGACAGCGCTGCTCTGACAGCCCTGGCAACTGCACAAGAAGGGCCATTTGCCATCATTTATTTATTATTGTATTGAAATGTGCGCTCTGAGGCATGGCCCTGCATACCATATATTCTGCGCGGAATTCAGAGGCGTTTCACCGTACAGTTCATAGCACGCAGCAGACTGGCAATGCCACTCGGTTTGTGTCGAAGCTGGAAGGAACCGTTGAGCTGTGCCGCTCTTTTTAACAGTAGTCCAGCGGGAAAGGGTAAGCAAGTTGCAACATCTCAGGGCACCGGGGGCAATTGTCAGGACAAATTACCTAGGCAGAGTGTATTTTGAACTGTGGGAGGAAACCGGAGTACCCGGCAAAAACCCACACAAACACGGAGAGAATTTGCAAACTTCGCACAGAAAGGTACCCGAGCCGGGAATCGAACCCGGCTCCTTCTTGCTATGAGGTGGCAGCGCTACTCACCGCTACGCCACCGTGACCCACACACAGCAAAGCAGTGTGAGGTGGTGACAATTCCATTTGTCCAGCCCAAGTGAACAGACTTTATGAAGGTACGCTGAGCAATTTATACTGTTCACTCACTCCAAATTAAAGCCTCTGTTCATCTCCGCATTGATATAATTTCATTTAGTTCTCGTTTTCACACAAGGCTGTGTATCTCCAGTGTTCTCTTGATAGCGTGCGTGAGGTGATGTAACCGGAGCTCCGCTGCGACGCTACATCACAACGAGACGGTTTAGTCTTGACGCGTCTGCAACTCGCACAAATAATTGGGAAACCTTTGATGTTTGCGGGGTTATCGCCTCACTCAGCCGGCCCAGCTTTGATGTCAGATTCCACATTTCGATGATCAATAGGCTCCCTCGAAAATATATGAATGTTCCCCACCATTTATCCCACCAATGTCAATTAGCGAACAAGTGTTGCCATGGAATTTATTCGGAAGCACAGGATTCACATTTGCTATCGGGCACTCGCGATTGCATCTGGAGATAGCGCCAGACTCACAACCAATTAAGCAAATGTTCCATTAAACATTATAGCACAGTCCAACCGTATTCTTTGTCACTATGTCCCTGGGGTGCCAGATATACTTACTAATGTCCTCGCGAATTAATTGTACATCATTACCAGCATGGTAAGTGTGCAGAACTGCCGCCGTAATGGAGTAGGCTATTTTCTTTTTTTTTTGTTTATCTATTCCAGTACATTCCAAAACCGGCTCCATCCCTCCTACTGTTGTCTACCCGAGCAATAACGTTTCGATGAAAGGAGAGAACATGCCCCGGAGTTAATTGTATGTATTTTCTCACCGCCAAACCTGCGTGTGTGTGTGTATTTTTTTTATTGTTCGGGGTAAATAGCAGCGGGAATCCTGATTTGTTTGGACCGAGAGTCAGCGGTCGTAAGTCTTTAGCGTAAGTGGGTCCTCTCGCAATGGAGCCATGATTTAATGGCTCTCCAGCTGGCGGCTGAAGCCATGACTGTGTGTGTTCACTGGATTTTCTACCTGAGTGAACAGTGAGTCTGTGGACGTGTGGGTGGTGGACGTGTGGGAGGATGGAGGTGTGGGTGAGCGGTGGCTCAGCAGAGTTAGAATCCCACTCACGGCCAACACCAGTGACGATTTTCTGAACCGGTCCTGGGCCTCCCCCCCGAGGTTGACTCAGCCTCAAATGAGTACCTAGTGCGGTGCGTAAATATTACCACTGGGGCAACAAAGGCGGCCAGGCGTGGTGTTGGCCACCCATCCCCTTGTGTACCGTGTCGGCCTTCATGGGTACTCGCTAACGACACTTCACCCTACCGTCTGTTGAGGCTATACGGGGGATCTCTGTCTTTTAATCCACAAGGCCGCGTCCAGTCGGCGCCTCGTTCACCACTAATCGGAGGCACAAACACTGCGCGCGTGTCTGGGGAGCGGTGGCACGGTGGTTAGCGCGCTGCGGCAGGAACTTGGCCCGACCGAATTCGATTTTCATCCATGGCTGGCTTCAGTAACAGCAGTCACTAATGGTATCCTAGCACTCCATTCCATCCCTCCCTCCCCGATCATGAGTGCAATGTATAAATATTATCACTAGACGTATGGCTGTGATGGACTTGCGGGCCATCCTGGGTACATCCCCGCCTTGCGCCCTGTGGGTGCCGGGATAGGCTCCGGCTCACCTCGACCCTGTACAAGATTAAGAGGTTTCTGACAATGGACGGATGGATGGACTAGGTGTATTGGTAACTTTTTGCCCGTATGCAAATGATGTGAGAATACGTATTTACATCAGCAGGTAGGCTCTAAAAGTGGGGTGGTGGTGGCGGCGGCCTCACCATTGTGCGTCATAGCAGTCTGTTGACGTTGTTGTTGGTGTTGTTGGTGTTGTTGGTGGTGGTGGCGGTGTCCCGGCGCTGGCACGCGTCACCTCGTGCGACCCCGCGCGGGGGACTCCGCGGGGTCTCCGAGACGGCTCCTGGCGACGACGCTCGTGACACGAGACGCGCCGGCGTGCTGGGACGTGACGGTGGCAGGGTGGCATTTAAAACGCATTTCCTTCTAAGAGATGGCGCTCTTCCCGCTAAGTGCTTAACATCTGCGCATGCCACATCAACCTATGTGGAGGACTGCTGTGACACATTAATTGTGCCATCTGTTCCGAGATACTTGTCGTCGTTTGCCGCTCCCCTCTGCCCTCTTCCCAATGCTCTTCCGATCGATCATTGTCCCCTCGCATGGGAACCCGAGCTGGGTGTTTTTTTTCCCCCTTTTCGCGGAAATCGCACCTCGCGATCCCCGAGGTATTTTGAATCCGAGAGCGTTTACAGCCGAATAAAGAAAACCCGACTTCTTCCCACGTGCGGCGTTTCGAAGGCCACCGAGCGAGGTCGCTAACCCAATGTTGCTTTTGAGGATCCGTCCGACGGCATCTGAGCTCGCCGGATGGATTCCGCTCGCGACGTCTCGTCGCCAACGATCGTCGCCGCCAGCGATACATCGCACCTCCCCGCGAGCGATGGATCGCACCGCTCGCCGTTAAGCTCAGTCTCCGCGATTCCGCTCCTTACGCACGAGGCTCGCGTAGTCCGTGCCTTCGTTGTGTCGCAGGATTCCCGCTTCCAGAGCGTTGCGAGCTCACTGCATATTTTCTGCTGCAATAATGAACAACAAAAAAACACTCATTAATAATTTGGTCGATAACATCATAATTGACCCTCGGGTGAAAGGCGCTCGATAAAATGCTATTATTATTATAACATATACGAAGCAGTGTGTGGCAATATGGCGCCGGCAAAACCGCCTGGCTGCCTCCTCCGCCTCTCTGTGCTTTCCTCGCTACGCCTCTGAGTCGTTCCCTCGTCGAATGAGTACCTTCGACGGTGAATAAATATGTGCGCGTTATAAATGTAAAATTATCATTATCTCCAGATATAGAGGTGTAAGTGGGTGAGTGAGCCGAAATTTGCCGACGCGCTAATTGGCCACTCGCGGCGGAGTTAGCCTCTGCTGCTCCCACGCGTAGTCGTAACGCGGCTAAGCGCGACTCCTGTCTGTTCTGGATAATCGGGAGCCAGGAGGTTGCTTTGCTGAAGGCGTAGACCCGCGACTCCTCTCTCGCCTCGTGTTTAATAACGGGGCCGTGTGTTTGTGAGCTCGTGCCACGCGACCGACTGCGTTGCTGGGAACGTGGCAACGCCGCGACGACAGATCCGGATCAATGGCGGAGCGGCAAGCCGAGCACCGCTTGCCGAATCCGCGGTAATGACTCGACATCAATTGGACTCACGTGCTGAGCCCCCGCGATGCCTCCTGGCACGCTGGGAGATTTCGGTTCCTCAAAGGTAGGCATCTGTCTGCCTTTGTTTCTGTTGCTTATGATTTATGAATTTTGATTGCTCTTGGGAGGCCTGGTTTAACATTTATCACGTCTCTCGTACTGTTCTTGTTTTTTGAGACACGTATCCCATGCCCCTAAACACGAACTTTTCTTTGAAAGTATTTTTGAAAGTTTCGTGAGTTTTTTAATGGTTCGCGGAAAACGACACGGATGTCTCTGCCGGCTGTGCCGTCTGCCCGTGTCTCTGCATCGTCAGCGCAGACGCTCCGAAACGTTCCGTGATGACAGATAAAGCCCGTCTATTAAATCTGACGAAACGCTGCTCCCGCGGCTTGTGATGTACGCAATCCAGGAGACGAGGCTCGCAAGGCCCTCGGTTGATTACGTCTGCAGCTTCACCACAATGCATGTTTTAAACATAACATCCGCATAAGACGCTTTCTGAACGAGTGCTCCAGGCTGGTTCACACTGAGCACGTTGCTTATTATAATAATAATGATGATGAGTCTAAAGCTTTAAAATATTATTTGCATTTATAGGGCCACTTAAATGCACGAGCAACACAGAGCACTTTCGACATCTCATCTCAAACGTTCCAAGGGGACCCCTCAGTGGCAGCTGTCCCTGTGCGGCTGAGTGAGACTCACCAGCAGACCGCTAACAGAACGGAATTATTGCTGTTATGTGCGATGAGAATCGCTCTCAAGAGCCCCTCGTTCGGGATAGCCGTGTCGAGCGTTCCTCCTCTCTCTCCCTCGCGACGGTTTCGCCTCCCAGCTTGATAGATAGCTAGATGTTTATTATTACAGCAGAAAATACCCAGCGAGCTTGCAAGCTCTTTACAGGTTTCCTGCATTGACACAAGAAAACATGCGATTTGGAGGCGAAACACGCGTCCCTCCTCTCTCTCGCGACGGCGTCCTTGAAAGAGCAGTTCTCGTTACATCGAGAACTGCGCTCTCGACATCAATACATTCCGTGTAATCCCAGCTGTGTAATTGTCTGCGTGATTCGCCGAACTCGGCGGCATTTGAACCGTGACGCCCGCCTACGATGGCGAACTCGCTCTGAATGCGGTCGGGGGATTGCCAGCGTCCGCGGCGCGAGGCGGCTGGGGACGACAGGTGCCGCATTCGGTCGCCCGCCCGCGCGCGTACGCTAGCTACAATCATCTCAGGGGCAAACATGTTTACGTGATAATTGCTTTTACGTGAGAACTGCTTTTTAACAGCTACTTCTTGAGGAGAAGAATTTTATGGATGGGTGTTTTGTGTTCAACGTTTGGAAGTGAGTGAGTGAGTGAGAGAGGATTGTAACCTGGACCGCATCGGTCATCCTGTGTCCCGCCACAAACGCGTCAACAATCGCGCGTTCACGCCGACGAATCGTCGGATCGCACCGGGCCTGTCGCGGGGGGTTCAGACGGTGCTTGACGGGAGCTTCTCACGGAATCTCCGGCTGGAATCGATACCGGCGCTCTGACCAAGCGGCGCAGCGCTCTCTCGGCACGCTCTTAACGGACTGGGAATCAATTGGGCGAGCGTGCGTGCGTGCTTGCGTGCCACAGATTCGCAGATCGCCGGTGTGGTGGCCGCGGCGAGCGGTAATTGCGGAGTACACCGGCACTTTCCAATCACTGTAATTGTTCGAGTGTGAATAGCAAAGGCCAGGTTATGTTTCGGCTCGCCAGAGTTTAGACACGCCTTCCTTGCTCGGTGGTAACGCTTTGCGAAGCGCTGCGTGACACTTTATTCGGCAGTGTAGGAGCGACGTTCTGTATCAAGAGGCGAAAGTAAGCCGGTCCGGTACAGCGGTTTCCTCTTACAGTCGAAAAACATGCTGCTGCATAGGCTAATTGGCCTGCTGACTAAATTGCCCCCGGTGCCCTGTGATCGACTGGCGTTCCATCTTGGGTATAGCCTTGCCTTGCACTTTGTGTCTGCCAGGATAGGCTCCGGATCACCGCAACCCTGTACAGGATTAAGCGGTTCCTGACAATGAATGAATGAATGATTCCTAAGCCACACGGGCAGTTATTCGCAAAGTCACTACCTCCGCAGACCCGCGTTCAGACGTGGAACCGAGTCAAAACACGCGTGAATTACACACGCATTAACGGCTCTGTGTGTTCTGAGAAATTAACTGTAATACATCCGCTGAATATTTCAGTAAATTAATTCTAAATTGATGCAAGGGCCTAACTTGATGAAACATTAAAACTAATTAAAGCGATGTCTTTTCGAAGTGCCTCGTGTGGCTGGGTCAACATTAAAATGTGCTCAGGTTTTAGTTAAGGTCCCAATTGACCGTGTCCTGTAATTGCGCCTGCATGTTATTATTGTTGGCGGTCTGTCAGTTGTTACTTAAGCTGGGAAGAACCGTTGAGCTGTGTAGCTCTTTTTAACAGTTGTCTAGCGTGGAGGGGTAAACAAGTTTTAACATCTCAGGGCACTGGGGCCAATTTAGTCAGGATAATTAACCTAGGCAGCATGTCATTGGACTGTGGGTGGAAAACCGGAGTACCCGGCTAAAACTCACGCGGACATGGGTGAAACGTGCAAACTCCATACAGAAACATACCCGAGCCGGGTATTGAACCTAGGGCATTCTTTCTGTGAGGCGGCAGCGCTACTCATCGCTTCGCCACCGTGCCGCCCACAACAGTTGTCGTGTCGAGTGTAAATACATTCTACTCGAAGATCTGGCAAAATAATCGCAATCTCTGCTTTTGAAAGCTGTTTTTTCAGGATAACCCTGTCACTGAGCGATCTGCATCTCTCTCCCTCGCGACGTTTCGCCTCCCACGTTGGAGGCATCCTCAGGCGTCGAGCCATGAAAACCTACATCAGTACAACTCTCTGCGTTCTCGATCAAACATTCGAGGTCGATTCGCGATCTATAAATTGGCTTTGGCTACTGTTATTATTAATATCATCTCGCAAAATCGATGCATCTTTGTATCTCGAATGGTTTTATATACAAAGATGTGTGGATGCTACGTATGTCGGAAAACACGAGCGGTGGTGTACGAAGACTTAGACAGAGTCGGAGGACTAATGAGGTAATCTGGCCTGCATCTTGTGGACAGGCGTAATCACACGTTCAATTTCTGCGAAAGGAATTTGCAGGATGTTCAGAATTTCTAATCCCACGTTTTCCCAGAGATTAATTAAAAGAGTTTTCTCTGACAGAAGTCTTAAAAATATAATAAGTGTTTCTGCTTTATAATTAACGTGAAAGAAGCGTGTTACATTATTTTCATATTTTAAGCCATTCGATGTCAGTCATAACCAAATGTTTAACATCTGTACATGTCCCGTGACTTACAAAAGAATAATATTACGGTCTATTTCTTTAAAGTTGTGAGCTGTCGGCCAAAACTTCACGAAAATCCACATTGGGCGGACACTGTAATTACTATACAAATCTGGTGAGTAGCGCTGCCCATCATCACTCCAGCGTTTATATCTTGAAGTTCTAGCGTAAACTATAAGGTTAGGGTTTCATCCTTGCACGCTGTAAATTCATTCTATAACCTTGTGATTGTATTTATAGTTTAGTTGGTTAGTTCTAACGTTTGTTGAATCGCAGAAATCCCGCATCCAGAGCTTGCAAGCTCGCTGGGTATTTTCTGCGGTAATAATAAACATCTATCTATACACTTGGTTTGAGAATTGCTCCGAAGAGCTGCTCTTTCGGGATATCAATCTCGAGAGAGAAGGAACACTCGACACAGAGAGCAGCTCTTCAGAGCAATTCTCCGACATCGAGCCATGAAAACCAACATCAATACATCTCACGGTTTGCCGGGGTAAGGAGGTGAAGCAAATGTGGACCAAGCTCCACCTGTTGCATCTGCATGCGATCGTATTTCCCCCTCGCAAGTGTGGGTTTTCTCCGAGCGTTCCCGTTTCTCTCCGCGTGTACAAACCATTATTAATTGGCCGAGACATCGTGATATATGCGCCTCCGTGTTAGGCATTGCGGAGCACCGTGAAAGCAGTTTGAATAACTTATTATTATTATTCGGGAGAGACAGTAATAGCGGTTGTTGAAGGTCACGCGTTGATTTGACAACAGTCGTGGGATCTCGTGGGAGGAATGGGGGAACGCGACGTGTGGTGCCACGGGAGATATAGACGGATCAGCGTTTATTATTACAGCAAAAAAATACCCAGTGAGCTTGCAAGCTCTTTGCGGGATTCTTGCATTGACACAACAAACACGCGAATTGAAACAAAAAATACATTTTAGGAATTGTCAAAATTCTTGAACCTGGTGTGAAGTCAGCAGTAGGTGTCCAATGGACAGTCTTGTCCCTGATGGTTGCTCTTCAGAGCTGTTCTTTCTGGATAGCCGTGTCGAGCGATCTCCCTCTCTCCCTCGCGACGTTTAGCATCCCACGTTGGAGGCATCATAAGGCTTCCAACGGCGTGATGGCGAGAATGAGATCGCTCAAAACGGCTATCCCGAAAGAACAGCTCTGAAGAGCAACCATCATGAATCGAGCCGTGAAAACCAACGTTAGTACAAACTTGTCCCGGCCACAAGAATTTGGAATTTCAACGACTGCTCACGGGCAACAATGAAAATGATCACCGACCAATGCTCATTTGGAAACACTTGCTCTTGACGGGAGAGAACCAATTACGAAGTTGTGAAATACGAGTAAATAACTGTTGCACTGGAAATAACAAATCTGCTCAGGGTAATGCGTATTAGTTCACAAACCACGTACGTGTGCGCCTGCCGTCATTGCGGAGATGCAGCAACGCGCCCGGTTCCATTACAGGGGCAGAAGCTGTAACTGTGCAGCAGATTTGTGGTCAGCCCAATTAGTGGGGGTCAAGGTAGAAGCGTTCACGTCGCGATCCCTGTCAGGTAATTGCTTGGTATTGCCTGCGAATTCTACCAAACACTTCGAAGCCGAGCTGAAACACAACGATGTCCAGAAGCTGACCATCGTGCTTCGAAGAAGAAGCCCAATTAGTCGAGAATATCGTGCACAATTGTTACCACCAACATTTCTACATTGCCCGTTTTGGATGTCATGGAGTTGCTTTGGTTGTCACGTGGGCCGTTTTGCGTCTATATTTGCGAGCGGTCTCGCCTGCGGGATGAAGCTCATAATTCTCGCCTTCGGGATGAAGCTCATGATGAAGCTCAAGCAATCGCGACGTGCGCTGTACGGAAAGCAATTGTGACGTGCGCCGTACGCGATGTGCGCTGTACGCGACGTGACCGGCGACGTCTCACCGGAACGATCGGGGAACGAATTGAAACTGATCGTGTGACTAAGTCACACGTCCACGAAGTGGAATTAAAATACGTACGCTTAGCATAGTGACGCAGATTCCACAGTTGCGTACGGTTTAAAACAATGAATTATGCTGCGGATTTTTCAAGATACCATTATTGGTTTTTTTAAATACTTATTTACGGAATGTTTCGTAACTAACAGGGCAGCACGGTGGCGTAGCGGTTAGTAGCGCTGCCGCCTCACATCAAGAAATCCCCAGGTTCGTACCCTGGCTCGGGTGCCTTTCTGTGCGGAGTTTTCATGTTCTCCCCGTGTCCGTGTGGGTTTTCGCCAGGCACTCCGGTTTCCTCCCACAGTCCAAAGACATGCTGCTTCATAGGTTAATTGGCCTGCGGACTAAATTGCCCCCGGTGCCCTGTGATGGATTGGCGTCCCATCCTGGGTATAGCCCTGCCTTGCGCCCTGTGACTGCCGGGATAGGCTCCTGCTCACCGCGACCCTGTGTACAGGATTTATCGGTTTCTGACAATGGATGGATGGAAAACTAACAAAAGCAGCTGCACCTGTATTACGTGTTGGTTCACGGTGTGCATCCACAGAGCCTCCTCAATGTTGACATTACACAAAAAATAAATTGGTACAATGGATATTAATTATTTACATAATTGGCTTGGTTTTGAAGTACAGTGTGTTGTAAATATTTGATGCCACAGCCCTGGTCACATGCATTATGAAGACGTCACACTTAAGTGGGAAATGTGTTCTTCCACCAAGATGCAGCTCTGACACTCCATAGTATAGCTCCTTCTTGAGTAAGGTCATCTTGGAGACGCGACCGCACAACATTTGCAATTTAGGTACCTAATCGGGTACCTACGTTGTTAAATGTTGTGGGTTCGCTCTCCAACCTACCGGTGTGTCAAAGTAGTACGTTTTTGTTCACGTGACAACCATTTACCAACTGGCCGTGTCGGGTGGAGGCGGGTTTACGACACTTATTGATGACGTGACGCAACTCATTAAAAAAAACTACACCATGGATGATATTGGTCAGGAAAGCCTGCGTGTTGGCTTTCACGCTCTTCATAAATTGCGCGCGGATAATTGTTGGACGTTGTTCCAAGGCTACAGTTGACCGGCGGTTGCGTCCGCGAGTCACGTGCCGGATCTAAGCGAGGCTATGAATAGATTTGCCTCGAAGGCAGGTGTGGGAAGAGCTTCCAATATTGTCCCCGTTCTATATGTGCATCGGCTTGTCGAAGATGTATTCAATTCTAAAAATAATCTGCTCACCCGTGATGATTCCCCTGTCTGCCCGGTAAACCTGGGCAAGCTCAGAAGCAACTTTTTAATTAAACCTCTGATTTATGATCATCTGGAGAGCAGGATATTAAAAAGGCTTTCTTGGGTGTGTGTCTTGCTCGAAGTTTACAAGTGCACGGCTTGTAATCCGCGTGACAGACTCCACCAGGAAATCTTATTGCTCTTCTATTTCTTTCTTACTTTTAGCGGAGACGTTTAACTCTTGTAATCCATCTCATCGAGCGGCCTCATTGTTTCCCTCTCCTCCTCCTCTTGAACATCTCCTTAAAATTGCCACTGTGTGTGTGGGGGGGACAGTGGGCCAGCGGATGAGTGGTCTGTGCAGCGACGGCAATTATTCCGCGGCCGGCTGAGAGAGCGGAGCGGCAACGCTGAGCGATTCGGAGAAACCGCAACCCCGACAGATAAACACGCGATGGTTGCTTTTCAGAGCTCTTCTTTCGGGATAACCGTATCGAGTGCTCCCCCTCTCTCGCTCCTTGGCGAAGTTTCGCCACCCACGTTAGAGGCATCCTCAGGCGTTCCTGAGTGTGTCCAGAGAGAGAGAGAGAGTGCTCAGCGACACGACTATCGCGACGGAACAACTTTGAAAAGCAACTGTCACGCATGTAGCCGTGGAAACCGACATCGGTACACAGATACAAATGTCACTCCGGTTGCATCCAAGGATCAGCGCGCGCCGTGATGTAGGTAATGTGGGGGCGCTGATGTGGGAGTGTGTGCGGTGATGCAAGAGTGGTGATGTAGGGGTGTGTGCGGCAGGCGCGTCGCAGCCGCGGGTGTAGCAGGAAAAAGTGGGGGGGGGTGGAATCATGTTTATGTGAAAGTGCGGGTGTCGCAACATATGATATAAAATTACCTCAGGAAAAAGTGGGGCGGATGGAATCGTGTTTCTGTGAAAGTGCGGGTGTCGAAACACCCGCGGCTGCGACGCCTGGTGTGCGGCGATGCAGGAGCGGTGATGTAGAAGTGGTGATGTAGGAGCGGTGATGTGGGGGTGTTTGCAGTGATGTATAGGAGCGGTGATGTAGGAGCGGTGATATAAGGGTGTGTGCTCGCGCGCCGTGATGTAGGGTCGCGCGCGAGAGCCACACTTTTGCGGTGAGTTTAGTTTATGGGCCGCGTTTAATGGGACGGAAAGCGCGCGGAGTAAATTAGCGAGCTGCGTTGTTTGCGCCGCGGCGTCTGAGGGCGGCGGCGCCGGTGCCACTCCCGCGACCTCCGTGACACCGTTTAGTGTCTAATTGCTGCTTTGTCGCAGCTGCAATTTATATGCGTGCCGCGCTGGGTTTTCGTGCGTGTGAGTGTGTAAGTGTGCGGCAGGGGCGTATCTACGGAAAACAGCGCCTAAGGCAAGCACTGAAATCGCGCCCCTCTCCAAACACCTGACACTCATCTTTAAAATAACTTTACCGTAATATCAGCTCAAAAAAACAAGTCAAGCTCGTTAATATTTTGATTAACAAATTATGGCACGACATGAAAATCATCTGAAGAAAATTATGTTTTCACTATCCAAGGCTGGCTTGTCTGACTTTAATAGAAGCTGCTCGGTGGCGCCCCCCTTTCAAGTGGCGCCCAGGGCACGTGCCATACCTGCCATACCCTAGATACGCCACTGCTGTGCGGAGCAGTGGCGGACCGGTTGGTGCACTACTAACGCGGCCACCCGAGTTCGAGTCCAGTTCACCACCAATAACAGTGGCAAATATTTGAACAGGCCCTGGGCTGGGCTTTCCCCTAGGTCGACTAAGCCCCGAATGAGTACCTGGTTGGGTGTGTAAACAGCGTCACTCGGGGAGACAAGGCAATTCGATTCCCGCCTTGGGCGCCTTTCTGTGTGGAGTTTGTGTTTTCTCGCCCTGTTCTGCGTGAGGTTTCCTCCTACAACTTAA
The DNA here is from genome assembly GCA_036362915.1 of Geotria australis. Taxonomy (NCBI): domain Eukaryota; kingdom Metazoa; phylum Chordata; class Hyperoartia; order Petromyzontiformes; family Geotriidae; genus Geotria; species Geotria australis. Next base: position 5,749,693 of record JAZEWU010000041.1, read on the forward strand.
AAAAAACCCATAATATATAGGAAGCGGTGTGTGGCAATATGTCGGGCGTGGTGCTGGCCAGCCATCCCCTCGTGTGCCGTGCCGTCCTTCATAGGTGCTCGCTGGCAGCACCTACCTAAGGCTATATGGGGGATCTTTGACCTTATCTTAAATTGGTTGGTTGGCCGTTTCAACGAATATGTTTTCAAATAAGTAAATAAACGTGTCGCTACGTGCACGATTTATGCACCGCGGTTTATGTGCCACGCAGAAGGCCAATTTCCCTAACCGTCACCATTTACATGTGCTTTATATTCGAAGGCCACTCAGTGTTCTTGACAAATCTGTCGAGTTGTTTTTTTTTCTATGATCTGTGCTTGGGCCTCAATGCCAACACACACAGCCGCAACATCATCATCACCACGACACGGCGTGTGTAGTTAGTACAGTGCTGGGACAGTGAGGTCCTATCCTCGCCAAGACTCATTCCACTCCATCATCCCTCGTGAGTTGATAAAATGAGTAACAATAGTTGATGTGTCTTGTCAGGAATCGGAGGTGGCCGTTCAGTGTTTAAATCGATTTCCATCACAGGAGGATACAGTGTGTGTGTGATTGGCGCAGCACTGCATTGATGTAGTTTTTCACCATGTAGACTCAAGTGTTAAGATCTTAAAACTCCAAATAAACACCTTTTACAAAGTGTCCAGCTTGCAACCAGCCACAAACGCTTTGTGGCAAAATCATTCAAACAGAATGCTTTGATACTTTATGCATTGCACTTAAAACGGATTGGTGTTTTAAGATCTTAACACTTGTTTCGTTGCCAGAAAGGGTAAAACCTCGCATATTTTTAAAATCATATCGACTTAATCTATTGGATTGTTCTTAAGAGCTGCCCTTTTGGGATGATAATAATAATAATAATAGCATTTTATATAGCGCCTTTCACCCGAGGGTCACAAAGCGCTGCACAAGGGCCGCGGAGAAAACGGCATGTCAACAACGAAAGAAAAAAAGAACCAATAAAAAAACATCCATCCATCCATCATCCATCCATTTTCTAAACCGCTTGCCCTGGTGAGGGTCGCGGTGACAGCAGTCCAAGGAGAGTGGACCAGACATCCCTTAAAAAACCAAAACAACAAAAAATAAATTATTAAGGCTGCTTTGAATACACCGAAAGGTCGTGAAACTAGCGTGTCGAGCGTTCCTCCTTTCTCCTTTACGACGTTTCGCCTCCCACGTTGGAGGCATCGTCATGCATCCTGAGACACACTCAGAACTCAGGACGTCTGATGATGCCTCCAACGTGGGAGGCGAAACGTTGCGATAGAAAGAGGGGGAGCGCTCGACACGGCTATCCCGAAAGAGCAGCTTGGAAAAGCAACTATCACACATGAATACAGTGCCGTGACAGTATCAGAAAAGCAGAACTCGTATGCTGATTATCCGCGCTACGTGTGGCTTTGTGAATGAACGAGGGCGGCAGATTAATTCTGACTGCGACGCAGGAATGATTGAAGGTGTGAGAGCACATCGGCGGAGACTGAGAGGAGCTGGAGAGGAAGGCGGTCGCCCTTCGGGAGAAAGTTGGAATCGTAACACGGTATAAACACAATTTTTACAATGTTGGAGGATTTATTTTGGCAGAGCTCTCACAAAAAAATCATTTATCCGCAGCATCGCGACCATTTTTCAGATGAAGTGGAGGGTGCATCACCCTCGACAAAGTAAACCCCTCCCTTCGTAGTTTGAACAAGGGCGAAACTCCAGGAGCAGACTGACTGAGAAGAGCCAATTGTTGGAGTAGAAATTGGCTAACCGCTTTCATACCAGACGAACATAAGGAGAGGATTCATAGTCTAGCTCTTTTTATGAGTTAGGTCACGTAAAAAATGTGTAGGTGTCGTAAACCCGCCTTTTTTGGAGAGCGAGGCCACAACATTTACAATGAAGGTACGGCGCTTCGCTGATAGGTGCAATCAGCTTCATCAGGAACAAGGACTTGCAACTAATGTTGTGGGCTCGCTCTCCAAAATAAGCGGGCTTACGACACTTACACATTTTTTACGTGACCTAACTCATACAAAGAGCTAGACTATGGATGACATTGGTCACGAAAGCCTTCGTGTTACATGAGGAGAGGAATTGTAACTCGTAACGCGCCACCCCAGCAGCCTATTCTGTCACTGTCGTTGAGAGAGCGACTCAGAGGCGTGAGGAGGAACCACAGGCAAGCAGCAAGGGCAGCAAGGTGGTGAACATGTTCAACATTGCAAACACAAATCGAGATCTGCCATCACTGCTAGGCTGTACTTGTTATGCTAATTTGGATCTAAGGTTGCTCATCGAAGGTAGTGACTGTACCTTCAAGCTCATGAAGGGCCGATAACCACTACGAGAGGCGTTGTGACGCACGCTGGTAACGTGGTAATTCTTCTTCTTTGCGATTCTTCGAAGCACGATGGTCAGCCTCTGGACATCGTTGTCTTTCAGCTCGGCCTCGAAGTGTTTGGTAGAATTCGCAGGCAACACCAAGTATTACCTGACAGGGATCGCGACGTGAACGCTTCTTCCTTGACCCCGACGTGGTAATTGTGGGATATTCACAATCGTGGCCATGGTGCTGGAAATCGATACCGCGATGTGCTTCATGGGCAAATAAACAAATATTTATACTGTCTTGACAATGGCACCGCAGTCAATTATCGCGAAAGGCAAGATTCCAAACCGGCGAGCTTCAATGGCGAACCACTCTACTTCACAACAAAAGCTATATTTTGACACATTGTTACGTTATAATTGCAAGTGCAATGATGTAAATAAAAAAAATCACGCAAAGCATCTGGCTTATCTCCGCTACGCCAGATCAATGCATATTTGTAAAGGCGATTATACTACATAGTAGTGGTAGTTCTATTGTAACATTGATAACGGAGATGATATACATTGGGGGAGGGGATGGACGTTATCTCAGTTGAAAGTCCGGTGTTGCGCCAGATGGCAGTTCGTCACGGCCGTGGCGCCAATTAAAATCCGAGATGTCCCGTTGGCAGGTGAAGCAATTTACGTTTCGTAGCCGTACGATCGTATCACAACCCCGCTTCCAAACCGGTACCGCAGCGAACGCTTCGGCCGCTTTCTTATCGACACGCCGCACCGCGCCGTACCGGCTAACTTTCAGCTCTGCCCGGCGGGGATGCGACTCGGTGTTCCCCTCCGTGCGCGTTTCTCCAGCTTCTCCCCTGCGCTCCTCTCGTCCGCGAGTGAAGCAGAGGGGAGGCACTATCGTGCGCATCTCCCCCCAGCGGAGATGCGCGGCGGAGATAGCGCGGGCGAGACGCGAGGCGCGGGGTGGTCAGGCAAGATGGGGCCGCGCCTCAATGACGGCGCCGCCATAGATCACGGCACAATGCGAGGGCAACCGCGATTATCTGCGGAATCCATCCTCGTTCGCTCTCTCTTTCTCGCGTTCTCTAGCTCTCTTGCTCGCTCTCTCTCCGTCTCCCGCCCATCGTAAGCGCTCGACGGTCTGTCGCCGCGCTTAAACCATTACTCAGTCGTTATGAAAACTTCACGCGCGCAGAGTTGGCGTCTGCCGTTATTATCGCTCGGAACCCGTGCGCGTATTTAAAGCTGTTCCGCGGCGAGACGAACGGATACACCGGGAGACCTTCGGCTCCTTTGTGCTTCACGTTTTAAAGCAGCGGTTTGTTAGGTTTGTAGCTTCTTTGCCATTGTGACTTAACAATGACACACATTGCTCCGTGTAATATTGCAGCTTTAACAACAAAGGCAACATTAAAATGCTAATTCACAGCAACACCTCAAGCCACAATATATCATTCCAGGCGACGGCTGTTTTCATCGCAACAGCTGCCAATAATAGCGGCATAATGTGTGTTTGTTCCGTGAGAGTTTTGTCTGCGGTGTGGTATTTCTGTATTTTTTCCGCTGACATTTATCAGGTGAATTTGAAAGTGAATCGCGCTCCGCTGATTGGGGGGGATGTGCCTCGGTCGCCCCACGTTGTTGGCTCACGACGGAGAAAGCAACGTGTGCCACGAATCTCAATGCACTCGAACACGAGTTCGCGACAGAAATGTGGTTTTGAGAAGGATGTCGAACAGTTCGTGAACAGACATCCTCCATCCATCCATCCATTGTCAGAAACCGCTTAATCCTGTACAGGGTCGCGGTGAGACGTAGCCTATCCCGGCAGACACAGGGCGCAAGGCAGGGCTATACCCAGGATGGGACGCCAGTCCATCACAGGGCACCGGGGACAATTTAGTCAGCAGGCCAATTAACCTATGCAGCAGCACGTATTTGGACTGTGGGAGGAAACCGGAGTGCCCGGCGAAAACCCACGCAGACAGGGGGAGAACCTGAGCCCGAGATTCTAACCCAGGTCCTTCTTGCTGTGAGGCGGCAGCGCTACACACCGCTACGCCACCATGCCGCATGGACACACGAGATTAGTGAAATGAATGCATTAGAGCCAACAGGAGGTACACGACATTAACATTAATGCGATTAATTAGAAAGAGCCCGAGTTGGGTTGTTTTTAGACATGTAATGAGAAAAGCAGGGTTGAATGTAAATGTTTTTACTCGGGAAATGATCGGGAGAAGAAGACGGTGCATTAGGTTACATCTTCTTCTTTGCGATTCTTCGAAGCGCGATGTTAAATTACAGTTTCCCATTTTCTTACAAAGCCCCTTGCATTTTCATTGAACTCCGCAAGGTCTTTTGAGCTGCAGAGGTTGGGTAGTAGAGCACAGACAAGGCAGTGTTCCATAGTATGGTCTGCTTCTCCACATTCGCAGGTGGTTGGGCCGGTCTTGTAGCCCCATCTGACCAAAGCATCTTTTGATCGTCCCGTTCTAGTTCTCAGGTGGTTGAGTGTCTTCCACTGAATCCATGGTGCATCTGAGCCAGGAGGGAAGTCTTCAGCAGGTGGGATTCCCATGCCAGTTGCAGGAGGGTCACTCTCAAGCTTTTCCGTCCAGAGCTGGAGTCTGGTTTCCCCTCGAGATGTTGTTAGGGGCTGCACATGGCTGAGGAAGCTTCTTCTTGACTTCAGTCGTTGGGCCGGGGGTTGACGTCCATGAACGAGGTGGCGTTCATCGCTAGTAGCCTTTGTCATCTCGACTCGACTGGCCACTTCCCGTCTGATATCAGCAGGGGCAATGCCAGCGAGGAGGTACAGGTTGTTTGTGTGTGTGGGTTTCAAGCAGCCAGTGATCAGGCGGCAGGTGTTGTTCAATGCCGGGTCAAGTTTCTTGGCATGGGTTGACCTCTCCCAGACAGGACATGCATACTCCGCAGAGGAATAGCACAAGGCCAGAGCAGTAGATCTTAATGTGTGTGCTGTGGCTCCCCATTTGGAGTTGACCAGTTTTCGTAGGATGTTGTTTCGGGAACCGACTTTCAATTTGGTTACATAAGCAACGTGAACAACGTGATGCAAGGTTCTTGAGTCCAAAATAAGTTGGCCAATGTGCCTCCTTCCCAGATCTGTCCCTCCGCAGTTGCTAAATAAAAAAAATATAGTTATTTTTCCACAGCCCATCAGCCGGCCCTTCTGAGAGTGCATCATTTCAGCAGCATTGGTTTTAAATTGCCCCCGGTGCCCTATGATGGACCGGCGTCCCATCCTGGGTATAACCATGCCTTGCGCCCTGTGTCTGCCGGGATAGGCGCCGGCTCACCGCGACCCTGTACAGAATTAAACGGTTTCTGAAAATTAATGAATGAATACTTAAAAAATCGGAATACTAAAAAAGGTAATACAGTTCATGATTCGCCAAACAACATAACGCTGAGCAAAATGTTACAATAAAAAATACTGGGAAGTAATGGTCGTTATTTTTTGGTTCAGAATGAAATTTCATTTTTAAGCGGCCCGTGCTTCCAGCAAGCTTACGCAGAGACAGCCACGCCAGATGTTCTGCCGTAATAAGCGCGCCAATCATAGTTTCTCTCCATATGGAGTAAATGTGTGCCAACAATCGCGTTTATATTTACGTCTTAATCTCCTTCAGAGGCATATGGGGCTGCCTCAACATTTAAATTGCAAAACAATAATGAATTATCAACTATATTAAGTATTGTTTTTTTTGTCTATACATTAGATATTTTTTTTAATGAACCCTATTCAGCTGTGTTTCGCAGAGGAACCCGGGAGACTGTCGACGCGATGCGTTGCTTGAGACGCGATTCGCTTCACGCCACGGCGGTGGCTGTGTCACCGCACGTGTCCTGTGACGCAGCGCTGTGCGGGCGGCAGCGAGGGTTGGTGGATCGCCGCACACATGACGCGACACTGCGTCCCCGTAGGCGTCCAGCGGCCGCACACCTGGCTCGCCGGGAGCGAGCGGTCAGCCGCTGCTCTCCCATCCGCACGGGGATAGCGCGTCGCTCCCTCGCACGTGCGGGCGTTCTACACGTGCCCCAGTTTTGTCCCACACGTTACACGTGAAAGCAATATCTTTACATATATAAGACCGCAGAGCTTGGGCGTTTACAAATAATGTAAACAATATACAAGTTTTTACCTTTTCTGGCAATGGGTTAAGATCTTAGAAACAACAAATGGACTCCTTTTTTGCATAGTGTCCAGTTTGGCGTTTCTAACATTTTAACATTTGTCTCATTGCCGGAAAAAGGTAAAATCTTGTAAATTGTTTACATCATCTGTTTTCGGTTTGTTCGGAGCGATGTCCGGCGTTTCACCCCACGACGCCGGCGGCTACGTCAGGGAGCAAACTGGACGTTCGGCAATCCGTCCCTACGTCGGTAACACGCCGGGTGTCACCGGGTTAAACACGCCGGGTGTCACCGGGTTAAACACGGCGGCGGCGAGTCGCGGCAAACAGCGGCGCTTCTAACGCACACAACGCTCGCGCCTCTAACAGGCAACAGGTTGCGAGCTCCGCGTAAACATTTCTCCGGAGATTAATAGGTTTATTTTTCATGCGCGCCGTAATCCGGCGCTTTGGAGGCGGGTGTGATGGATGACCCCGGGGGTCCCTGTGAGCGCGGCACGCCCGGCAACGGCGCTGCGAGCTGGTCTGGAGGCAGCGCGCGATCGCAGCTTCGTGCCGCACGCGCGGAGTAGCCGTGACTCGGGGACGTACCGATGCTTTTCGCGAGCGTCCGCTTGGTCGCGTGGATTTCTGTTTTTCCCTTTGTTTCCAAGTTGTCGCAGTTTGCATCTACGAGTAAAAGTAATTAGAATGAACGATTACTGTACTATTACTGTACGCGCGCAGCGTAAATCAGTAAAATTGTGTCCGCGCGTGCTATGCGTGTGTGTGTCGGTGCTCGGGGAATGGTTATAAACATAATGAACATCTTTATTCTTACACGGGAAAATGTGGTTGTGTCGCGTGGGTTTTTTTTATGTTCTATTTTTTTCTGTGAGATAATGGGATGTTTGGCCAATCCCTTGAAGCAAATTGTTTGGTGTTGCTGCTGCTGCTGCTGCGTTGGCAGTGGTACACAAATAACAACAATAAAGAATTCAACACATTGGTCAATAACACTGTGGCCTTGAGAATAAAAAGCATAAGGATTGGTGGGGCTGCACGGTGGCGTAGCGGTGAGTAGCTCCGCCGCCTCACAGAAAGAAGCCGCGAGGGTTTGATTCCCGGCTAGGGTGCCTTTCTGCGTGGCGTTTGCATATTTTCCCCGTGTCCGCGTGGGTTTTTGCCGGGCACTCCGGTTTCCTCCCACAGTCCAAAAACATGCTGCTGCCTAGGTTAATTGGCCTACTGAGTAAATTGCCCCAATGCCCTGTGATGGTCTGGCCTCCCATCCTGGGTGCAGCCTTGCCTTGCGCCCTTTGTCTGCCTGGATCAGCGCGACCCTGTACAGTGTACAGGATTAAGCGGGTACTGATAATGAACGAATATGATTGGTGACGTTTCGGGCAATGGCCCTACTTGACAGCACACAGAGCGGCCACTGAATTACTCCGGCCTGAGTGGGATCTCCGCGTGGAGACTGGAGATCGAATCGAACCGGCGACCTCTGAACCGCAGTGCGCTGACCATGACACCACTGTGACAGCAGCTCCCTATGTTTCTCGGCGGTTGCGAACGTAATTTTCTCACGTTTATTGCTTTTCGACATTTCTGCGTGTCCCGCAAACCGGTGCCCACTGCGTTACTATTACGCACGGTTACCAGCAACGCGAATAACCTTTAACGGCGGCGGTTATAACGCGCGATGCCCGGCAGCGTTGCGTAACGAGCTCCGCACGCCTCGACGGTAGTTTGCGAGCGGGAGGACGCGGGACGTAAACGCGCAATCCGCCACGCAGCCCGCAGCCTGCCTCCGCGTTGTTTGTTTTTTAATTATAAATATGGAGACAACAATCAAGGCGGCAATTCGAAAAGAAAATTTCCGTTCAATCGTCGAATCAAATTGTGTTAACCGGCGCGAGTCTGCGCCCGGCCGCACGCCCGCCCGCCCTCTCGCTGTCCGCCTTGCCGGCCGACCGAGCGAGCGAGCGTCGTCGTTAATTCCGTCGCATCCTATCCGTGGGGGGGTTCAGGCCGAGCGCATGCCGGCGAGTTATCGCGCTCGTGTGAAGCGGCGCCCTCGAGCGTAAAGCGGTGGTCGCGGTGGCGCGGCCTGGCAGAGCGTGAATCCCGGCTGGTTTGGGGGACGATGCGCTGACGGCTGCCAACGCCGCTGCGGTTTGAGGACCGCGCGCTCCGAGATCGCTGGGCTCACAGGACGCCCGAGGTTAGCATCACAATGTCACAAAGCGGGGTTTTAACGTTGCTTTTGGCAAGTAGAGGTAAGATGTTTATTCTTACGGCAGAAAAGACCCAGTGAGCTCGCATAGAGCTGGAAGCGGGATTCCTGCGATACAACAACTGGAAGGGGTTTGCGTGTTGCGATCAACTCCAGAGCTTTGTCACCTGAAGTCCAGCGCTCCTGCTCGGGTCTCCCTTGGTGAGCAGGTCTGGAGTCTAGCACTCCTGCTAAGGTCTCACTTGGTGGTAGACATGTCTGGAGTCCAGCACACCTGCTCGGGTCTCCCTTGGTGAGCAGGTCTGGAGTCTAGCACTCCTGCTAAGGTCTCACTTGGTGGTAGACATGTCTGGAGTCCAGCGCTCCTGCTCGGGTCTCCCTTGGTGAGCAGGTCTGGAGTCTAGCACTCCTGCTAAGGTCTCACTTGGTGGTAGATATGTCTGGAGTCTAGCACACCTGCTAGGGTCTCCCTTGGTGGTAAACATGTCTGGTGAGAGGTTCCAGACGAATAACAATCCGAAGATCCTCCGACTAAAGGAGGCTGGCGTCAGGAAGGACATCCGGCCGTAACATTCTGCTCTAACACCCCCGCCATCGGGGGCCAAGCCGGGTCAACCCCGACAGCGAGCCATTTCAACCGGCATTTACAACCGCTGGCGAGTTTGATGTGGGGTATACACGTGCTGCTTACCTTCGAAGACAATAATTCAACCTAATTACGGCTCTTAAAGCCGCAGTTATTTGGATCGCGACGGCTTTTATTTTTATTTAGAGGCAAAATACCGGAGCTTTTCCAAAACAGTAGTTTTCCTTGTGCAGCCTCTGGGACAGGGCGCGAGGCCAGCGCGCTGTGTGTCTGCCTATCAGCACTGCTCGGGATAATATGTCAGCTGATTTACATATAAATAGATTCCTATTGTATTCATGAATGGAGGTATTGGCGGGAGTGTAAAGCTGTAATGGATGAAGGCATCCCCAAGGATAAGAGTTTGGATGACTGCTCTGCACGAGAATATAAATTATTATTATTATTTTACCCTGTACAGTCTTACTTTAGAAAAAGCACTATAATATGTAATCTGCTGTGGCACTCTGTTGTGTTCTCGGAGAAACACACGTTTCCTTATTTCCTCGCCAGTTAATGGGGCTCTATTTTATTTTAATCACACTTGCTCGGCAAAGTCTTGCGGCCGGTAACGTGAATCCGTGGTAAGACAGGGAGGCGAGGCGACAAAAACGCGTCGATTTTACGGTGACCTTAAAAGGAAAAAAACCTCCGAAGTTTCGAGCAGTGTGCGATGAAAAACGGCGTAGAAACCGCACAGAAAGAATGGTCTTACACGAGGCGGTTCGATTCCTTTCTGTGTGGAGTTTGTGTGTTTGCAAAAATAACAAAAAACATTTCCACACATTCGTGAATAACACGCGTGGCATTAAAGGGACTAATAATATACAGTCGGCGACGGTTATAATAATATTACATTATATTTATAATGCCTGGCACATATTCGTTCAGCGTCGAAGGTATTCATTCGAAGAGAGAATTGCTCAGAGGCGCGAGAAAACCGCAGAGGGGTGAAGGAGGTAGCCAGTCGGTTTTCCACCGCCAACATATTGCCACACACTCCGTCCTATATTTTTTATGTTGTTATCGGTCAATTCATTAATGAGTTTTTTTTTTCACTGGGAGGAAACCGGAGAACCCGGAGGAAACCCGCGCAGAGCGGGGGGAGAATACACAAACTCCACTTAGGTGGAGGTGGGTTTACGACACTGGCACTTGACCCAACCCTAAAGCACCGCGTTCCGCATCGCTTGTCACGTTACGTTACGGTGCAGTGACCAATCTGTGTTGAGAGCTGCACGGCTTAATAATATGGTGATGCACGATTGTTTCAAACTGTTTACCGGCGAATGCGTTTCAGCGTCTGATTATTTAAATACAGCTGATTTACATTATTCCGGTGGACGAGGAGCGCGAATATCAGTTTTAAATGTCACGTTGATCCACGCGTTTTTAAATTGCTCATTTACCAGACTACACACAGAAATAATTCTAATTACTTTACGTTGGCAGCAGCTGTCAGCGGGTATGAACCACGCGGCGTCATCTCGCGCGCACCGGCGTCGACTCTGCCAAGACAAGTGCCGGTTAGCGCCCGCGCCAAATCGGAGTGCGCAGGCAAGCGCGGCTGTTCCTCTCGCCGTCCTGGGCAGCCGCGACAATGCCACGCTAGGGTTTGTGCAGCGGCGGCGGTGGGTAATTACTCAGCCGTGAGACCTTGAAATAGTTTTCTAGTTGATATTGAACCGCAATAATAATAATAACAACAACTATAAACCACTTAAAGTGCGCCGCGGATATTTGTCCGTTCTTAAAGAAGGATGAGACTCATTCGGAGGTCTGAGCAGCCGCAGAGAGGCCGGCAACGGGGCAAGCAGTCACACTGTAAGCCAGCGCCAACATTTGCCAGACACCGCGTTCTTTCTAAATCAAGATGTTATTGGCCAAAAGGTAAGGGTTCTTTTTCTTACCTATGGGCGGAAACCAGAGTACCCGGTGAAAACCCACGCTGATACGGAGAGAACACAAACTCCGTACAGAATTGAAATACATTTAATAACCATCTTCAAAATACGTTGAAAATTTAGGGAAGTTTCCGTGGCTTGGGGGCCCTATTTGAGAAGCTAAACACGTCGGGCCTGCCCGCTTGGGTGGCACGGTGACGCAGCGGTGAGTAGCGCTGCCGCCTCACGGCCAGAAGGCCCCGGGTTTGATTCCTCGTTGAGAGTGTACCCTCATTTAAAGTTTCAGAGCAGTATTCAATATGCTGTAAGTAAAGCTGAAATTAGACCTAACAGCCTCGGTGTTGCGCAGATGAAAGCTGTACGTTTGAGAGATTCGAACCAGGTGCCCTCAGTGCGGACACACACACACAGAACCCCCCACTGTACATAGAGCATTACTGAGAGCAGGTCGCCAGTCTCTGCTTGGACCCGCATTACCCTTGGCGCTGCCAGTACAGGACAAATAGACGATCACCCCTGTGTGATTTAACACACGATGGCCGGACGGAACTCTAGAATGTTCGTCATACCTGGCATGTGCCAGCCAGCATTCCTTTCGGCCTTGGGGCGGGGATTCGAGACGCGGCAAAGCGAGCGTCGTTGCGGTGCGTGCCCCGCATAGAACAGGGCATCTTCACTTTCGCTCAAAATCTCTTCGATGTTCAAACGCCCCGTTCCCACAAACATGGCCCGAAGTTCCCCTCATCCCGTGAGCCAATGTGACAACCAAGAGAAACATCGCAGGGGCATGCTGACAGGTGCCAAAGTGAGCACGTTTGTGCGGGCCCAAAATTGCCAATACTCCGCCGTGTCTGGAACCTCAGGCACATCTCTCTCGCTACAAAGGTCGTCATTGGCAGACAGTGCCAGTGTATTCCCAGCGATGGCTTGCGACAACTGCGTGGCTTGGGTTTACTTGGGCGGCAGGGTGCCTATGCAGTGGTAACATCTGCGCCTCACAGAAATAACGGTCTTGCCCGAGGCGGTTCGAGTCCCGTGTCGGGCGCATTTCTGTGTGTAGTTTGTGTGGTCTCTCTCCCTGTTCAGCGTGGGTTTCCTCCCACAACCTAAAAAAAAACCGCTCATTTATTAATTGGCCGATAAAATCATAATCTATAGGAGCGGTCTCCCTCGCGACGTTTGGCCTCCCACAACGGAGAGAAGGAGAGCGCTCAGTGACACGACTATCCCGAAAGAACAGCTCTGAAGGGGAGCCATCATGAATCCTACATCAGTACGATGAAGATGATGTTTTGTTGACCGGGTAGTAAGTGAGCCCTTCACGCAGAGTCGAGGGTTTAGACACCTAAGCCTGATTCTGCAACCGGGTGACAGGAGACGGTCCACAGGGTGGCCACGGGGACCACAGAGGCATCGTGAATGCCGCTGATGGCTGAGCTGATACGGGACAGTTTATTAATTACTCTGTGGTGAGTAAAAGGTGGTAACGGAAGATAAACCTCTATGCTGAGACCAGTGGTAACACAACAGGGTATTGGAGACGGTCACGGCTTGTAAGATAGCACAAAGCAAAGATCCCCCGTATAGCCTTTTACAGCAGTTGGGCCAAGTACTGTTTTGCGAGCACCTATGAAGGCACATCACCTTGCCCAGCCACCTTTGTCTCCCCATTGGTGATGTTACCATATCGCCATAGGTACTGACTTGAGGCTGAATCGACCTAGACGAGGCCCAGGACCGGCTCGTACGATCGCCACTGGTGTTTGTGGCCGTGAGAGGAACTCGGGTCGCCGCGTGATTATTTTTGTTCGGGATGTTGGCTGTTTAATTGTCGGGCTGCATTTATTCGAATGTAGGTTAACATGTCAAATGTCACTAATTAACGTTTTTGGATGTGGTATCGATGGACAAAATGTGATGATGTTTCATATCCGTCCAGCATTTGGATCGGTCCAGGATGGTGTTAACAGTATCACACACATCACAGTGAAGTGAAATTTGATCCGGGCAGACATTCGTCTCGTCTCAAACTGGCCACCAGCATCACAGTCGACAGACAGTCTCTTATTTATGTTTTATTTATTAGATTTGTATTTGTTTTGCTGCTTGATTATTTTGTGAAACAGTACGGCTTGCTCTGTTTCTGATTTCAAATGTGCAGGAGTGCCGCGCGTGTGCGCGTGTTTGGCGACAAGGCAATTTATCTTGTCTTGGTTCGTGTGTTGTTCGCCTGTTCTAACGGCCAGTGACTGTTGTGTACGCTGGGTGTGCGCCGAGCGGGCGGGTGTGTGCGGGTGTGAGTGTGCTCGAGGTCGCAACAACAGATGATGGAGGGGCGACGCTCACAACAGCGAGCCGAGCGCCCGGCGGCTAAAACTCAGCAATCTGGCACGGTAGGAAGCACAGGTGGTGCCCCGGCCAGTCATCTCAGTCAGTCAACCTATGACACCTGGGTCTGTCCCGTGACCTCCTGTCAGCGAGCCTTCGACATTCTGCGTGGCCTTGAGGTGCACCTGGCCTGGCACAGGCGCTGTAGTGACGTCGCCGCCATTTAGTGGCGATCGGCGGTTGTTGTTGTTTTGAGGTCGCACGCTAGTGCGCGGTCGAGGTGGCGCGGTGAGTAGCGCTGTCGGCTCACAGCAAGAAGCTCCCGGGTTCGGTTCCTGCCTAGGGCGCCTTTACGTGTGGAGTTTGCGTGTTTTCCCCGTGCCCGCGTGAGTTTTCACTCGGCACTCCGGTTTCCTCCCACTGTCCAAATACACGCTGCTACCTGGGTTAATTGCCCTAACTAAATTGCACCCAGTGCCCTGAAATGTTGTAACTTGTTTGCCCCTCCCTGCTGGACAACTGTTAAAAAGAGCTGCATCGCTCGACGGTGTGTGAATGTGTATATTTTCTTTCTCCGGGGAGCGGTGGCGCAATTGTTAGCGCACTGCACTCCACAGGCAGTCGTGGGAATATCTAAACAGGATCCCTTCCCGGACTATGGTGACTCAGCCTTTAATGAGCACCCGGTGTGGTGTGTAAATATCAGCAGTAGAGAGACAAAGGCGCGCGGGCGGGCGGGCGTGATGCTGGCCACCCACCCCTGTGTGTGCCGTTGGAGCCTGTAGGGGGATACTTGGCCTTTCCATCTGAGCGTGCGGGTGTACGAATCTACGTTGAGTGGTTTTCAACATAATGCACTCTATTTTTAACGCCATGGTAAAGCCATTCAATTATGGATAGCCTACCCATAGAATGAGATTTAAAATGGGTTCCAGCTCAAATTAATGTGGGCCGCCGCTCATCTCGTGTGTAGAGCGAGACGGAAACTCCACATTATCATGCCGGGAGCAAGGACGGTAACACGTCTCTGTTTTCCACTGGTGAAATATTCACAAGAAAGAACATATTGTACCGATGTAGGTACTCACGACTCGACCCATGATGGTTGTTGCTCTTCGGAGCTGTTCTTTCGGGGTAGCCGTGTCACTGAGCGCTCCCCTTCTCTCCCTCGCGACGTTTCGCGACGATGCTTCCAACGTGGGAGGCGAAACGTCGCCTCGCACGTTCTATCCCGAAAGAACAGCTCTGAAGAGCACCCATCAAAGCACGTTTGTCATTTGTGATGTTTTGCTTTGTAAAGCGGGCTGATGTTTACCCCGGACAAGTGGTTTTGGAGTGCGGATTTGTTCTACAACGGAAGGCAGGGCAGTTACAAGCATACATTTTGTTTCTCATTACACGAAGACCTTTTAAAAAATATTGTTTTATTGTGTGTTGTTATCGTTTCAAGCAGTTTACGTGAAATAAAGTTCAGACAAAGATTAAATCGACTTGATATTTAAATAGGTCACCCCGCGCAACGCACAGCGTGCTCACAGACATAGATTCGGGATGAAGGTCCCGGTCTCTTTCATACGTTTGGATATGAGTTATTTAATTATATGAAACGTGATTAATTTTGCCAACTCTCTCTTGTTTCGAAAGCAAAGAATAATAGGTGGTTACGGCAGCGACGAGACATTGCGATGGGTTGCTATGCCGCACCGATTCCAACGTCTCGCAGTGGCCTTCACGGCCGTTTGACCTCGTTAACTGAGAAGCGCAGGTTCGACTCCCACCTCCCGGCACGGCAGTTGAAACGATTCCACGAACTATGAGCAGGTACAAACAGCGCTTGTGATTGGTGAATCCATCCGTGGTCCATCGTCCAGAGACCCCTTGTTCAGGTTCAGGGCAGCATGTGAATAGATAGATGTTTATTATTACAGCAGAAAATACCCGGTGAGCTTGCGAGCTCTTTGCGGGATTTCATGCATTGACACAACAGTGGCTCCTATCTCTAACGCTGTTACTCCTATAAATCGATGGATATTATTACAGCAGAAAATAGCCAGAAAGACTCAGATGCTTAGCGAGGAAAGCGCAGAGAGGCGGAGGAGGCAGCCAGACGGTTTGCCGACGCCAACATATTCCCCACACACTGCTTCCCATACATCATGATGTTATCGGCCAACTAATTAACGGGTTTTTTTATTATTATTAAGTTGTGGGAGGAAACCGGAGAACCCAGAGGAAACCCACGCAGAACAGGGGGAGAGAATAACACACGAACTCCACACAGAGCCTCTCCCACCGCTGACGACGAAGCCTCGCGTTTGCGGTCATTGCTCGCCACGTGCGCGTTTGCTGAGTGACGGGAGCGAGAGTCGCACGGCCGCGAAACAGGGTCCGCGTCAAACAGCTTCATCTCAACCGACCACGGTTACCATTTAGTTTCACTCAAACCTCGCGCGGTTACTGAAGCGCGGAGACAAACAAAGACCATCATCGGTCAGCACTCTGCGCGGGAGCGGTTCGCGCTCGCAAATCGTGATTTATCGCCTGCTGCGAATGTAATTTGGGGAGGGGAGGTAATGCGTTCGATGGTTTCCGACTCACGGAGCCGCGCTTTTGTCCACCGCGCAAGCAGCTGCGATTTCCGTCTAAGTATTTTCGGCGTGAAAGTCGCACAGCGCCGCGTGACCGCGAGCGGGCCGGGTCGCGGTCACCCGCTCGCTCCGCGCTCACCGATTCTCTCCGTTTGCCCCAAGTCATCATCGTCATCGCTGTTGTCGCCACTCGCAGGCAACGGCGATCTCAAACGCCTTTCTGTGCGTTCTCTCCCCATGTTCTGCGTGGGTTTTCTCCGAGTTCTTTAGTTTCCTCCCATAGCTAGGAAACACTTATTAGTTAATTGGCTATCAACATGATATTACAGGACGCAGTGTCTTCCTCCTCACCGCCTCTCTGCGGTTTCTTCGCGCCTCCGAGTCGTTCTCTCTTCCCGCGTATTACCTTCGACATTGAGTGAATACAGTCTCCCCCTCCACTTACGACATATGCGACTTACGACAACGCGGACTTACGACGGCCGTCCCAGTAACGCTATGATATTATTTTCGAGTCTCGACGGTCGATCGGTACGATAACATCGGCTGACCGCGCAGCCATATTTGTTATTGTCTGGGTCTCAGTCTGCGTTTGGATGTGTAGCAGCTGGTTGTGTTTTGTTTACAAAGTGGCTGTAAGGGTATTTTCCGACTTAGGACCAAATCGACTTAGGACCGGGTCATCGGCACGTGACCCCGTCGTAAGTCGAGGAGCGACTGCACCGCGCCGCGCGTTAAAAATTGTTAATTTAACTTAATGGCTTCGCGGCGCCTAAGGTGAATCACCGGGCACCAGGGCAGACGACACCTGGCAGCGTGAGGAGGAGCAGGAGGAACATCCGGGAACGGGATTAACTTGAAACGAATCGCTGCGGGCTCCTGTGCGGGAACATCGCCGGCCTCTCTCTCGCTCGCTCGCTCTCTCTTTCCGAGGGAGTGCTGCTGAATGTTTAATGTCCGCCGGAACGACGGGTTCCTCATTTAGCGTCTCATCTTGCAAGCAGGTGTGTCACAGGGTGCATTACCCCCGGCGTAATGCGGGGACATTAGTCAAACGGTGACCCAGAGAGGCGGAACAGAGACACCGCGCCTCGTGTCCGCGTGAGCATCCATTCAAGTACGAGCCGGGGCCCACTAAAATGAGCTTCTCAGATGTTAATAACTCGGTGCGATGTATTATATATTAGCGACTATATTCATGTTCCAGTCAAGAATGTCTGTAATGCATTATATAACAAAGGGTAAGTTTATTGATGTAAGAGCTGCGTTCTGGAGGGAGCCAAGGTAGCGGCAGTTAACGTAGAGGCATTTGTTTAATTATTATCATTACTTATGAGCTGGTCATTTATTTTTTGACTTTGAACTTCGTTAATGCGGTGGCGGACAGTGTATGTTTTACTCCAGTAATGAAATCACGAAGTCTTTAACGGCCACTTCAATGCAGGCCGCGGTGTTTGCGCGAATGCGATGTGAGGACGGCCGGTCACCGACCGCACACCCACCACGTGGGGTGTGCCGTTGTCCATCGCGCGGACACGCCGCGACCTGCCTAACTGGCTTTCGCGACAACCGGCAACAATCTGTGTCTTTCGAATTCACATTTCACATTTTCGGAATCAAAACACGAGTGCGTAAAAACAAAAAAGCCACCCGTTCAGGTTTCCCTCGGGGCTGCGAGCTTGGCGGCACGAGCGGCGAGTAGCGCTGACGCCTCTCGGCAAGAATCCGTATCTAACGGAGCAAGTGCCCCAACAGTATGTTAAGGCTATACGGGGGATCTTTGTCTTTGTGTCTACAATGAGGGTATCGGCTTCGAATCCTTCATAAGTCAACATTTTTTTATCTGCACAACACCGAGGCTTTTCAGTCTTATTTCAGCTTTGCTTCACACGTATTGATTATTACTATGAAACTTCAGAGTGTCAGATGCAATATTCCCAAAATGACATCTCCCAAAATAATAAACTCCCAAGATCGGGACCGTCTTTTTAGATAACCCTGTACATATTCACTTTACCAACGCCGACTACACGAACTCTTTTCAACTGCTTTCAAACCTCCGCTCTCCCTCGCAAGCTTTCATTTTAACCGTAGAGTGCACTCTGCTATCACGTTACCCCGCTGCCGTCTCAGGAGGCCGGCAACTTGTTCCGTTTCACGAGCGGGAAACGCGAGACACTTGTCATATTTTGTCACCTCCGCATAACGTGTCGCAGTCAATCACCACAATCTGCTGCCACTTTTCATATTTCGCGGTTTCCGTCGCGTCACTCCTTCGCCGGGGACCTGTCGCGAGAGCCTGCCATGTCAGCTGCGACCGTAACGGGCTTCGCCGATTCGCGACGGGGAGAGAGTCGCTCGCGAGAGCTGCTCTCTCGTGTCGAGCGTTCCTCCTCTCTCCGTCGCGACGATTTGCCTCCCGGAGTCGGAGGCATCATCCATCCATCCGTTGTCAGAAACCGCTTAATTCTGTACGGGGTCACGGTGAGTCGGAGCCTATCCCGGCAGACGCAGGGGCGCAAGGGAAGGCTATACCCTGGATGGGTCGCCAGTCCATCACAGGGTAACAGGGGCGATTTAGTCAGCAGGCCAATTAACCTATGCGGACACGGGGAGAACATACAAACTCCACACAGAAACGCACCCGAGCCGGGATTTGAACCCGCGTCATCTCCATCAGTATTCATATATATATCATCTTATGTAGGTTTTCACGGCTCGATTCGTGATGGTTGCTCTGAAGAGCAGCCATCATAATTGGTAGCGTTTCAGGCAATGTCCCTTGAGCATGGTTGACACAGAGAGAGGTGAGAGAGACAGCTCGGTCAGCGTTGCTGACCGACAGTTAACACCGTGAGGCATGATGACAATTAACTGTTTTATCATGTTTTATTATGACCAGATTTGTGTCAGGCACATGAATAGTTTCTAATAGTAGCTATGAAGCACCAGACAAACCCTTCAACTATCAAAAGGTCTGACTCCTAAACAATCTAATTTATATAATGGACACAGTAGAACTGGAACCAGTTTACATTTTAATTTTAACCGCAGCAAAATATGTTTAAATGGGGCAATTCCCAGCGATCCAGTAATTCAGTTTAAATCGAGCGCACGCAACAATCGTTGACATTTTATAAAATATAAAAAAACTACATCAATACATTGTAGAGTTTCGCAAACTATTACAATTAAATTTAGGAGCCGTTGTACAATCTCCATCAACCCGATTTGATCAATGCGCGGCAGAGAGTGTAATTCCATGTTACTTTGTCATCTTGCTGGATATAAATAGTGATTGCAATTCGTGGAGTATGCTTTTTGTGATGTGGTAGGCAGGTTATTGAATCACATTTCATGTTTTGGAGCTTTGTGAACGTAGCAATTTTGCTTATTTGGAAATATAGCCTAATGCTATAAGCGATGTAAATTTGACCTGGATAGATATAATTAAATTCATATATGTAACTTATTAATTTCTGGATGATCATCAAAATGTGTTTTTAAATGCATGAAATTTGAGTTTATGCAGGGTTTTGAGAATTGGTCTGCATAGCTGCTCTTTCAGGATAGCCGTGGGAGCGTTCGTTCCTTCTCCTTCGCGATGTTTCGCCTCCCACGTTGGAGGCATCGTCAGGCGTTGTGACGATGCTACGACTAAAATAATTTGGAGGCAAAACGTTTCAGAAACGACTGATAATGCCTCCAACGTGGGAGGCGAAACGTGGCGAAGGAGAGAGAAGGAACACTCAGTGACACGGCTATCCCGAGAGAACAGCTATGCAGAGCAATTCTCATAACACCGAGCCGTGTAAACCTACATCAGTATATATGCAGGATTTTTTATTTTTACATATACATAAGCATGCTGGAATAGTGTTACGAACTTCTCCAGACTCAACAGATGTAAGTACGTATTTTCTTGTGATTTTTATAGAAATTTACACGGCGCCTAACCGAAACGCTTTTCAAATCTGATCGCGGTGTCGGCGCTTCACGGCTCGATGGATTACAGTCGCTCTCGAGAGCAGCGGCGATCCCTAAAAGAGCAGCTCTTCGAGGGCGCTTCTCGCGCCATCGCGGGTCCTGACGCTCCTCCGTGCGCCGCCCGTGGAATTTGGGGTCCGGACGGACTGCGGAGGCCGCCGTGGCCGCGCGGGATCCCCCGCTCGCCATCGACGCCCAATCTCATCGCGAATCCCTGTGCGAGGCGCTCTTTATGCAGACTCCGCAGATATCGTTCATTAGCGGTAATGAATGCGGCCTTCCCGTGAGCAGCAGGGGCTCCTCGGGCGGCCCGTCGCATCCTCCCCGCCCGCTCACCCGCTCGCCCTCCCACTCGCCCGCCCGCTCCACTCATCAGTTGAATCGCTCCTCCTCGCCGCGTCTCACAAATGATGGGGTAGACTCCTCCCGCGTGGCGTCTTTATTTTTTTTTATTTCATTCTATCCTGAAACCGAAAATCTATAGCTATTCACAAATGCATTAACTGGGGCTGGAATGTTCTTGATTGTTTTTGTCCTGGCCGTATTTGTGATTTCGCGTGGATGGTTATTTGGGTTGTCGACTGACGGGGCTCTGCACGGTCTCGCCCCACGACCGTTACCTTAAATGATGTGATGTTTAAAGTTAACGCTCAAACGGTGCATCGCGCGTGTGCATTTTAGTTTCTTACTAAACTATGAGAATAGTAAATGTTGCTGATTTTCCGTTCTCTGTCGTTGACATGTCGTTCTCTCCACAGCCTTGTGCAGCGCTTTGTGACCCTCGGGTGAAAGGCGCTATATAAATGCTATTATTATTATTATATAACGGCACGCCGTGACTTTGGACAGTTGTTGTATGCTGAAATTTCCACGTAATAATAATAGCATTTATAGAGTGCTTTTCACCCAAGGGTCACAAAGCACTGCACAGGGCTGTGAAGAGAACGACATGTCAGCAACGACAGAGAACGGAAAATCAGCAACAATTTTTTTGGCGGTTTTTTTTTTTCATAATCCGAGCTGTGGAGAGAACGGCAAGTCAACAACGGGGAGACAGAATAACTGTGAATCAAGCAACAAAGATACATTATAAGACATAGGACACAAAAACAACAGGGAAATAATAATAATTCTACAACAAGAAAGGGGGGAACAGATGTCCCCGAGCAGACGCAGATCGGAAAAGAGAGAGAGAGCCAACATTTCGGCACGGCACCACTGACCCGCTCAACAGTCAAGCCAGAGGAAGGAATAAATGTTCCTATGAAGGCGCAGGTAGGAAGAGAGCCAACATCCTGGCACGACAGCACTGAGCCGCATCAGAAATCCTAACAGGACGGCTTGAAGGCTTTACGGAACAAGTAAGTCTTAAGACGAGATTTGAAGATGTTCAAGGACTCCGCTGGACGAATTTCCAGTGGAAGCGCATTCCAGAGTCTTGGAGCAACGCGCGAGAAGGCTCTGTCACCCATCGAATGGAGGTGCGACCTGGGAACAAACAGCAAGCGTGTATTGTTGGATCGTAGTTGTCGTGTTGAGGAGGGTGCCTGAAGAAGGTCACGGATGTAAGTCGGAGCTGCATCAGAGATAGCCTTGTAAGTGAGGAGGATCTTGAATTCAATCCTGTATTTAACAGGTAACCAATGGAGAGACATCAATACTGGGGATATGTGATCATGGATGGGTGTGCCAGTGAGGACTCTGGCAGCCGCATTCTGCACACGTTGGAGACGATTGATCAAGTGGGCACGGATGCCAGAAAGCAGTGCATTGCAGTAATCAATTCGTGAACAGATGAAGATGTGTATTGGCTTCTCAGCATTGACAGGATGTTGCGCAGTCTGGCTATATTTCTGAGATGAAAATAGGCTACCTTCGTCACCTTATTAATGTGTGTCTCAAAAGTGAGTGAGGAATCAAGAGTCACACACACGCCGTATTATCTCATCTCATCTCATTATCAGAAACCGCTTAATCCTATACAGGGTCGCGGTGAGTCGGAGCCTATCCCGGCAGACAGAGGGCGCAGGGCAGGGCCATACGCAGGGTTGGACGCCAGTCCATCACAGGGAACCGGGGGGCAATTTAGTCAGCAGGCTAATTAACCTACGCAGCAGCACGTATTTGGACCGTGGGAGGAAACCGGAGTGCCCGGCGACAACCCACGCAGACACGGGGAGAACATGCAAACTCCACACAGAAAGCCACCCGAGGCGAGACTCGAACCCGGGGGAACCTTCTTGCTGCGAGGCGGCAGCGCTACTCACCGCTACGCCACCGTGCCGCCCCATTATTGCAATCGTGACGAGAACATTTTACATCGGAGCGTCCCTGACGGGGCGCCACGATCGCCGCTGTCTAATCA
Organism: Geotria australis; assembly: GCA_036362915.1. Classification (NCBI taxonomy): domain Eukaryota; kingdom Metazoa; phylum Chordata; class Hyperoartia; order Petromyzontiformes; family Geotriidae; genus Geotria; species Geotria australis. Next base: position 5,772,241 of record JAZEWU010000041.1, read on the forward strand.
CGGGGCGGCACGCTTATAGAGATGGACAGCTTTACAGGATGACGCTCCGCGCCGCGCTCGGAGCTCCACATTAACCTCGAGAACCGAGGGATATGATCGGGGCCCGGCTCAAATTACGAGGGTTTAGACGATGGAGCCAATTCGCCTCCATGAAACCACATGATTGCGGCCAGGTAAGAGAAAGTGGCCACCCAAGTGTGGAATTGTGGCTCATGAATTGGAGAGAAATGCCACGATTCAGTGGCTTATGCCGTGGATTTACTCCAAAGCCACCCGCTCTGATTCTGCCGGGTTAAACGGAGGCGCGGATTGCGCGCTGGTCCGCTGTCATTTCGAATTTTTACCTGTTATTTGTTAGTAGCATTATTAAGGGAATTGCTGTGCGTAGCTATGCACAGCAATTCGCATACATCGAGCCTTCAAAACCTACATCGTTTTATTACTATTAGTACATTTGTTCACCCAGAAAGACCTCGGTGCGGCTTATGATTTATGATGTCCAGAAGCTGCCCATCGTGCTTTGAAGAATCGCAAAGAAGAAGATGATTTATTTTAAGGAGAGTCTTTCCAGGTTATACAGTGGCCCATCGCTTTACGATGGCCTCACAATACGATGAAATCACTTAACAAAACACGCTCTATAAGAATGTTTCTATCACGTTACTATCGAATTTCACTTTACGATACGCGTTGCGATATGGCCGCGCGTGAGCGTGGGTGGCGCAGCGGCCAATCAGCGATGCAAACGCTGGTTGGCTGCGACGGAGAGAGCGGGAGAGCGCTCAGTCACACGGCTATCCCGAAAGAACAGCTCTGAAGAGCAACCGGTCAGTGTTGGCAACGGTTGGGTGCCGGCTCGCCCGCGTGGCTGCCGCTCGAATGTGACGGCGGATTACAAATCGACGTCATGATCGTTATTAATATTATTAATATTATTGTTATCGTCGTCACTGCGTCTCGTGAGGCCGCGGCGCTCCGTCACGCCGCCATCGGCAGCCTCGTCATCATCGACGCGGGACGCACGCTGGAAAACAGCGGCGCGTTGACTGATGCCGTCGTTACGACGGAAATTGAAAAAGCCAAATTCGGAAGCGAGCATAATTGAACTGTAAGGCGGCGCCGTTTGCAAAACTAAAGCGAAACTTAAATGAAAGTTTGAAAAAAAAAAAACAAACCCCATTCAATACGTCGACGATTACGACAATCAAAGTGAAATATAATTTCTCGCCTGAGCTCCCCACGCAGATGAGCGTGACGTGCGCCTCTCCGACAACACCTCTGATTGTTAATCGATAGCTGGCGGATTAAAGAGCCGGACTTCGGCCCTCCGGCTCTCCGGCCGGCGTTGCGACCGCCCGTCATTTCGAACGGCCACGTCGCGCCGTTTTTTTTTCAGCATTCCGGACGCGGCGGTTGCGTCGCATTCGGTGAATTTGCGCGGATCGCGGATCGCACCGCGACACATCTTGTCGCTAAGAAGCGTCTCCCCGCTCCGGCGCCCCGTAGACAACCCGCGCCGCCCTTCGCTCCACCGCGGAGGATTATCTGAACCTGTCCAGTTCTTTGGGCATATCCGTGTCGAGCGATCTCCCTTTCTCCCTCGCGACGTTAGAAGCATCATCCAGGCGTTGTATGTTGGAAACTGACAAGACACTGCGAGGCTGCCTGCCGCTGATGATTAAGCTAAAGTAAAAACTATTATGAACTTCGATAAGCTAATTTCTACAAATTAAGTTCCATGCGTGCACCGGATTGAGCGTTGTATACGGATCTAGGTTGTTGTCAATTCTAAATGTCTCGCTGCTCGTGGCTCTTGTTTTAAACGATGTCCTCCTCGATTTGTTGAAGATCGGTTCAAAGGAGTGCCTTTAAAAGCCTTTCCGTGACATCTGTAATGCGGAGCACATTTTGTCCCATTGAGTGAAGGTCTCTCCGAGCAGCATCTCAAGTATAACGCGTCTATTTGATGCAAGGCCCTGTCCCATTTCAAAGATCTGTGTTTTTGTTATCCTTGTCCGCCAATGCTTAGCATCCGTGTCGTGTGTCAGCCTGTATGTGGGCTCCCTCTTGTGGTTCAATCAGCCACTCGTCAAAAACCGGTTCGCGTTCGGCAAGAGACTACACGACAGCATTGTCAGGGGCAAATAATACGACGTAGTAGCAATACATCCATGCATCCATTTTCTAAACCGCTTGTCTTGGTGAGGGTCACGGCGACAGCTCTTTAAGGAGGGTGGACCAGACATCGCTTTGTGACCCTCGGGTGAAAGGCGCTATATAAATTGAATTATTATTATTATTATTACCCCTTTCCTCAGCAACTGCAGTAGCAATCCATCCATTGTCAGAAACAGCTTAATCCTGTACGGGGTCGCAGTGAGCCGGAGCCTATCACGGCAGACACAGGGCGCAAGGCAGGGCTATACCCAGGATGGGACGCCAGTTTATCACATGGAAACGGAGGCAATGTAGTCGTCAGGCCAACAATCTTTCTCTGAATATTTAACAAGCGGTCGGTCAGTGTGTGTTTAAGCTGGAAGGAATCGTTGAGCTATATAGTTTTTTTATAACAGTTGTGCAGCGTGGAGGGGTCAGTAAGTTACAACATCTCAGGGCACCCGGGGTAATTTAGTCAGGACAATTAACCCAGGGAGCATGTCTTTGGACTGTGGGAGGAAACCGGAGTACCCGGCGAAAACACACGCGGACACGGGGAGAACATGCAAACTCCATACAGAGAGTCGGCACCCGAGCTGGGAATCGAACCCGGGGTCTTCTTGCTGTGAGGCGGCAGCGCTACTCACCGCTACGGCCGCCGTGCTCTCTCTGCCACCAAGTGAACAGTGGGATAGTTAACTCGAAGGCTTTCATGACCAATGTTATTTATAGTAAGGGTGTGTTTGTGAGTTTAGGTCGTGTGAAGGTGTGTAAGTGAAGTGCACCCGTCGATATACCGGAGCAAACGAATGAGCACATGCATCACTTACCTCAAGAGATGGCACCGACGTTTCGCTGGCATTACAGCTAGCATCATCACTTACCTCTTTGTCCCTGATGATGCTAGCTGTAATGCCAGCGAAACGTCGGTGCCATCTCTTGACGTAAGTGATGCATGTGCTCATTCGTTTGCTTCGGTATATCGACGGGTGCACTTCACTTACACACTTTCACATGACCTAAACTCACAAACAGAATCTCAGTGGGATAGTTGTGTAAATGTCGACATCCAGACTAGACAGGGAACGTGGCCTGTATAATGACAAGAGTACAATGATTAATCGCGATATCCTAATGCGGCTAGATTATACGGGGCACCACGTTGTCCATCTCCACGTAAAAATTTAAATCTCTGGGAAGTACAAGTTCACGTGAAAACATTTCCCGCGCACACCAAAACAACGTTGCCGGGGATTGCAGCGCGGGACACATTGTTTTCCACTTGATGTGCCGAACAATTCCTGAATTGGCTACCAAATTATTGGGAGTACAGTAGTTCAATTTGTTTGGCCATCGCAATTCCGGGATTGAAAGACACTCCTGGAATTGCCGAGTCGACAGACCGACAAACAACTGCCGCTCGGTGCGCAGTCTAAACGGGGGGCAATCCGGCCGCGGGCATTTCCATATAAATGTATGTAATCTAAAATGCCCATGGGAATAAATAAGGGCACGCTAAGGGTCTTTCCGAAATCTGTCCCGTATTTTCAAACGATAAAAGAGAACTCGTAACCTCCATCAAACCGTGGCTCGCCCATCTGCTAACAAGCACTCACAAACACAACTGAATACAGAACCTAACGCGAGCCATAAAAAAAAAAAGATAAAAGTTTTACAATCGTTGAAATGTAATTTTGTTGCCACATCCATTGCATGTGCCAAAAGCAAGTGAAGTTGATTGTTAATTAAACACGTCTGCTTTCGTGGCCAGTTTGACTCGTAATTTTGGGTGACATCATATGGGTGTGGGGCGGCGGTGAGTCGCGCTGCCGCCTCACAGCAAGACAAGAAGGACCTGGGTTCGAATCCCCGCTCGGGTGCCTTTCTGTTTGGCATTTGCGCATTCTCCCCGTGTCCGCGTGGGTTTTTACTGGGCACTCCGGTTTCCTCCCACAATCTAAAGCAACGCTGCTGCTGCTTATGTTGATTTGCCTGCGGACTAAATTTCCCCTGCTGCCCTATTCCACGGTGTTCATCCTAGGTAGATCCCTGTCTTGCGCCCTGTGTCTGCCGGGACAGAGTCCGACTCACCGCAACCCTCTGAAGGATTAAGCGGTTACTCGTAATACATATAGTTACTCTAGCTTCAACACGTCTCGGCAATCTGTCATGTGCCGAAACGCGCGGCTTTCTTTCACACGGTCGATGCGTTAACGTCTCTCCATCGACACTTAAACAACAATAGCAGAGTAATGAGCGAACGAGTCTAAATAACGTTTGTATGAAACCACGCTCAATCCTGCACAGGGTCGCGGCGAGCCGGAGCCTATCCCGTTAGACACACGGGGGCAAGGTAGGGGAACACCGAGGATGGGACGCCAGTCCGTCGCAGGGCCCCTGGGGAAATTTAGTCAGTACGCCAATTAACCTGGCAGCATGTGTTTGGACGGTGGGAGGAAACCGGAGTACCCGGTAAAAACCCACGCGGACACGGGGAGAACATGCAAACTCCACACAAAAAGGCCCCCGAGCCGGGATACGAACCCGGGACCTTCTTTCTGTGAGGCGGCAGCGCTATTCACTACGCCACCGTGCCGCCCTCAGTTATTATTATTATTATTTTGATTACAGCAGAAAAATACCCAGTGAGCTTGCAAGCTCTTTACCGGATTCCTGGATTGACACAACAA
>JAZEWU010000041.1:5808876-5820657 GCA_036362915.1 Geotria australis
CCAGAGCTGGAGTCTGGTTTCTTCTCGAGATGTTGCTAGGGGCTGCACATGGCTGAGGAAGCTTCTTCTTGACTTCAGTCTTTGGGCCAGGGGTTGACATCCATGAAGGAGGTGGCGTTCATCACTAGTAGCCTTTGTCATCTCGACTCGACTGGCTACTTCCCGTCTGAAATCAGCAGGGGCAATGCCAGCGAGGAGGTACAGGTTGTTGGTGTGTGTGGGTTTCAAGCAGCCAGTGATCAGGCGGCAGGTGTTGTTCAATGCCGATGCGCCGCGATAAACATGTAACGGTATGGCGGCGCATTCCGCACCCTTGCAAAATGGCCGTATGATACGTTAATGGCTGACAGCTCAGCGGCAAAGTCCTCATGAGTCTCGATCGGAGCTAACCAGGGGTGGAGCAGCGATTTTAAAAGTGTGTGGGGGGTTCTAGGGGTGGTGGGACATGAGCACCGCAACCCCCCGCCTTCGGCCCCCTGCACGTACCGTACTTCAACTGTTTACGCTTCCCGCCCTGCTGGCCTAGTGGGTTGGTCAAATGGCTGTGATTGGCTGGATGGCCGTTCAATCTATCTAACTTGACCGATAGGTCTTCACGTGTTGGGAACTCAGTTTCGTTTCATCAGACCACCCATAGATATGAGACTACCTCAGGAAAAAGTGGGGGGGGGATGGAATCATGTTTCTGTGAAAGTGCGGGTGTCGCAACGCCCATAACACCCGCGGCTGCAACGCGCCTGGCGTTAACGTCACTTTTGCTTGAAGCCAAAAATGTGACTTTTTATTAGATATGTAACGGTATACAAATAAGGACGTGTCAATGTATGTGTGCCCTGTGACATGACCTGGACCAGGGTTTCTCAACATCTGTTTGCGCCAGCTCCAATTGGCTACCTTCCCAATTGCCTGCGGTTCCTCGCGCCATCCGAGTTGCTCTCTCTCACTTTGAGAACGATCTGATACCGGCCGTAACATTCTACTCCCAACACCCCCACGACTTGGGGGCAACCGTCCGTTTACACCCATAGCAACAACAGAGGCGGGTATCAAATCCGGAAACATTTTTGAAAGCGACTAATAGATAGATGCAACAGAAAAATTGCAAAATGAGCCTCCAAGCTCTTAACGGGATTCCTGCATTGACACAACAAACACGAGAAATTAATAATTAAAATTAAGAATGATCGCTGTGCGGTGACTTGGGGGAGAGGTGAGGAAAGCAAACGAGAGCTTCGCGGTGCCCGGCGTTTGTTGTCGGTTTGGCCGAGGGTGCCGCTGGGATGGCGGCGATCGGGCGCAAATCCCCTCGCCATCGACTGCGTTCACTCATCGAGCGATCACGACCCGTGGCGGGGCTTAATAACGAGCGGCGCGTCTCGGGAGCGAACACGCGCCGCCGTGACCCGGGGCCACCGGAATCCCGCCGGGGATACGTTCCCGGTCACAATGTAGAATATTAGCGGCGGCTGTTTGGACTTGAACCTGGCCTGAGCTTCCTCGGAATTGATTCAGCGGAAAGAAAAAAAAACTCACTCCCACGAGGACCGTGCGCGTTGTCGCGATCGCTACGGTGAAAGCACGGCACCTCCGCGCGCTGCCGGTCACAGCTTTCCTCTCGTGCGATTCGCCGCCGTCGCTCGGCATCGCAAAGCGTCGTACAGCGTCTGCATCCTGGCAACGCGAAGGTTTAATGTGTCGGGTGTGATCTGGGTGCGATGGCAACGGGGATAGCGACTCACAGCCGCGGTGCCCCGCGCACAATTACCAAATACTCCGTGTCGCTAAAGCTGTCCCCATTAGACGGCGGGCTTTTGCAACAGCTGCCTCTCCTACACACAGTCGTCTTTGTCAGGAACCGCTTAATCCTGTACAGGGTCGCGGTGAGCCGGAGCCTATCCCGGCAGACACAGGGTGCGGCAGTGCTATACGCCAGTCCATCGCAGGGCACCGGTGGCAATTTAGTCAGCAGGCCAATTCACCTAGACAGCAGCAGCGTGTCTTTAAAACTGTGGGAGGAAACCGGAGTGCCCGGCGAAACCCCAGGCGGATACGGGAGAACTTGCAAACTCCACACAGAAAGGCATCTGAGCCGTCTTCGAACCCAGGGTGTCTGGCAGTGAGGCGGCAGTGCCACTCACTGCGCCACCCTGCACGCTCCAGGATTTGGTTTCTGAGAGGAGAGCGGTGATGACACCGGATTGCACCCACGGCAGCTAAGCGTGTGCTGCGTCAACGCTTCCCGAGGGACGCGATTTCATCATCCGTTAAAATACGGCGTGAGGACGGCCCGGCAGCGCCACTTGAAAAAGAGTCGTGGGGCGCTGGTGACGCTTTCCTGGGCGAACAAGCGTACATTGAACAAATCCATTACCCTCCCGATCTATTACCGTAATGCGATTAACGATAAAACATCTGAAAGCCAATAACCCACGGTTGAAACGTGCGATGTGAAGCAGCGAGGTCTGTTAGAGGGCGCGGTGCCTCGCGGACCGCGCGTCGCCCCGCTGTGGGGATCGACGTCTTGCGGACGGTCCCCAACGTGTCGTCGCGAGGGACGGCATCGCGCTGTCAATCACCGCTCACGCGACGGCCATGCTCGATTGGGGCGACAAAACCCTGGTCACTCAACTCGACAGAAGCCTCGATCGATGGCTAATTATCTTCTGTTGCTGCTGCTGCGTAGGCGCTGGTGCAAAAGCACAGGCATCGACTCGTTTGTCAATAACGCCGAGTGGCGTAAAGGAAGAGTATTTAAATGGCGACGTTTTGGCCGATGGGCCTTCGTCAGGACGCGGAAGGGGCCGTTCATCAAATCGTCGCTCGTTGTTGATGTTGACAAATGTGCGAAGTTTCTAGTCGCGGAGGATAATAATACCACGTGATGCTGGAAACGCCACAGTTCCTCCCGTCGTGTGGGAGGAACCTCATCGTGGTGGAGGGGGTTGCGTGTTCCACTCAACCCCAGAGCTGTGTGGCCTGGAGTCCTGCACTCCTGCTAGGGTTTCCCTTGGTGAACAGGTCTGGAGTCCAGCACTCCTGCTAGGGTCTCCCTTGGTGAACAGGTCTGGAGTCTAGCACTCCTGCTAGGGTCTCCCTTGGTGAACAGGTCTGGAGTCTAGCACTCCTGCTAGGGTCTCCCTTGGAGAACAGGTCTGGGGGGAGGTTCCAAATAAATAGCGATCCGAAGAACCTCCGACTAAAGGAGGTTGGCGTCAGGCCGTATAATTCTGCTTCGACACCCCCACCATTGAGGGGCAACCGGCCAACCCAGGTCATCCTGGACAGCGGCCATTTACACCGACAACCACAACAACCTCCCGTCATATTTAACATTGATTTTCTTGTCCACAGTGAAACCATGATTCTGATTGGCACGACGATCTCCCCTGACCAATCGTGTAACGACCGTCCCGCTAAGGAGCCGTCGCAGAATCTTGGTTATCTCTCTCCGCCCGAAGCCTCCGTCCGTAACTCCGAGCGACCGTTACTGCTCCGCGCAGCACATCTCCGGCCAAATGTGAAATACAGTTATCATACCCGGGGTGGAGCACGGGCGAAATCCCGCCTCGCCGCACTTGATAAGATTTAGCGCACGGCATCGGAGGTGATTGATGATGCGCCGATCGCTGCCTCGCTCCGGCCCCGCAGCGGTCGCTCGCTCGCTCGTCACTCTTATATCATCGCGACAATCGCGGCCACCGTTCCCAAGAACCTCACTCTATGATTCCTCGATTCGTGCTGACCACTTGATCTAGCAGACGCTGACCCGGAGTAAACCCGCGCCGACGCGGGGAGAACGCGCAAACTCCACGCGGAAAGGCGGCGCCCGAGCCGGGAAACGAACCAACGACCTTGTTGCCGTGAGGCGGCGGCGCTGCTCACCGCACGACCGCGCCGCCCTATTTGTTGCGTACAGCAAAAAAATGAAAGCCATTTGGCTAAGGTATGTAAAAAAAAGTAATGTTGACCGTCCTTCAACCTTGTTCAGCAATTTTTCAGGCTCTTATTTGAAAGCTAAGCAGTTTCGTAATGTGTGGGAAAAAATCGCTGAGCATCAACAAGCCGCGTGTTTACACGCGGTTGTGTTTTTTTTCCACGTAGTACGTGTTTATTCTTTCGAGTTCAGGATACTCGTAAAAAGTGCAAATACAACACGATTCATTGCAGCGGGGTTGCGTATGAATATAAAAAAAAATGTGTCATCTGCGATGGCTCTCGGCAACATTCACTCGGACGTTCCCTCTGGCGGGCGGCACGGTGGCGTAGCGGTAACGGAGCAGCGCTGCCGCCTCACGGCAAGAAGGGCCCAGGTTCGAATCTCGGCTCGGGTGCCTTTCTGTGTGGACTTTGCATGTTCTCCCCGTGTCCGTGTGGCTTTTTGCCGGGCACTCCGGTTTCCTCCCACAGTCCAAAGACATGCTGCTGCTGCACAGGTTAATTGGCCTGCGGGCTAAATCTCCTCCGGTGCCCTGTGATTGGCTGGCATCCCATGCGGGGGTATAGCCCTGCCTTGCGCCCTGTGTCTGCCGGGATAGGCTCCGGCTCAGAATAAAAACCCTGGCGGAAAATCAAGTTTAAAATATGCCTCAAACTAAAAGCTACAACGTGAACAGCAGGACGCGGTTGTTGATAGCGGCTAACCGCGTGGCTGCCTTACCTCTCCGCCTCTCTGCGGTTTGCTCGCGTCTCCGAGTCGTTTTCTCTTTTCTGAACGAACATCTTTGACGCTGATCGAATTTGCGCGGCGCGTTATAGATTGTAATATTATTATCATTGTTAAACAAGCGTTTATCAACTAAACGAAAGCACAGTCGTCCAAAGTTGCTGCGTGGCTTTCCAAAGCACGATGAGGACTAAGTCTCGAGTGCGTGTCAACCTTGCAGCGTCGGGGCCTGGCCCAGGCTTCCGTTGTGTAAATGTGTGTCGCAAGCTAGATCAAGGCAAGCCGCAGCGCCCGGTCGTGTGAGCGTGGAAGAGAAAACTACTAAACACCCTTTAAAAGTCATTCATAACAAAAACAGAAAATCAATAATTCCATCTAAAACCACTTGGATGCTGAGGGGTTGAATGCCCCCAATCTATTTGGGATTGACCTGAGCATTTATCCATTGTTCAACAGAGAGTGGCCAGTTGGAAGCACACTTAAGAGAGTGTCTACTCTGTTGTACATCACGTAAGCATGCATTGTACACACACATGCTCATGGGGACCTAAGTGTATGGAAATGGCGCAGATATACAGACAGGGAACGTTATTTGTTCTGATGTGGGTTTGTCACAGCTCGATGTGTGAGAATCGCTCTCCATGGCTGCTCTGTCAGGATAGCCGTGTCGCTGAGCGTTCCTTCTCTCTCCTTCGCGACGTTTCTCCTCCCGCGTTGGAGTCATCGTCAGGCGTTCTTGGTTATTTATCGTGATTACTTGACATTTTTTTTATAAAGTGTGATGGCACCGCTTTGGGAGCAGAGCGGTGAGTTCGCAAGTTACACGTGTCAATTAAAATACGGGCGGATGGATTTGCAAACACAAACGAAATATGCTTTTTACAACAAAAATACATCAATGGCAATCATCAAAAAGCAAACTACGGTTGTTTGAAAAACAGTGGCGGTTCCGTGAAGCGTCAGATTCATCAGCGCTATCTTTCATTTGCCACAACTTTCAAGTGGCCAATGCAAACGCCGTCCGTGTTTATAAACGACCATAACGGACGGGGAAATGGGATTTATTGCAAAAATGCGAAACGTTACGATTGTACGAACGCCGGCGTATTTCCCCGCGAGTCGCTATCGGAGCCGCGGACCGGAGATGAAGCGGTCAGGAAAAACGAAAAAGCTATCTGCCGCTGATTTGACTTCGGCTCCCGCCGCACGCCCACAATCGCTACTTCCGAGCGGTGGAATAATTATGTTTCGGAAAGGCACAAAATACAGGAAACAATCCATAGTCTAGCTCTTTTAATGAGTTAGGTCACGTATACAAGTATTAAAGTGTCATAAACCCGCTTTTAGCGAGCCCACAACACCTAGAATAATGAAGGTACCTAACTCATAAAAAGAGCTAGACTATGGATAACATTGGTCATGAAAGCCTTCGTGTTAAATTTACAGGAAATAATGTGAAATATAATCGCTACCACCCCTTGTTACGCGCGTAACGGGGAGTGGTGGCGACTGTGGTTGGCACACTGATGCCATCCTGGATTACCTCCCCGTTCATCCACATCTGGTTTCTGAACTAAGTACCACAACTATGATGTCTGAGGCTGTGTCCAGTTTACTTACAGATATCTGTGATGGGATTTTTTTTACCAACGAGCAACAAGTAATCTCACTGCCGTCTACCTTATGTGTATGCAATGTTTTTTTTGTTCGGTGTTATTTTTATCTATATTTTTTTGTCAATTCGCATGTTTGTTGTGTGAATGCAGGAATCCAGTAAAGAGCTTGCAAGCTCACTGGGTATTTTTTCTGCTGTAATAATAAACATCTATCTATCGGTGTTGGGGACAGGAGCCAGTGTTGTGTCAATGCAGGAATCCCGTAATGAGCTTGCAAGCTCACTGGGTATTTTTTTACTGCTGTAATAACAAATATATATCTATAACCTCGACTTGAGATCTGTAAACCGTCGAAACGGAGCTCTGTCGGTCGCCGGCCGCCGCCGCCGCTCTGACACGCACCCGCCTCGTCTCGTTCCCGCGCCGCGCCTAGGCGTGGGCCGCAGCGCCCGAGGCTGCATCGGCCGCAAGGCCAAGAGGAAGGAGCGCCGCCGGGAGGATGGCGGCAGCATGGCCGTCGCGTTCAGCATCGCGATGGAGGCCCGCGGGCGGCACGGCGGCGCCGCCGACAGCCCGGGCGGCTGGGCCGGCCCCAACGGACACTCCGTCTACGGCGTCACCGCGCAGGGTAGGGCCCGCGACGCTCGCACGCGAGGCCACCACGCTGTGGGGGCCCTCACAACCGTCCAGTTTGTGCGACTCTCTGGGCCTCGCCCGGCTCCTCCCGTGTCACGCCGTGAGAAGTTGTTTCGCGGTTGTTTTTTTGGGTTCTTCGCATTTCTGTGTGGCCCATCGGCCATCCATCCATTGTCAGAAACCACTTAATCCTGTACAGGGTCGCGGTGAGCCGGAGCCTATCGCTGGTAGACACAGGGCGCAAAGCGGTGCTATACCCTGGATGGGAGGCCAGTCCATCTAAAATTCGACTGGGGTTGGGCACGACAGCTGTTATAAAATGTTGTTTAGTGCGTTTGCAATCAAGTCAAATTTCGAGTATTGCCAATTATCCTTCATCCAGCATGCGCGTATTACTGTTGGCGTTTTCTGAAGTGTAGCTCATGGTGAGGAGAGACGACCAAATCTCACCGATCATCGAAGCAGCCTTAATCATTTAATTTTTGTTCGTTTGCTTTTTATTGGTTGTTTTTTCTTTCATTGTTGACATGCCGTTCTCTTCGCAACCCTTGTGTAGCTCTTTGTGACCCTCGGGTGAAAGGCGCTATATAAAATGCTATTATTATTATCATCATCATAACCATCGACAGCCATGATCGATCCACTGCTGGGTGAAGGCCTCCGCACATCATCGTCGTCGTCATGACTCTCCATTTTGAGACACCCCGATTCGTGCCGCTGCTCGAGGTGACCTGGTCCGCTCGCTCCATCGCCATAGCGACCATCCTCACCGGCTTGCTCCCTACTTTGGCTGCCGCTCCATCGCCAGTCTCGTTCAATCTTCCATCGTCCGTCACAGCGGCATCTCCCGCCGAAGCTCAGTCGATACGATGGCTCTAATTGGTGTTTGTTTCCTTATCCGTGCCTTCATATTCCTGTCTCTCAGTGTAATTCCCAGCATGCATCTCTCCAGGCTTTCTTTGTGTACGTTTCATTTTGATTGTCGGCGCTTCTTCCGTCCATTCTCGTATCATAGCCGCGCAATATGCACGTTACTCTCCGGCCTTTCAGGATCAAATTTAATTTTCCAAAGGCGCTCGCGCATTCTCTCTCTCACTCTTTTCACCTCGATTTCATCGTTTTCATCCCAAGCCGCCCACAGTAATTTCCCAAGATACACGCATTCTCGTTACGTTTGCCGGTGGCGTCCCTCAAAAACATGCATTTTCCTTTTGTTAAGCGGAATTGTTGCACACTCGGTTTTGTTGTGCTTCGTTGTTCCGTTCGCCGACCTTGTGCGGCCTCCTTTAATGAGTTATTCAATCACTTTGCTGTAATTTATTCGCACCGCTTGTTAGACGACGTGAGCGAGAAACGCCGTATGTCGGGCCGTTGAAAAGGTAGACGCAACCCGATCAGCGCATTCTCAGCATCGACGTTGGCTGAGACGCGACATGGCTCGCAACCAGCACAGAGGAGACATCTGCTGTCCTGCACGCGGCCACTGTGTCCGCGCGAGGGCTGAACTAGCGTCCTAGCGGCGTGCTGGACTAGCGTCTCGTGCGGGATAGCGCTCGCTGCTCTGCGGCCGTCATCGTTTCCGACGGACAGCCGAGTATGTCATCGGCAGCTCCCCGATTCCGTCTCCATTTATGTTTGTGCCGTCCTTTCTCCCATATAATGATACGAACGAACGCTATTCATAACACGTGGCACGTATTCATTTGATTTCGAAGAGACAACGACTCAGACGCGTAGCGAGGAAACCGCAGAGAGGCGGAGAGGGCAGCCAGGCGGTTTGCCGGCGCCAACATATTGCCACACACTGCGCCCTATATATTATGATGTCATCGGCCAATTCATTAAGAAAAAATAAGTTGTGGGAGGAAACCGGAGAACCCGGAGGAAAAGCACGCAGAACAGGGGGAGAACACAGAAACTCCACACAGAAAGGCGCCCGAGGCGGCAATCGGACCACCTCGGGCAAGACCATTCTTTCTGTGAGGCGCAGATGTTACCACTCCTCCACGTTACTATCAATAGCCTTGCAGAGAGTTGATTTCCTGGCCTCGTGTGTATCTTGTCACTGTCTGTAGCCGATGTCAGTGTCAGCTGTTCCGTTTCTATAAATGTATTTTGGTAATTTCTTGTTAAATTTACGTTAAGACCGATGGGTTTGTGAGGGTCTCAATGAACGCATAATTTCCCACAAATACAAATTCCTCTTCAGATTCTACAATAGCCGAGCACAGTGGTAATAATAATAATAGTATGTATATAGCGCCTTTCACCCGAGGGTCACAAAGCGCTGCTTCTTCTTCTTTGCGATTCTTCGAAGCACGATGGTCAGCCTCTGGACATCGTTGTCTTTCAGCTCGGCCTCGAAGTGTTTGGTAGAATTCGCAGGTAATACCATGTATTACCTGACAGGGATCGCGACGTGAACGCTTCTACCTTGACCCCCAAGCGCTGCTCAAAGCTGCAGAGAGAACGACATGTCGACAACGACAGAGCACGGAAAATCAGCAACCAATTTTTTTTGGGGTTTTTTTTTTTTCGTGAAGAGAAAACGGCACAACATTAGTCTTCTCTGGAGTCCGATAGCAATAAAACACACCATCTCTGAATCCAGCTTGCCCTCAAGCATGGGCGGCCCCTAAATAATTCCGTGGATTCTCTGTGATCTCGGGGAACTGTGTCTAATTGTATTTACGGGTTACAAGGTTTCCCCCGCTTTAAGTGGGGCACGCGTTCCTGGCAAATATGAGTATACCCCGAATTAATTCGTGTGAAGGGAACCCACTTTAAAATCTAACACACAGGGATGCCTTCCAAGACCAGACTGTACTGACCGCCAGCGCCGTTTCTGGCATGAAAACGAGGCAACGTTAATACTCACGATTGCTCTTCAGAGCTGTTCTTTCGGGATAGCCGTGTCGAGCGATCTCCCTCTCTCCCTCGCGACGTTTCGCAATGGTTTTACCAGCAAACAAAGGACAACCCTTTGACCAATGTGTCCCGTTGTCTACAGGACAAGTCCTTTATAGCAGCAAAGCCATATGCTAACGTGTTGTTGTTACGAGAGCTATCGCGAACCGCGTCTCAGGCAGACAGACAATCGTTAATGCGTTTGACCCTAGTTGCAAAGAGGCTCACAACATTGTACGACTGAAACATCGGTAATTGGCTGTTTGCTACAAGAAGGACAAAGTGATAATGTCTCTTATCAGCGGTGAAGTCCGGTGCCTCCAGAGCTCCTCTCACCACCGAGCCGCTCCGCTCGGACGCGGCGGCGACAACAGTGATCGTGTTTCGTCTGCGGAGGACGCGCCGTGGGCGCCACGGGGTCCACGTGGACAAATACAAACGCTGTCCCGTGCCCATCATCTCTGCTAGCTGGTGAACGTGTGAGTGGGTGGGTGAATGTGTGAGTGGCTGGGTGAGCGAGCGGGTGAGCGAGTGGTTAGCCGCGCTAGGCTACAAACCTGGCCGCCCGAGTTCGACTCCCGCTCACGGCCAACACCAGTGACGATTTTGAGCTGCCGTGGTTGTGATCCATTTCTGTCCCATGCGTTCTCACAGCTGTAAGACTTAACGAAAGTTATTGCGTTAAAAAAAGCAACGTCCATTTCTAAAGTATTTTTTTTTCTCTCTCTCTCTGCCATCGCCACCGCCATCATGACCATCATCACCCGCTCAAATTCTTTAACCGTTTTCCGCCATCTTCCCCATCGCGACTTCTACGACTACTTTCCGCCCACGCATCGATCGCATCCGCCAACCTCCGCACGCGACCTTCGCGCTCTTCCCAACCGCGCCGTCCCACCGTCGCCGCCACCACCACGCTCGCCGCCCCGTTACCCCCATCGTTCACCGCGACCCCTCTCGCCGCCGCTCCCATCGCCCCCCCACTCCCTCCGCCCGCCGTCGCTTCGCGTCCGAAGGGGTCGACGGCGACCCGAAGGCGGCGGCGCGCTCGCCGTCCCCGTCCTGCCCGTCGGCCTCGTCGTCCTCCCCGTCGCTGCAGTTCCCGGCGGTGCCGAGCGGCACCGGCCCGGTCATCCACAGCCCGCGCGCCGACCTCGAGTTCCCGGGCATCGTGCAGGAGCTACCGGCCACCAACACGTTCGTGTCGGCGCGCGCCGCGGCCTGCAGCCCCAGCCAGGCCAGCCCGAGCCCGCCGTCGGCCCGCGTCGTCGCCGCGGGCCCGACCGTCGAGTGCGGCGGCCCCGAGCTGCTGTGCCGCGACGCGGCGTGCGACTGCTTTGAGGTGCGCGCCGGCGGCGGCGACAGGAGCCTGCGGCGTCACCAGCAGCCGCGGCAGCAGCCGCAGCAGCCGCCGCAGCGGCGCCACGAGGAGCGGGCGCTGCAGCAGCGGCTCGAGGAGCACTTTCAGTGCCAGGCGGGCGGCACGCCCGCGGGCGGCGCGCGGGAACTCGCCGGGCTTGCCGTCAAGGGCTCGGACGATGACCTGCTCGGGGCCGAGAACCTCGGCGACGGCAGCAAGGTGACCATCATGATGATGATGGCGGCGGCGCGGGACGGGGAGAGGAGCCTCGCCGACGACTGCGGCGGCCTGGGCGGCGCGCACGTTCACGTGAGTGCGTCGCGGCGATCCGCGCGGCGGGCGGCGATGGTGGTGGTGGTGGTGTTGTCGGGTTAAACGGATGGTCTCCGGCTTGACCCGGGTTGGCCGGTCGAGCCCGCAATAGCGTGGGGATCTCGGAGCAAAATCTCACGGCCGGATGCCCTGACTGACAACAGCCCACTTTAGTCGGAGGGTCTTCGGATCGTTCTTTGTCTGGAACCTCTCTCCAGACCTGTTCGTGACGAGCAACTTGTACTTTCAGATTCCACTTCTCCCCGCGCCTCACTCACTGTAAAACC
>JAZEWU010000041.1:5820729-5851154 GCA_036362915.1 Geotria australis
AACTGAGAGTCAAGCAATCGCGATAAATTATCAGAAATAGGTGGAGAACACGCAGACTCCACACAGAAATGCACCCGAGCCGGGATTCTTGCTGTGAGGCGGCGGCGCTACTCACCGCGCCACCGTGCCGAATCCACTCCGTATTCACAGCTATTGTTGACTTCCCACAAATAAGTAATAATTTTATTGACCCCGGAATAGATGAAAGGCTGAGCCAACCCACGGCCTTCGTCTGAGTAGGTCGTGCACTGTAACCGCCGTGCCAGAAATGCAGTGGCGCGCTGCTGTGGGTGTCCACGCTGGCGCCGCCTCACAGCAAGAAGGTCCCGGGTTTGAATCCCGCCTCGGGGGCCTTTCTGTGTGCAGTTTGCATGTTATAAATTCTACTAGACAGTACAATTTATCACATGGTTTGGCGTTGTTTCCCCCTCGTCTTTGATTTGAATTGGCGTTGTTTCCCCCTCGTGTCTGTCTCTCTGTCTTCCTGTCTTTGTGTCCCTATGTCTCCCTCCCTGTCTCCCTCCGTGTTTGTCTTTAAGGAAGTGACGGCCGTCTTAGGGGACGCTGGCAGATTTTTGCCACTCTTAAGATTGCCAGTTTCACGACCTTTCAGTAGCCTTAATAAAAAAAATTGTTCCTTTGGCTTTTATTTTTTTTCATTGTTGACATGCCGTTCTCTCCGCGGCCCTTGTGCAGCGCTTTGTGACCCTCGGGTGAAAGGCGCTATATAAAACGCTATTATTATTATTATTATTCACCGAGGAAGAGCCTAGCAGGAGTGCTAGACTCCAGACCTGTTCACCAAGGGGGACTCTAACAGGAGTGCTGGACTCCAGGCGACATAGCTCTGGGGTTCATTGGAACACACAAACCCCTCCAGCACGATACAGTTAAGATCCATGGTTTATTCAAAATGCTGCCGTATTTCTGAACGCATTGCCACTTTACACCTTCGTCTCAGCTTTTGTGTTGCGTGTAACGAGAGTGTATTTGAAATGTGCATGTCCCCTGGTCCTCTGCAATGCTGTGCTTATCCTGACTCTGGTGAGGATGACGTCGTGTGGATTGTCGAAGGGCAATCAATTCAGATATATTGTACTTCTTAAGTGTTTCAAAAAAGAAGACCTGTTATATCACTTTTACACTTTATATGCTATAGTTTCTCCAATTGCAGTGCGTTAAAAGCCGCGTATCAATGTTGGGTTTCACGGCTTGATGTATGAGAATAGCTCCCCTTCGACGGACAGAGGAGGAACGCTCGACACAGCTGTCCAGAAAGCAGCTCTCCAGAGCAATTCTCATAAAAGCCATGAAACTTTTGATGATGTTAAAAACCAATTGTGACATGGTTATCGCTGAACTCTCACATAAAAATTTCAGCGCTCGGTCACAACCCTCCCAAATGCTATAATTTCTGAGCTTCAAGGATATTTCAACAACGACTCCGGACTAATGCGGAGATGGCAACACTCGAGGGCACGAACATAGTGAGCAATTTATTTGAATTAAATTAATTGTCTAAAGTTGTCCAAAGACATGCTGCTGCATCGGTTAATTGGCCTGCCGACTAAATTGCCCCCGTGCCCTGTGATGGACTGGTGTATCATCCTGGGTATAGCCCTGCCTTACGCCCTGTGTCTGCCGGGATAGGCTCCGGCTCACCGCAACCCTGGAGAGGATTAAGCGTTTTTTGACGGATGAATCAATGACTTATACTGTGGTCCCGCGCTTTACGTTGGCCTCATAATACAAAGAAATCACTTTACAACGTACGCTCTATAATAGCATTAATAATAGCATTAATACCACATGACGATCAAATGTCACTTTATGACACGTGTCGCGATGCGTCCGCGTTTGAGCGTGGGTGGCGCAGCAGCCAATCAGCGATGCCTGAAATACCATCATCTGGAAAACCGAAGATTGTAATTGGAGATTTCAACAGCCACAACACGCAATGGGGATACGCCAACAACAACGCAGATGGAGATGCAGTAGAAGCATGGTCTGAAAACAACCAGCTTAATCTGATCCACGATGCCAAACAACCAAAGTCCTTCAACAGTGGGCGATGGAAAGCAGGCTACAACCCTGATATCGCGTTTGTCAGCCATAAGATCACCTTGACACGTTCGTAACCCGCGTCGATGTAAAACGGACCGGCGCTTGTTCCGCCATCTGCATCGCAAACACATTCTATTCGTAATCAGATTGCGTATGGCACTCCAGCCTACTTTCGTTCAACCTCCGTCCCAGACACACTCACGCAGCACCCACCTACGCGGCCTCCCATCTCCCTACCCACTTTAAAATTGTAACTGCTCCAATATTTATGCCCTTCCCGTCCTCCCGTCCGTGATGTGAGCCATCCGACTGGCCCGACCCCCGCCAGACACCTCCACCTGGCGCTCCCGCTCGGGCACCTTCTCTGTGTGGCCCGGAAATAGTATCATCTCATGGTGAGGCTCTGTTTATCTTCTTTGCGATTCTTCGAAGCACGATGGCTAGCTTCTGGACATGGTCGTCTTTCAGCTTGGCTTCGAAGTGTTTGGTAGAATTCGCAGGCAATACCAAGTACTACCTGACAGGGATCGCGACGTGAACGCTTCTACCTATGAGTTTAGGTCATGTGAAAACGGTGTGTAAGTGAAGTGCACCCGTCGATACGTTGGAGCAAACGAGCGAGCACGTGCATCACTTACCTTAAAAGATGGAACCGACGTTTCGCTGAGTGTAACCTTAGCGAAACGTCGGTACCATCTTCACTTACACACCTTTTTTTTCACATGACCTAAACTCATAAGCAGAGCCTCACTATGAATAACATTGGTCATGAAAGCCTACGAGTAGTAATCATCTCGTCATGAAATTCTTATACAGTTTGTCACGCGCCGAGAAAATCCCACACCTGGTCGTGGACGAGACGCGGACACGGAGGCATAGCGAGGAAACCGCAGAGGTCAGCCGGCGCCAACCCGCCAGGCACTGCTCTCCCATATGTTCTAATGTTACCGGCCAATTAGCTAATGAGTGTGTTTTAAGTTGTGGGAGGAAACCAGAGAACCCGTAGGAAAGCCACGCAGATCAGGGAGGGAGAGAACACACAAACTCCAAACAGAAAAGCCGCACTGTGCCGTGATCCAGCAAGCTTGAACATCGCTCGCGGTTACTCTCTGAGCCCTCCCGGTGGCCGTAAGACGCCTCGGAGCAAAGCGAGCGGGGTTTGCGCCCGGCCCGAGCGACTGCTGCTGCGAGATGATGATTGAGGCGCGTGCTATTATCAGAGTGAAAATAATAATATATTTCTATCGCGAGTAACTCCCCGCGGCGGATCGCGCCCGTCGATTCAGAGGCGCGGAGCCCGGCTCAGTCGGTTTGTTGTGAGTCGGTGAAGAGGTGTTCTTTCACAAGTTTTTTTAAGGTTGCGGGGAGGCTGCGTTTGGCGTAGTAGATGTGGCTCCAGGCTGTTCCAGGTTGAGGGTGCCGCGACCGAGAATCGGCGTTGTGCGAAGGTTGTGCGTGGTGAGCACGCTGTGTGGAGTCGGTGCTGTGAAGAGGTGGGTGCGTAGGGTGCGGGATTGTGTTGAGGTGAGTGTCCGGAGTCAGCGATGCGAGGTGTTTAGGTTGTCCCGAGCGACTGCTGTTGCTGCTGCTGCTGCGAGGTGGTAATTTGTCAGAGCGTCCGTTTCGTGAGGCGTAGAACGCGGCCCCGCGCGGTCGCTGCCAGACGAGAGTTGGAGTTTGCCCTGGGAGCGCCCGTGGCTTCGTTTTAAGACGCCGCGGGGACGCAGAGCGGCTCTGTTAAGTGCTCGAAGATGACGACATCTGCCATGCCGCTTCCTTCAAGCTAACGCTTCGAAGCTGCGGATGGGTGACTTATCCGTGCATTTAAGTTTCACCAAACTGCCTTGAGACAAGAGCTGATGTTTTCATTAATTTAAGTGGCCTGGAATGCATTCCAAGGCATTCAGCTTTAATTAAGCCAGCACGCTGGGCTGAGCACACCATCTGGTGAGACTGGTTTTGTCATGTGTAATCAAAACATGAAAGAGTTATTTAGCAATTTGTCCTCTTGTTACTGATAATGTGTGTGCGATTCTACAAAGTGTCCCTCATGTTTAATAGATACTCACGACAACCTTGTGTTGTCCCCGTGCCCGCGTGGGTTTTTCGCCGGGCACTCCGGTTTCCTCCCGCAGTCCAAAGACACGCTGCTACTGCCGAGGTTAATTGGCCCGCTGACTAAATTACCCCCCGGTGCGGTGCGATGGACTGGCGTCCGATCCTGGGCACAGCCCTGTATGCGCCCTGTGCCTGACAATGACGATGATTGTGAGCGTGTGACGTCGCGTTGCCTCTCCCGCGAACGACTCGTTAGGGTGTTTGCGTGTGTTTGCTAATTGACGGCGCGATTCATTAGCCGCCCACCTGCTACCCGTTGCTAGCCCTCTGACGGGCCGCGAGGCCGCGCTGAGACGTGGTCCGCCAAAACTATCGCGGACGTGTCGTTTGAGCCTCGTCCCAAATTACAAACATGTTGTTGTTGTTGTTGGAGCGTGGTGGTCCGTGACAAACGACTCGAGGGCGCGACAGTGACCCTGCTGGGGCAGCAAGCTTCGTTAGCCGCTGGATTTGTGTTTTGTTTCATCGCTCCTTCGCAACGATGGTAAATGAGCGAGTTACACAGGTCGCGCCGCTGTTGGCCGTAGCCCCGTGTTGCGAGAGCGGGAGCGCCCAGGTAGGATTCGAATGCCGAGCGCGGTGAAAACAACTCAGCGTCTTGCGGGAAATGCACAGCGCCAGGAAGGGCATCGCTCGCTCTGTATTTTTACGCTGGGCACACGTTCCCCGACGCGGGCAGTCTGTCCGATTTTATACAAGCCGGAAGGAACCGTTTTTCTGCGTAGTTCTTTTTAACAATTGTCCGGCAGGGAGAGTGTCAAGCAAGTCACAACATCTCAGGTCACTCGGGGGAAATTTAGTCTGGACAATTAATTTTAATAAGATTTAGCGAAAAGCGGCGGTTGGCTTCTCGTTGGGAGGGCTCGAGATTCCAGACTCAGTCGCAGCTCGGCGCTTCCATCTCCCGGCCGGCTCGCGTCCAGCCCGGAAGCCCTCGACATCAGCGATTCGCGAGCGGTCGTCCCGTCAAGTCTTTTCTAAGCCCAGCCCCGGCACTGTCATTTTAAAACATTTCCTGCGGGGGAGATATATTTGCGCCCTCGGGGAGACGACAAGTGAGGCCGCGGAGTCCGCGGGATGAAAGAGCCGAGCCGGGGGAAAATCCCCCACAATGCCCCCAACAAATCGCACCCTTGGGCCGGGGTCACACTTAAGGGAGTTTGAGAATAATCGGCACTTCCTCGGGTGCTTCTGCGATGATCCACGGTCGCTCGGTGGGAACCGGACCGCGACGTTCGCCGTTCCAAGGTTGCCGCCCGCGATGGCGCCGATCCAGAATAAGCAGAAAATATTATTTTTTTTTTACTTCGCGCGATTTTTTTGTGTAATAAGCGGTATCGAGGCGTCGTTCATTCTGCTGTCGTTGGCGGCGACAAGGTGAGCGCCGCCATCGTCCTGTACCGCCGGCGGCCCTCGGAGCCCGCGGTGTCGTGGGCCGCGAATGAGACCGTGGGCCCGCACTGGTGTCGGCCGCAGAGCTTTTGACGGTGTCGCGAGACCACGACGCGAATCCCGCAAAGAGCTTGCGGGCTCACTGGGTATTTTCTGCCGTAATAAACAACACCTGTCTACGTATCCGTTAGTGGGGACGGGTTACGGGTGGCGGAGTGGCGCGGGTATCGTGGTGGGAAGAGCCGTCTAGCCACCAACCGGTATCTCGAAGGTCGGACACGAGGGCCGTGGAGTTATTACGCACGGGGTGAGCGGGGAGCCAGGGGGGGAGGTCATGGTTGCGGCTCCTCACCGTTGTTCTCCGCCTTATACCAGCTCATCCCCGGCGTGGTAAATTCAAAAATTCCGAACGGTGATAATCGTAAACTGTGCTCATATTAAACGCCCCTGAGTAGAAACGCACAACTTTATGGTACTTAATTAAACACAGGGCATAAAAGCCGATGACCGTAACTGTTCTGCGTGGGTTTCCTCCGAGTTCTGCGGTTTCCTCCCACAACTAATAAACGCTCGTTAATTAATTGGCCGTTATCATCATACAGTAATATGAGAGACGCAGTGTCTGGCGAGTTGGCCCCAGCTGACCGCGTGGCCACCTCCCCTCCACCTCTCTGCAGTTTCCTGCAGCACGTTGAGACCTCTGGGTGCAAGGTACAATACATATAATAAATGATCAATTAATATGAATCGGCCTGGCTAAAATTGGACTGCCATCCCGTCCGGGGTATAGGCCTGCCTTGCGCCCGGTCCCCCTAACCCTGCCCTCGGTGTGGATATCCGTAAACACACTCGCTCCGTTGTATTTGAATAATGCCGTGTGTCGTCGTACAGACTCTTATCACAATAGTTCTTGTGTCCTGTCGCGTTGTGCTGCATATTGACAAGTCTCTCTTGTCGGGACACAGCGACTGTTGGCAGCCTTGTTAACACCTGAATTCATCGCTTCTGCAGGTTCCATGCGGAGGCCGATGTCGGCTGGATGCTTGCATAGTCATCGCAATCAGCATCCAAACCCGCTTAATCCTGTGCAGGGTCACGGTGAGCCGGAGCCTATCCCGGCAGACTCAGGGCGCAAGGCGGGGCTGTACCCTGGATGGTACGCCAGTCCATCACAGGGCACCGGAAGAAATTTAGTCAGCAGGCCAAATAACCTATGCAGCAGCACGTCTTTGAACTGTGGGAGGAAACCGGAGTACCTGCTCGGGTCGTGTGTCTGTTGTACAAGCATGCTTACCATAGGCGTGGGCTTCGTACATTTGTAGAAGACGGACGCCCCAGATCGGGATCATTCCTTTCAATGCCGTGTGGGAAAAGTCAGCGATGTCTGTTGAATAATGGAAGTGTTCAAATTAGGCTATTTGCATTCAAATGCTACCGCCTTCGAGCGGTCAAGTTACGTTTCAATCGCCGCCGTTTGCGAGCGTCTGATAAGCAGGAAATTGTTGTTGTTTACGCCCGTGACATTGCGCTCGAAAATCCATTCCCTTTCTGCGAAACTTACACAAATCACAACGCGAGGGCTCACGCGCCGATGTTGAGAACCCCCGCGAAAGACATCGCTCCGCGGGATAATATTCAACATTCGTAATTAACGAGGATTTAACAGCAACGACTAAAAGGTCCGTCCACGGTCTTGAGTGTCGTGCATTTGTGTCGGGGAAAGTTCTGCCTTTTAAGGGTTAGGGGGGGGAAATGAGATTAATGGCAGAGACACGCTCGCATTGGTCAGATAATCCCAGGATAATCCGGCAGACCCTGTCTTATTTTCCCGTGGTCAGCTTATTCTGCCCCAATATTGCCTCTTTTCCATTTCACGTAAATTCCATTACAATCTCGTGTCATTTCTCTCCTTGTAAATCTGCCCGGGGGAAAGGCCGACTCATCGGAACGGCGCCGGCTCCGGGCCGCGCTAGCCGCCGCCGTGCCTTGCGTCCGGTTCATCGCCAGGAAGATGTATATGGTGCAAGCTCTGCGTTTAGTTTGTTCATTAACGCGTTCGCGCTCCCGCTGCGATAATTCTTCAGTTGCGCCTTTTCGAACGCTGCTTGGTGGTGATGCTGCGGCTGCGTTGTCGGTGGTGCGTTTGGGATGCAGTGTCTGGCAGATGTTGTCGCCGGCAAACCTCGTGGCTGCCTTCCCCCTCCCAGCTTCCGTGCAGTTTCCTCGCGCCTCTGAATCGTTCTCTCTTCGGATGAATGCCTTCGAGATCGAGCGAATATGCACGGTGGCACGTCTTAGATTGTATTTGTTATTATTATTATTAAGCCATTCTCCTCCAAAGAGAGAAATTCAGTCTGAACATGTTATTTAATTTGCACTAAATTCCTCCAGCTTAACGTTAAACATTTATAACAGGTTTATTATCACCGGCCGTGTGTTATCCTTGACCCAGAGCTCGCATTTTAAATTACTCAGCCGACGTCAAACCCTTACAGAAAAATTGCATGGCTTCTTTGAATCTTGATAACACTGACCTTCCTGAAAACAGTGGCCTGAACTTAAGCGAACAGATCGTTCTGTAAGGCCCTCAAATCATACTCACAAAGGAACTATTGTCTGTACTTTATAATTCCCCCATTGAGTGTTTTGATGCTAAAACAAAATCCACTTTAGCGGGTAGTGTAAACAACTCAACACATTCGTCAATAACACTGGCATTAAATGGATGACCGCTTTTGAATGCAATGAAGAAGAGCCATTGCCCGAAACGTCGCCTCCTGTCTATGTATCCTTTCGAGGCCACACAGTGTTATTGATGCGTCCAGTTTGTTGTACTGATGTAGGTTTTCACGGCTCGATTCATGATGGTTGCTCTTCAGAGCTATTCTTTCGGGACAGCCGTGTCAAGCGCTCTCCTCTCTCCGTCGCGACGTTTCGCCTCCCACGTTGGAAGAATAACGTCTGATGTTGCTTCCAACGTGGGAGGCGAAATGTCGCGAGGGAGAGCGCTCAGTGACACGTCTATCCGGAAAGAACAGCTCTGAAGAGCAACCATCATTTGTTGTCGTTGTTTGTGCTTGGGTGCCACTGCAAATGCAGCCGCTCCACCGAATAATATTTGGCAACGTGCTATGGATTCGTTAAACGAGCAGATGTCCTCCTGACCGCTCGGCTATCGTCAGTAGAGCGCTTACAATACATCTCCTCGAGATAGCCCGGAGAATATGCATACCGGTTGGGTGTTAAACCGAATCAAAGTGCCTTAGAATATCCATCCATCCATTTTCTAAACCGCTTGTCCTGGTGTGGGTCGCGGTGGCAGCAGTCCAAGGAGAGTGGACCAGACATCCCTTTCCTCAGCAACAGATTCCAGCCTTAGAATAATAGTTATTAAATTCAATGTATCACGCATACAGTATTCGTTCATTGTCCAAGGTTTTCAGTTGAAGAGAAAACGACTCAGAGGCGAAGTTATAAAACCGCAGAGATGTGGGGAGGGGGACGACAGCCACCCGGTTAGCCGACGCCAACATTTGCCAAACACTGCGTCTCTATATATTATGATGTTATCGGCCAATTACCTAATGAGTGATTTTTTTTTTGTTGCGGGAGGAAAGCTGAGAACGCAGAGGAATCCCGTGCAGAACAGGGGGACACAAACTCCACACAGAAAGGCGCCCGAGGTGGTTGTGGAACCGCCTCGGGCAGGACCTTCTCTCAGTGAGGAGGCGCGGATGTTACCGCTGCACACACACCCTGCCGCTCATTAAATAATAATAATAATAATAATTAAATTTATATAGCGCCTTTCACCCGAGGGTCACAAAGCGCTGCACAAGGGCCACGAAGAGGTCGGCATGTCAACAACGAAAGACAAAACAATAAAAACCAAAGCAACAGAAAATAAATGAATAAGGCTACTTTGAATATACTAAAAGGTTGTGAAACTGGCAATCTTAAGAGCGGCAACATTCTGCCAGCGTCCCCTAAGATGGCCAGGGACACAGAGACGGGAAGACAGAGAGACAGACACGAGGGGGAAACAACGCCAATCCAAATTAAACAATCAACATTGAAGCACAAGCACACGCAACAGCAAAATAAAACGCAGGCACCCACAACCACAAAACACAACTTCCATACGCGACACCACGAGGCGAGTTTAGGCAAGGCAGGACTGGGCCAGGAGAAGGCCGCGCAAAACAGACAACAAAAAACGAGCAATAAGAGCATGGCAGACAACAAAACAAACACCAAAGTTACACAGAAACAAACCACCAACCAAAGAGAAAAGGAACAGATGAAAAGTGACAAATGTAAAACAAATTAAAGCTAAATAAATACGTAAAACACATTGACGGGGTGTGATGTAAACGTGAACGGGCGACGTCCATGAGACAGCGTGGGTTGTGGTGTTTGTGTGGAGCCCCCTCCACTGCCCTGGAGGCTCTGCTGAAACTCCGCAAGCCGCAAAACTAAACGATCAAAACAGCGGAGCGTTAGACGTTAAATTAAGTGTCGTGCTGTAAATGAGAGCAGATTGTTAACGTAGTTGTTTACGGTTATTGGTTCCGTGCCTTGGTAAACATAAGTGTCGTGGTTGATCACAGACGCAAGGTTTGCACGCGGCGCTATGAACCCGGCCACCCGAGTTCGATTCTCGCTCACGACCAACACCAGTGACGATGTTATAAACTGGATCCTGGGCCTCCTCTAGGTCGACTCGGCCTCAAATTAGTTACCTAGTGCGGTGTTTAAACAACGCGCCTAGTGAGACAAAGGCGGCCGGTGCTGGCCACGCACCCCCTCGTGTGCCGTGCTGGCCTTTATAGGTGTTACTCGCCAACAGCACTTGACGCTACAGTCTGTTAGGCTATATGGGAGGATCTTTGTCCTTATATTGTATCTGTGTTTCACCAACGTGCTGTAAGTGACGACGCGCTGCAGACAGAGCGATGCCACGCGGCACGGCCAATAGAAACACCACCTGCTCCTCCTTGTCACCACGCGGAGATGTCATCACCACGGACCCGGTGCCCGCTCTCGTTAATTCCGATCGTTCTCTGACGGGGATGTAAAGCAACCGAGAACCTGACGGGGGGTCACGAACAGCACCGAGCCAGCCTATTTATGGGATGGCGGGCTGATGTGGCTCATAGCCAGACAAATTCACTCCCTAATCCACTCTCCCCCGAGTGCCTTCACGGCGCGGATTCGTGGTGAGCGTCTGTCCCGCTCGACGCGCGGCGACCGGAGGGGCCAGCCGCTGCCAGCTGCTCGCCCGCCGTGTTTACAGATGCGGCCGGTGGAAACTTCTGCCGTCACCCAGTGACACTTGCACTTAGCTCCAGATCATCCGGCACTCGGTTCCTCCCGGTGCGTGTGTCGTTAACGCTTGGACCGCACGGCGGCTGCTTGGATGCGCGGGACCGGCTAGAAACGTGCTCAAGTCGCAGTGGTTACGTTGGAAGCGTCCTCAACGCTTGATGACGCTTCCAACGTGGGAGGCTAAACGTCGCGAAGGGGAGATCGCTCGACACGGCTATGCCGAAAGAACAGCTCTGAAGAGCAACCATCGTGGATCGAGCCGGTTCAATAGCAATGTGTATTATTCGTGTAGGTTGTCGCGGCTCGATCTGTGAGAATTGCTCGCGAGAGCTGCTCTTTTACGATAGAGGCGATGGTTCCCTAACAGCATGAAGTAGAATGCCTTTTAGAATCATAAATCATGAAAAGGAATATATTTTACGTAAGATAAAGCTCAACACTCCCATCCATAACGCTGCGGCCTTAAAAGGAAAACATATTTATAATAGGTGACGTTTAGGGCAATGGTCCTTCTTCAAGCGACACGCCGTGTGCGATTCTCAGCTGGTATAGGATGAAAGCCGTGAGCCGGTCCGGTTCACTCGCCGTTTTTCTTCGCTTCGCCTTCCAAGGTATTGCGGAGGTGCAGCAACATCCGTCACGCGGCCCTCTCCGCGTCGGAGTCCGTCGGAGTCCGCTCGAGCGGACGCGGCCTTCGTGAGCGACGCGAGGCCTCGCTCGGCGCCTGTTCGATACGCCTCGGGCGCGAGACACGGCGGGCGACGCTCGATCGATGGGCCAGTTATGCGGTCACGGTGACACGGTGTGAGCCGGGTCACGGCTGGTCATGCCTTTTTGCCCTGCCCGTTCATTTCCCCCATTGACTGTTTTAGTATCGATAACGTAAGCCGCCGAATAATCGCCGGCGCAAACGCAATTATCCACGGTGCGGTTCGGCAGAATCGCGCCGGAGCGCCAAGGGCTTTCGCGGCGCGGATTTCACGTAAACCCTGGCCGTGACTTGGATCGCTGGCCACTGATTGCGGTGACCCCTGACCCACGAACACCGATTCTCAACAGCGGCAGGGTGTCTGTGCAGCGGGTAATATCTGCGCCCGAGGTGGTTCGAAACCCGCCTCAGTCACCTTTATGTGTGGAGTTTGTGTGTCCTCCCCCTGTTCTGCGTGGGTTTCCTCATGGTTCTCCGGTTTCCTCCCACAACTTAAAAAAAACACTCACTAATTATTAGGCGACCTGACACATGCCTCGCCCTATATACAATCTCTCCTCGACTTACGACGGGACTACGTTCCGATGACCCCGTCATAAGTCGATTTGGTCGTAAGTCGATAAAACCCTTTTAACAGTTAGTAAACAAAACACAACCAGCTGCTAGACACCAAAACACAGACCGAGACCCAGACTTTAACAAATATAGCCGCCTTGCGGCAGCCCGGCCTGCTGATGTTATGGTACCGCAGCCGGAGCGGTCGTCGTTAGACTTTACGACCAACCGTCGGGACTCGAAAACAATATAATAGGGTTACTGGGAGGGGCGTCGTTAGTCCGGGTGGTCGTAAGTCGCATATGTCGTAAGGTGAGAAGAGACTGTATAGAGATGTATGGATTCCGCGCTCTGGTGGAACGTCTCTAATATCGTTAGCTCGCGCCGTAACCCTCGGGACCGTTCGTAGCGCGGTGCCCTCGCCGCTGCACAATCACGCCTTCTCGTAAACATGATTACATCCGTATATTGAATGTGTGCGTTTTTACGTGTAGATTAAATGTTTCATTAAACAGTATTACACATCTCCACAAAACTGATAGGGTTGCTTCAGAAACGGACAGCCCGCGTTTAATTATTGAGATTAAACGCGTAATGTGCTTAATAGCATCCGGTGTCGGCACCGACATTTCAGTGGTTATTGAAGTTAGTCATGTGCGTTTTGACGTGCGCGTTCTACGTTTAACGTTATGATTAGATTTCACAATCGTGGGGAAGACACGCTTACCATCTGGAATCATTGGTCGGTGTAAATGAACGATAATGGGAACGTCTTCTTTGATCGCTGCTCTTCTATCGCCACCGAATGGACCAGTCATGGAGGCCCTCACTGCTACTGCAGTGTCTGCAGACCTGTGGCTGGTATCTCATCACGTGCCCTGGCTTTCTAACGGGTACGATGGCGTCCCATCTTGGGTATAACCCTGCCTTGCCCCGTGTGTCTGCCGGGATAGGCTCCAGCTCACCGTGACACTGTACAGGATGAAGCGGTTTCTCACAATGGATGGATGGATGTCTCTGTCCCATATGGGTCCGAGTTTGACATCACATTACACGATACACAACAGAACATTTAGTATTCTTGCCGGTAAATATCAGGCAGTTCCCCAAATATTAAAGACCACAGAGCTTGTTTAATTGTTGGCACCGGCTGACCGCGTGGCTGCCTACGGTTTCACAACTAAAAAACACTCATTAATCTTCTTCTTCTTCTTTGCGTTTCTTCGAAGCACGATGGTCACAGCCTCCGGACATCGTCGTCTTTCAGCTCGGCCTCGAAGTGTTTGGTAGAATTCACAGGCAATACCAAGTATTACCTGATACCATCATAACGGTTCCTCTTCAGGGCTGTTCTTTCGGGATAGCCGTGCCGAGCGATCTCCCTCTCTCCCCCCTCTCCCCCGAGACGTTTCGCTTCCCGCATTGGAAGAAGCAACGTCGGGCGGGTTCCGAATGACTCGCCGCTCTCTTGCTACGCCTCCGAATCCGCACCTCGTCCGTGGCCGTGCGTGGGATTTGCGCGGATGGCGCGTTGTGCACTGTATTATTATTCTTATTGCTACATCCGAGAGGAGGCACACACGGCAGAGCAACACCGCTCGTGAAGCGGCAAGCGGCGACTTATACCGTCCCAGATTTATCTCCTCGTACCCTCAGGTAAATGTGATAACACGTTTGCAAAACAGCCGCTGAGTTTTTTTTCGCTGCGCAAGGGGAAGTGAAATATTGCTTACGGAGGGAAAGATAACTCCTCTCCGTTTTAGCACCGGAGGGGCCCCGGCGCGGATGCGACGCGGCGCCGCGGTAAACCTCCGCGCGTCGCCTCCCGCATCGCCGCACAAACCCTATTCCGCACGAGGCCGGCACGATCTGCAATCCCTCAGAATTGATCAAAACCCGCCCGCGGTCTTGATCGCATTTTAAGGTACCGCGCGTGATGGTATACGGATACAAGGATCCCCCCCTGTCTGCAGCTTTAAGAGACCGGTGGACCGGCAGCTGTAAGCGAGCGGCGGTGCTGATTGGAACGGAACATGGGGGGTGGGTGGCCAGCACCGTGCCCGGTCTCGGCGGAGCCGGCTCAGCGCTCTGACCCCTGACCCAGCTGGACACCCCCTCTCTGGCGCTGCCATTGGTAACGTGATTGTTGTATCAATACAGGAATCATGTGAAGAGCGTGCACGCTCACTGGGTATTTTTTCTGCTGTAATTATAAATATCTATCTATCAGTCTACCGGACCGAGCCTACCCCGGCAGACACAGGGCAGGGCTATACCCATGAGAGCGATGCCAGGCCATCACAGGGCACCGGGGTAATATAGTCAGCAGGCCAATTAAGCTGGGCAGCAGCTGCATGTGTTTAGACTGTGGGAAGAAACGGGAGTACCCGGTGAAAACCCATACAGTCGCTTGAACACAGCGCACTCCGCGTGTACCTGCTCGTGAGAACACTCTCAACTGCACGAGGGTACTGCGCGCACACACACACACAACCTCACACACACGTAACCAGGCGCACATTTGCTTTTCCCGTTATTGTGCTGCGGCCAGGAGAATAAGACGGATTGCGCGCGTCAGCGCCGCGTGATATTGTGCCGTAAGGTCATTGCCGAGCGCGAAGGAAAAGGATTTGGTGCGGTGCGCACCGCGCCAAACCCGGACCCATAACCGCGGCAGCCTTGAAATATTGATCACCGCGACGGCGTCCTTTTGCCAATTTGACAGCAACTGCTGAATCCAATTGCAAAGGTCGCCCCTAATTCCCAAAGATTCCGGGTTTTGGAGTGAGCGGTGGGTGATGATGGCGGTGCCGATGAATCGCTGCTCGGCGTCCGTGCGTGGCTTCCGGGGCCGCGGTGTGCCGCGGTGTGCCGCCGGCCGCCGCGTCACGGTGAAAGGAAAAATAGAGGCCCATCTCCCGCGACTGAAACTCATATTGATTGCAAGTGATTGAACAATAGCCGGGCAGTGTGTGGGTGGTTGTGGGTGGTGGTCGTGGTGGTGGTGATGATGACAGCAGACAATGGCACCTCGGTCTGTCCCATGACCTCTTGTCAGCGAGCCTTCGACACTCTGTGTGGCCTCAAGGTGCACCTGGCCTGGCACAGG
Source organism: Geotria australis (assembly GCA_036362915.1). Lineage (NCBI taxonomy): Eukaryota > Metazoa > Chordata > Hyperoartia > Petromyzontiformes > Geotriidae > Geotria > Geotria australis. Next base: position 5,836,005 of record JAZEWU010000041.1, read on the forward strand.
CGCCGTGGTGACGTCACCGCCACTTAGTGGTGAACGGCGGTTGTTGTTGATGATGGGAGAGAGGAAGATATCTCAGCTACCATGGGAAGTGGTTTCCCGGCCCGATAATACTCACGAGTTCGCAGAATATAAAAAAAAAATCTCAACTTATGATGGTTGCTCTTCAGAGCTGTTCTTTTGAGATAGCCGTGTCGAGCGATCTCCTTCTCAGGGCGGGGTGGGTGACCAGCACCATGTCCAGCCGCCTTTGTATCTCCTAGCTCCTAGTGGCGTTGTTTACATACTGTACCAGACAATCATTTGAGGCTGAGTCGATCCAGGACCGGTTCAGATATTCATCACTTGGTGTTGTCCGTGAGCGGGTCTCGAACTCGGGACGTTGCCGGGTCCGTAGCTCGGCGCCCTAACCGCCACACCACCGCTCCCCATTCATAATACAGGACAGGATACGCATTCAGTAAGCCTGCCCCGTTTCGTGGAGCCAGAGGTCACCGCAAGCCTCCATTTATTGGTGACACCGTAGTAATTCTGCGAATTGAATTCACGTCAGTCCACTCTGATCTTACAACAACAGCTAGTTTGGGGTCAGCTGGGGTCAACATTCCGAGGGGCTCGAGGGCGGCTGACCCCGTTATCCCGGAGCTGGACGAGGCGGCGAGTAACGCGGAGTCTGAGAGAGAGACGTTTGATTGTTAGCTGTTTATTATTACAGCAGAAAAATACCCGGCGAGCATGCAAGCTCTCCACGGGATTCCTGCGCGACAATAAGAAACATGCGAATCGACAAAAACTATTTAGAAAATGTAAAAATAACAAATTAACCATGCAAAACACGTAACATTTGGGGGTCAAGATAGAAGCGTTCACGTCGCGATCCCTGTCAGGTAATACTTGGTATTGCCTGCGAATTCTACCAAACACTTCGGAGCCGAGCTGAAAGACAACGATGTCCAGAGGCTGACCATCGTGCTTCGAAGAATCGCAAAGAAGAAGACGTAACATTTGCAGAGGACGGCAAGCGGTACCTGGGACGGGCGGGTGAGCCGCGATATTGCCGATTGGTAAATGCAGCCTCGAGCGTCACTCGAGAGCTCTCTCCACATGGAAGCGAGACGTATGGATGGGCGAAACTCGTCCCCGACGAGGCGACGGGATGACCCGGGGGAACCAGACGTGGCACAACGACAAGCCGATTCGAATTTTTTTTGGCGCTCGTTACCGAGAAATATCTGCCGGTCGTAGTCGTGTGTCTGGTGTTTATTTTTTACAGACGCAGAACCGTCTGTGAACTGGTTTGTCCGTCTAGCCGATGTAAATGGGCTCGCCGCGGTTAGTGCGTCGGAAGGTCTGCGTGGTAGGGTAAAATGTGGGGTACGTTCACCGCCCCACAAAACGCCTGGTCGACGTGGGTGAGTTGGATAATTTATGTTGTTGTGTTCCAGAGCTTGCAAGCTCAATGGGCATTTTCCTTGTGTAATAACAAATATCTAAATCTAATCTTGTTTATTATTATTATTCCTGTAGTAGTATGATGCATTTTTAAACGTAATGACTAATGAATTAGTCATGTTTAAGTGCTACAGATAATGCGCTGTATATATTTTTTTGCACGCTAACCGTCTAAGGGGCCTCCCTTCCACTTGGGCTGCTTATCTCTCCTCGCCAAACCCTAACTCGCTCCATTAGATAAGTGAGACATTTTCCTTAAGTGTTACGCCTGAGGGAAATACTTTTCGCTCCAATTTTGCTCGGGTTGTGTAATTGGCGCGACGGTCACGACACGGAGTGTCGCTGCTCGTCTCGCGGAGCGGTGACGCGCTCCCCGCGTCACGGGATGGGCCGGGAAGCCAGATGTCACAGAACTACTCCGGACTCATCTCTCTTCGTGACCTCTAACCAACCTGAGGGGCGCCGCACCTCCCCCAATAAACCCCTGCGGAAGGGGGTTCAGTCCCCACGGCAGTTGAAATAAATTCCACAACGGTCACACGATTGCGTCAAAGAACAAATCTAATTTTCTTCTTCTTTCTCTCGTATGACTGATAGCAGGAGTTGTGGTTGTTGTTGGATTAAACGGCCGTTGTCTGGTTGGCCGGTTGCCCCCGAATGGCGGGGGTGTTAAGCTGAATGTTACGGCCGGATGCGCTGCCGCGTCGAGAGGGTTGGAATCTCCGTGAGGAGGCCTCGCCTGGCACTGGTCGCCCACCGATGACGACGATCCTTAACAAAGGAGCAAACAGCCTCGGTTTTGACATGAATAGAGGCCCTCCTTGGGTTGTGTTCAGCCACTTCCCTGTTGAATACTAATAGTTTCACCGACGTTTTAATGATGTTAAGTGCAAAAAAAAAATCTGAATTTGTTTTGCATTTCCCATTCTCTGTTGTCTGTGTTTGGAATGTTACACAGTGGAGTCTCATAAAACACGCGGCTGCTGCCTTCAAGGGCTAATGTAAAAACAAGTTTTGCCTTTTTCAGGTGCATGAAAGACATTTACAATAATAATAATATAAAGCTGTAGTCACAGGGCTTATGCCGCGCCTTGGATAATGAAATAAATATTTTAAAATGATAGATGTTTGAAAGCAAATTTTCCTCGCATTTTAAGGTGAAAAAAGTCTGCCTGGCATGTGGATGTCTGCGAAATGCTTTTACCCAGTAAATTGTGAGCATTTGTAGTTGGCTGTGTCTTGTAAGTGCAGAGCTCTCAACTGTGATGGGTTATTGTTCGCCATTTGAACATTACAGAGTCACGCAGCTATGAAATTAAGAACGTTCTTTGCTTTAAAATGAAGCTCGTAAAGAACTATCGGAGTGAACAACACAATGTAGACGTGACGTAGAAAATACGAATTGTGATTGATTGCAGCAGAAAAATTAGTCGGTAAAATTGTACAATAATATGTTTCTTTTTTTTTTTAGAATAAATCGCTTGTGTTCCTGTAATGGGTGTTTTTATGGAAGCGTGACGTTTCCGCGAGCGTTCCTCGTGAAGAGAAGGACTCGTGGCCGGTGCGAGAGCGCTCGTTAATTGAAGCTGGAATATAAGAGCGATGGCTATGCAGAGGTAACGCTCACACCTCACAGAGAGAACGTTCTGCTAGAGGCTGTTTGAATCGGGCGCCTATCTGTGTGGAGTGTGTGTGTGTGTTCGCTCACCCAGTTCTGGGTGGGTGTCCTCCGTGAACTCCGGTTTCCTACCATAACCAAAAGAAAAGCACTCCTCCGTCTCTCTGCGGTTTCCTCGCTACGCCTGCGAGTCGTCCTCTCCTTTTGAATTATTTCCTTCACACATTGAGCGGATATGTGCCACGCATTATGAATCGTAATATTATTATTGTTATTCAGGCTACGAGACAGGGGGAGGTCCAATATTCAGAGACAGATGGCATCAGAGACCGAATGGGTTTTGGAGATGTACACAGAAACGGGGGGGCCCCGCACCAAAACAACTCCACAATCCTGAATTTCAATGCCGCATCGCGCCAAACGCCGGCTTCATATAGCCGTCAAGCGAGTGACACGTCAACAAGGCACGGCATTGATAGTTGATGCCTCTGTTATTCATAAGCGCGCGCGCGCGCATCAGTAATGACAATCTCGCATCTCGTCATCCAGAAAGAGACGCTGACAAGCCTGCCCGCGCCATTGTGCGAGACGCGAAGCTCCTGCGTCCGATTGGCTGGGCGCGCCTTTGAGCCCTCCTAGTGAAGTCGAGAAAGCTGGGGGAGGGAGAGCGGTTTTATCAGCGTGAAGCCGGATGAAACCCACTCCGCTCCGTCTGCTCTCTGTTTACCGACGTGCAGCGGACTCGACGGTCAGCGAGGGTGCAGAGCTGCGATCACGGCAACCGCCATTCCGTCCCTTGCCACGGCCGAGCGTTGGGACCAGTTTCAGCCTCGTCGGGGTTTATTAGGGGTGGCGGAATCGCGGCATTTGCGCCCTACGTCTGCCGGGATAGGCTCCGGCTCACCGCGACCCTGTACGGGATTAAGCGGTTTCAGAAAATGGATGGATGGAATCACGACATGTCTTTGTCAGAAACGGCTCAATCCTGTACAGGGTCGCGGTGTGCCGGAGCCTATCCCGGCAGACACAGGGCGTAAGGCAAGGTTACACCCAGCATGGGACGCCAGTCCATCACAGGGCACCGGGGGCAATTTAGTCAGCGGGCCAATTAACATATGCAGGAGCATAGGCTCCCTCAGGTGCGGCCCACTGGGCGGAGACCTAGAGGCCGACCCAGGACACGCTGGAGGGATTATATCCTTTGGCTGGGAATCCCCCAGGAAGAGCTCGAATCCTTGGACTGCTGCCACCGCGACCTTCACCACCGCGACCTTCACCAGGACAAACGGTTTAGAAAATAGATGGATGGAGCAGCATGTATTTGGCCTGTGGAAGGAAACAGTGCAGTAAGCACTGCGTAACATTGGAACTCGTGTAATGTATGTTGTTATTAATGACCTGCGATCAGTGACTACATTTGCCACTTAATGAGATTATTCACACATCAGGCATGGCCTTAAGATAATCCGCCCACAGATAATGTATCCCTGTAAGCGGAGCGCTGTGTGTGCGTGTGTCGCGTGGGGGGCTCTGGAGGATTCTCGGCGATCCGGCTCCAACGAGCGGCGGAGGTGCCGTTCATGTTGTGTTTGCAGCTCTGAGCCAGCGTTGGAATTCCTCCCGTACCTGCTTTCCCAGCTCCATGCTGTCCCTCGGCAAACTCACCAAGCCACGGACACCATGTCCCTCATCATTGACGATCATTCGTTCGTTCATTAACCGTCCCTGCTTAGTCCTGTACAGGGTCGCAGTGAGGCCAGAGCCTGTCTCGGCAGACACAGGGCACGGCGAGGCTGTACGCCAGTCCATCGCAGGTGCACGGGGGAGGGCGATATAGTCAGCAGGCCAAGGAACCTGGACAGCAGCATGCCTTCGGACTGTGGGGAAAAAAGCGGAGTACCCGGCGAAAACTCACGCCGATACGGGGGGGGAAACGCCGGGAATCAAACCCGGATGCTTCTTGCTGTGAGGCGACAGCGCGACTCGCTGCGCTACCGTGCCACACATTACTTCTAATTACGGCACAGAAAATGTCATTAATGATTGCAAATCCCGCCCTCCCGCTTATTTCAAATCCTCTTATTGAGCAATCCCGTGGTGAGTTGGAAGCGAGGGATCCACAGTCACAATCTCCTCGCACAGTCGCGCCCAGGATCCGCCGGCGGAGTTGACGATGACCGATAGGGGAGAGCGATGGGACGGCCATGACGACACGCGTCTCCGCACGATTACGCGCCGCTTAGAGTTTTGCTCAGTTTACTGCCGTGGTGCCCCCTTCTCCCCCTCCGCTCTGTCTGTAATGTAACTCCCCCACCGGTGCACGCTCCCTCCCTCCTTCAACCCGGCCTCGTTTGAACAGATATTCTGTTGTCAATATCCATCACTTGTCCGTAGTTAAACATTTACGTTCCGTGATATTTCTGTTGCCAGTCGCAATTACCATCAGCGCCGTGTTTCTAGTGAAAGGAAGGAACCGACCGAGTTCTTGTTGAGCGGTTCTCCGGCCGGTCTCTTGGTGGCATGGCGTGACCTCCCCGTGCCACCCCATGCCAGCAGGCAGGGTGTCTGTGCAGCGGTAACATCTGCGCCTCCTCACAAAGAGAAGGTCCTGGCCGAGGCGGTTCGATTCCCCTCTCGGCCGCCTTTCCCCTTCACGTGTGTTCTCCCGCTGTTCTGCATGGGTTTCCTTCGGGTTTTTGCGGTTTCCTCCCTCATATAAACACTCGTTCATTAGCCGATAATTGTCCCGCTGATATGACTCACAGAAGCCTAATGTTGTCTAGGGGTTTGACTTAAACACATTTTTGTATTGGATTGATATTTATACCGGGTTCTCCGGTTTCCTCCCAGAACTAAAAAAGAAACACTCATTGATTGGCCGATAACGTCATAATACATAAAACGTAGTGTCCGGCAAATGTTGTTGCTGGCTAACCACGCGGCTGCCTTCCCCCCTCCCACCTCTCTGCGGTTTCGTCGCGCGCCTCCGATTCGATGTCTCATCAAATGAGTGACTTTCAAACGTTGGACGAATAATGTTCCCGGCGTTATGAATTGTAATGTTACGATTATTATATTGGAGCGATCGGTTGAGGGCGTGTAGGAGCCTCAGTCTTATTGATGCACTCCTCGAGTGCATTTCCATTAGCTGAAAAAGTCAATAAATAAGGCCCGGTGAAAATGTGCGGAAGGTTTTCGAAATACACTGCATCATTGTTAGGTGTATTTTTTCTTCTTATTATTATTATTATTTTCACGGAAGGTTTTAAGGCCAGGCAGGGATTGTACAGAATGTTGGCTTCTAATAAGACCCTGTGCATAAATGGTGCCCCTGGAAACACACAATGTGCTTCAAGTATTTTTGTCGTACGTCGCTTTTGTCGCGCGCTTTTCAACATGGATTTCTGCTTACCGGCCCCTCCGCCGCGACCCTCCGTATATATATATTTTCACTTACAGACGATCGATAACAGTTCAAAGCGGCGATTGACTAACGGGCGGTGTTCCCGCGGAGGCAATTTCTTTCGCGGGAATTATTGTCGGAATCACCTGTTACCGTTGCTCATTTGTGACGACTATAACAGCGCAGACATCACCACGCGACCCCACGAGCTCCACGTTTGGGACAGTTCGCGATTCTCTCTCGGAACCGTGGCGACCTTGGCGGGTCAGAGCGACATTTTCGCGGCGTCGGAAAGCTACGCGCTCGTTGAATGGTGCGGTGGCTGCTTGTGGCGTCGGGAGTCGCCGTGTGTGCTGTTACTGTTTGACTTACCGGTAAATGGCGGTTGTTCGTCGTCGTCGTCTTTAACAGTCACCGCTTAATCCTGCGCGGGATCGCGAGGGAACCGGAGCCTATCCCGGCAGACGCAGCGCGCAAGGCAGGCCTATACGCAGGATGGGACGCCTGTCTATCGCAGTGCACTTAACCTATGCAGCAGCGTGTCTTTTGGCCGTGGGAGGAAACCGGAGTGCCCGGCTAAAACCCACGCGGACGCGGGGAGAGAACGTGCAAACTCCACACAGAAAGGCACCCGAGCCGGGAATCGAACCCGGGTCCTTTCTTGCTGTGAGGCGGCGGCACTGCGCGCTGTGCTACCGTGCCGGCCGGTAGTTGTTAGGGTCACATTCGAGATCTCGAGACTGCATTGGCAGCGGTGCACGACCACGATTAATAATAAAAACACAGCCCATCATCGGCAACACGGCCTCACAGCAAAAACACAATAAACGATAGCGTGACGCATCGAGCGTTGTCTGTTCTCGAGAGCGGAATGACAGCAGACGGACTCGCTGATTGCTCGTTTGACACTCCGACAATTTACCGCGACAGTCAATATGAGAAGTGAGCGTTATGAAGTTGCAGTAGTTGCACCAGTCAATCTAAAGCAACGAAACGCGATACTCAATGAGTACGATTCATAAACGTTCTGTGTTCTATACTCACAGGCCACCGTGGTGGTTTCGTGAGCGGCGCTGCCGCCTCACAGCAAGAAGAACCCTGGTTCAACTCCCCTTGTGCGTGGAGTTTGCACGTTCCCCCCGTGTCCGCGTTGGTTTCCGCCGGGCACTCCTGTCTCCTCCCGCAGTCCAAACATTGCGCTAACTGGGCTGACTACATTTCCCCTGGTACCCTGCGACTGACTGACATCCCATCCTGCACGGTACAGCGCCGCCTTGCTCCCTGCATCCTCCGGGACAGGCTCCGGCCCCCAGCGACCCTGTACAGGATTAAGCGGCTTCTGACGCGCCATCGCGCAAATTCCGCGCCTGCTCATGGACGAGACGTGCGAGGAAACCACAGCGAGGGGGGCGCCGACCCCCAACACACTGCCTCCTATTTATTATGATGCTAACGGCCAATTAGTTAAGGAGTGTTTTTTAGTTGTGGGAGGAAATTGGAGAACCCGGAGGGAAACCCACGTGGAACATGGGGAGAAGACGCAAAGTCCACACAGAAAGGTCCCTCGGGCAGGACTTTCTCACTCTGAGGCGCAAGTGTTGCCACTGCATAGAGCCACTCTGTCGCCCCTAACGTTTGAGGAAAGCGACGTGTAATGCGACACTCGACGCGAGACGCGTTGGGATAAATCGCTCGCAGCCTCCGTGAGCGGTGCTGCCGGCAGACTCGACACGACGTGAGCTTGAACAACAATTGAGAGAGAGAGAAAGAGAGAAAGTGTCAACGGTCGCACTGTTGCCATCGCAGTAACGGCCCGACTCCGAAACCGCGTCGCAAGTCGACGCTCTCGCACGAACAACGCGTTGACTTTGACCGCGGGACATCGATACGTTGCCGGGTTTCGTTTTTGTGTTAATATTTCGCCGGCGATGTCGGTGCCGGGCGGTCGATGCCGCGTCGCGGTGCGGAGCGCGCCCCGCCGGTGGCGGCTCCCACGGAGCGAGCCGGTCGATGGTCGCGCCAGGAAACCGACGCCACAACTCCGGCTTAAACCCGAGATGGAGCGTTTCCGGCCGCGCTGAACACCCGTCCGTCGTTTGGCATCTCCCCACGTTTTGTTGTTGTTCCGTTATTTCGGTTGATTTGCTTCTCGATTCTAATGACGCCTCGTATAGCGGCGAGCTGTGCAGCAGCAGCACCGATGCAACGCGTGTATTTGCTGTGAGTGTGTCTGTGGCTCTCTATGAGTGTGTGTGGCTCTCTATGGCAAGGCAGTGAACTGCCTTTGACATCGGGCAACTTGTAGCACAGCACACTCTCATCTTCACTCAGAACGCCTGAGGATGCCTCCAACGTGGGAGGCGAAAAGTCGCGAACGAGAGGGGGGGGGGCACTCAGTGACACGGCTATCCCGAAAGAGCAGCGATGGGGAGCGATTCTGAGCCGATTAATTGTTGTGCGAGCGCACCATCGTGCCGACAGAACGCGCGCACTTAGCGCAAATGCGGCCGCGCTCTGCTTTCTAACCCAGCTGGGTCGTCACATGTAGCGCCCAGAGCTCTCGGTAAATTATTCGTTACCTCTGGCTCATTGATTATTGTATAAAGGCACGGGGTGGGTCCGCGTCTCGCGGTGTGTTTTTTATTTATTCGTGACACTGCGGGGGTTATCATCCGAGCGAGAATGTACCGGTGCAGGTTTTCGCGGCTCGATTCGCGACAGATGTTTATCGTTACCGCAGAAAAATACCCATCGAGCTTGCAAGCTCTTCACGGGTTTCCTGCGTCGACACAGCGCTGCTCTTTCGGGATGGCCGTGTCGCTGAGCGATCTCCATCTCTTTCCCTCGCGACGTTTCGCCTCCCACGCCTGATGATGCCCGACGACGCTCCGCCGCGGGTGAGGAGGGGACGCGGGGAGCACGCGGGGCGAGGGCGCGCGGTGGTCACGGTCACGGTCGCACGAGCGACTCATTCGCTCTCCGCCTCGGCAAATTGCCGGAGCCTGGCCCGAGCACCGGGGCGAGAGACGGGTTCACGAGGGCGAGAGAGGGCTTCAGCAGCGCGGCTTCTGTCCCCGCGCGATAGGAGCCGTGCGCCCCCCCTAAATTACTCGCTGAACCTTTCCGGCTCTCTTGTCCGAGGTGCCGTCGCTCTCTGCGCCTGATTGTTTCCGTCGGGCCGCAGCGGGGGTTGTGGCTTCGCGAGCGATTCTCGGCGGCCGACCAGCAGCGTCTGCGGCCTGGGTCGGCCGCGTGTTTACGTTGCGTGACCTCTGGCACAAGTGGCCGCCACGTCGCGTCAATTCGCGTGTTTCTTGTTGTTTGTTGTTGTGGTCAACGCGACCCTGTACAGTGTACAGGATTAGGCGGTTTCTGAAAATGGATGGATGGATGTGGTCAACGCAGGAATGCTGTAACGAGCTTGCACGCTCACTGGGTACTTTCTGCTGTAACGATAAACATGTATATATGTTAACTGTTTCCGTAACAAATAACTCTACACATTCGGCAGTAGCATTGTCGTGGCCTTAAAAATATTAATATTTCTCAGACGGTGGCCATTCCTTTCATAGCACATAAAGAAAGCCCGTTGCCCGAAATATTGCCGACTGTATCATTTTCTTTTTTAAGGTCACGCGCGTTGTTTACGAATATGTCGAGTTGATTCTGTTAACTGTGCTTGTGCACCACTGAAGAAACATCACCAAATTATTTGTATTCATTCTAGATTACTATCACGGCTCAGCTCTACGTGAGTCTATGGTTTTCTGTGTGGATCTCGGGTTCTCTGAGTGAGTCCTTGGGTCTCTACGTGAGTCTATGGGTCTCTATGTGAGTCACTGATGACCAGGCTGAGACCACCAACTCACTACACAGGTTTAACCACAGGCAGCCGTGTGAACCCAGGGTCGCAGCGGTGCGAGGTCAGCACTTTGACCTCTGAACCACGTGGCCACGTCACCCACGTTTCCTGATGGTCACTGAGTCTGTGATGTGTTCTCTCATCCACGCGTTTCTCTGTCGCTCGAAGCAATTCCCCACACGTGCCTCTCAGCGGATTAACATTATTGTAATGCCTGGATATTATGTCTCTATATCAAATGCCACGGGGGGTTGTGTTTGAATTATTTATACTGCGCTTGTGTGTTTAAATGTTCAAAATGCCCTGAATGTAATATATGTTATAGGTTTGAAAGCGTTATTTGCTTATATGTTTAAACGTTATTACTCCATGAGCTAGCGGCTCCGCAAGTTGTTGAGCTCGTTATATTTAATTTGACTGAAAGTGGAACCCGTCCTACGTCTCCACGTGTATACCAACATAAATTGTTTTTTAGTCCATCAGTCTATATAAATTGAATTATTATTATTATTATTGGCCTTGGAGACCAGCATTATTATGCATTATTATTATTAGATCCATCCATCCATTGACCGCTTAATCCTGACAATGGATGGATATCCCTGCCTTGCGCCCCACAGACACAGTGCGCAAGGCAGGGCTATACCCAGTATGGGACTCCAGTTCATCACAGGGCACCGAGGGAAATTTTAGCCAGCAGGCTAGTTAACCTATGTAACAGCATGTCTTTGAACTGTAGGATGAAACCGGAGTGCCCGGCGAAAACCCACGCGGACACGGGGAGACAGCATGCAAACAGGCACCCTGTAGGAGGGAAATCAAAATCTCGGCGGCACGGGGAGGCGGTGAGTCGGGTGTGGTGTTTGGGGGGCAGCTGTGGTTCGTGGGTGCTTTGGGGGGCGCCGCCTGCACCAACACGGCGCGGCATCGCCGTGTTTCAAAGGCGGAGGTCACGCGTCTCCGCTCCGAGCGCTTCAAGTCGGCGAGGCGCGCCTTGTAGCCCGCGGCAAGTTCCTCCGTCATGAATCTCACTCGACCGCCGATCTGTACGCTGCTGGCCTGTCACTCCCCGCGTTATCCGGCGCATCCCCCCCCCCACCACACACACACCCCACACCGCCCACGCGTCCTCTATAATGCGCTCTTTACCTAAATTATTAAGGTGCTCGCTCTATGACGGGCTGCCGGACCTCTTTAGGTCTCGCTTTCCTGGAGAGTGCAGCGGAACCGCGCGCGTCTCCTGTCACGCGGTCACATCGCGTGACATCCACCCCTCCTGCCTCCTTCCCCCTCGCCGTTCATTCAAACCACGTTTGGTAGAAAGGAGAAGCACAGTATATCCAGGAGCCACAGAATTTCCCCGCGGGTTGACCTCTCGTGCATCGGGTCATGCCGACCTGACCCTGAGCCGGGATCGAACCATATGCAACATAAAAGACAAAGATTCCCCGTGTAGCCTTAACAGACTGTAGGATCAAGTGCCGTCAGCGAACAGCCCCTATGAAGGTCGACACGACACCCGTACACCTCGCCCGCTCTCGCCAGCACAGCTCTCCAGCCCTCGGCTCCAATCTCTAACAGTCGGGCCCATAAGACCCCGTAGTTAATTCCGTTTCAAGCACATAGCACGTCGCTGGATAGGTCAAACGTCAGACCCTCTTGCCGGGGTATTGATAAGTTTTAGATGAGCGCAGGAGTAACGGAGGCTTTCAAACACTTCTCAGAAGGTGGTCTGTAAAAGTTCACGCAGATTTGCGCGTGATATTTCCGCCGCACTAACTTGTAAAACATTCAGGCGTTACACCACATACGAGTGGAAGTCTTTTAAAAAATATATATTAACGTTAGATTGTTTACAATATTCTTTATCACAATAAGAAAAACTTTTGACCACCTCTTGCGTAAAATAATGTAAATAACCAGCGCCTCGAAGGAGTGTCTTGCTTGACTTATTGCGGTGTATGAGACCTTTGATATGGTTATGGTAATGTTGGGCGGCACGGTGGTTTGGTGAGAAGCGCTGGCGCCTTCCAGCAAGATCCACTCGGTTCGATTTCCATTTTCCCGTGGACTTTCGCCTGGTATTCCAGTTTCCTCCCACAGCCCAAAGACTACTGCATAGGTTAATTAGCCAGCGGACTAAATTGCCCATCCTGGGTATAGCCCTCCCTTAACCCTGTACAGGATTAAGCGGTTTCTGACAATGGATGAATGAACGCGTGATATCAAGAGAAATCATGGTAACAATTCCTCCCCGTTCACCATTACGCCCGGATCGGCGCGGTGAAGTATGGTCAGACAACCGTTCTTTCCGCAGCCCTGTGCATCGCTTTGTGACCCTCGGGTGAAAGGCGCTCTATAAATGCTATTATTATTATTATGACAGTATGTGGAGGCCTTCCTCCAGCAGTGGTATGATCGACGGCTGCAACATTATTTATTGGGAACGTGTACAGTACATCCTTGCTTGTAACTATCACAACTGCCATCCTTTTACGTGTGAGCCTGAATAAATGCATCGTGATGTTCCGTCTTTATGAATAGAAATCGCGTGGTTAAATCTATCACGTTGAATATTGGCATCGTGTACACGTCCAAGTCTGTCACTAGTGTGAGTGTGCGCTCTCCCGGCGTCGTGAAAGTCCCTTACAATGCACCAAAATGAGACACATTTATCATTATCTGGCGGCAGATGGCTGCATTCTGCGCGAACACGGCATATTACGCTGTCAGAAATTGGTTTTGTGCCAATTGAATATGCATGCGGCCACAGCAACACGGCGCGCGGCCACACCACCGAGCCGGGCGCCGCGCGCGGAGAGCCGCAAACGCCTTAATTAAATCCCATATTGATGTTTCAAAATCAATTTGAAACGCTGCCGCTGAAAACCCCCTAAAACATGTTGATGTGCGGATGAATGCGGGCGAGCGCGCGCGCAGCCTCGCCGCGAGAATTTAGATTTTTCAAACCTGACCGCGAGGTTGTTGGCTTCTGGTGAATGCCGCGGTTGCAAGCTGTGTGCCTTCAAAGTGTATTACGGTTGAGTCGGAGCCTGTGGCCAACTTTGAAACGTCAGAGGCATCCTCTGCAGTTGTTAGCGCACGCCAACACCTCCCAAGAGCGACATACTTTCTGTGCCTTTCACAACCGCGGCTGACATTTTGACCCTTGTGCCGTCACCGCAGGGGTACGTACTTGGCTTTTTTTGTTTAATCACCGGTGGCTTTATCCTTTAAAATCTTCGGCCGTATATCGCGCAAGTATATGCGCTATCGTTGTATGTGTTATTATTTTTACTAACCTCGATGCAAGGAATATGTTTGTGAAATATGTGTGTGGCATAGCTCGCGTTGTTTGTGTTATTCAATTCTGCCATATGTACAGGACATATAGAGGATCGAAATGCCGTTTCTCTCAGACCCCGGTGTTGGCGTATACATGGACTGAAACACAACAACAAGGGGTTACAAATATAGGATAAACAAAAACTAAATACTAACAATTGTTTAATATTTACAAGTTAAGCTAAGCTGGTGGTCCGGGGGGACAATTACAAGGCACAGATCTAGAAATAAAACTATAATTATAACAAATATAGTGCAAATAGAACTAATTTAGTGCAGATAGAGATCGTGAACTCTATTAGTTCGTGAACTGGGAAGTGCACTGGCTAAGCAGTGGCGTCCTGGATGTCTGGCTTAGAAGATGTATTCATAAGAGATGTAAGGAAGGTGGATGTATTTGGAGCAGAGTATTTGGGAGAAGAGATGTATTGGTAAGAGGGATTACTGGCAAAATCTACCGTTGAAGAGTCACGCGACTCAGTGACACCTGTCCTGGTTAAACTGGCATAATAAGAGCAACATAATAATAATAATTCGAGTTATCAGGTGACCCACAACACCTGCGTTTGGCCCGTCGCCTCCCGTCAGCGGGCCTTTGACGCATCACGTGACAGCCTCGAGGTGAATGTGGCCTGTGACACGCGGCGTCGTTACGTCACCGACACTTAGTGGCAAATGAAGGTTGTCATTGTATGTCTGTGTGTGACAGCGAGATGGGGAGCGGTAGCTCAGTGGTTAGCGCACTGGGCTACAAACCTGGCGACCCGAGTTCGAATCCCGCTCACGGCCAACACCAGCGACGATTTTCTGAACCGGTTCTGGGCCTCCCCTAGGTTGACGCAGTCTCAAATGAGTACCTAGTACAGTGTGTAAATATTGTCACTAGGGAGACAAAGGCGGTCGGGCGTAGTGCTGGCCACCCACCCCCTCATGTGCCAGGTCAACCCTTCATAGGTGCTCACTAACGGCACTTGCCCCTACAGTCTCTCAAGGCTATACGGGGGAGATCTTTGTCTTTGACTGCGAGATATGAATAATACGTGGTGCATCCATGCTTGGTTTAAAAAAATCCGTCCACCAAATAGATCGTCTAAATGAACAAACACGATGGCACTGCGACGCCACACTTGCGCGTGTTGACCAGGTTAGCCGAGCGCACATCGACACCGAGATAACGCCACGGTATTCTCACACCAGACACGCCGCCGCCGCTGCCGCTGCATAGCTTGATTGGCCTGCTGACTAAATTGCCCCCCGGTGCCCTGTGATGGACCGGCGTCCCATCCTGGATATAGCCCTGCCTTGCGCCCTGTGTCTGTCGGGATAGGCTCCGGCTCAGCGCGTTGACACGGGTGTCACACGCCCTTACATACCAGCAGACACCTGTGTAGCCGCGTGTGTGGCGATGGCAGCAGCGGCTATAGACACGGGGGTCATGCCCATGCATCTTCCCCGGCCCGCCTCTCTCTCTCT
>JAZEWU010000041.1:5862745-5886336 GCA_036362915.1 Geotria australis
TTTACACAGAAATCTGGGAGAACTTCAAAGTAGAGTCGCTGCTCCGTTGGATTGAGAGGAGCCAGTTGAGGTGGTTCGGGCATCTGTTAAGGATGCCCCTGGTAGGCTCCCCCGGGAAGTCTACCACGCACGGCCCACTGGACGGAGACCTAGAGGCCGACCCTGGACACGCTGGAGGGATTATATCCCTCGGCTGGCCAGGGAACGTCTGGGAATCCCCCAGGAAGAGCTGGAATCTGTTGCTGAGGAGAGGGATGTCTGGTCCACTCTTCTTGGGCTGCTGCCGCAGCCACCCTCACCAGGACAAGCGGTTTATAAAATGGATGGATAATAATCCCAGAGGCCGGGTGCCGCACAGGAGAAATCCCCATCACGACCCAGTGAGCGGCGATTCCCTGACGTCGTGTATCTCGTTAGCGCGACGGGGGCCTGTCTCCCCGCCCGGCGACCCCGCGTCCACACTCTGCTGCCCCGGCAGAGCGAGTCACAGCAGCCCGGACGCGTCGTCACCACGCTGCCCGACACGGCCGATGGAGGGGACGTGCCGCGGGTGTTACAGGAAAAAGTGGGGGGGGATAGAATCGTGATTCTGTGAAAGTGCGGGTGTCGCGCCCGCTGGCGAGCAGGCGCGTGCCGTCACCGTGTCCGCCGCCTGACACGGCCGCTGGCGAGGACGACAAGACAGAGACGGTCGCCAATAGAACCCGGGAGCTCGCCGGATTTAGTTTTTGAGCGCAGGCGTGAGAGTGGTATTATTTCCCGGACAGCCTTTCTGAAATCGTCACGGTGAGCCGACTAAATGTCGTGTTACGTGCCCCCCGCCACCTCTCACCGCACCATTGTAGCCTGTGAGAAATCGCGGTGACTGGATCCCCGTGTTTCCGTCGCCGTTGTCACAATCGCGTCGCTGCAGCGGCGCGGAGGGCGGCTCGCCACCGCAGGTGACGCGCCCGAAAACATTATCCGCAAACTTTTCTTTGTACTTTGCGTCTCGAATAACGACGACGGTGCGCGCGCGCGTTAAGCCCGTGTTTCCCCCTGAGCAGCGAAGAGCCGCGAGATGAGAAAGCGCCGTAGTTTTTAATAAGAAGAAGAAGGCGAGTCTCCAAAGCTGCCTGTGATGTCGGCTCTACAAAGCGGCTGTTATGGCGGAGTGGTAGGAAGGAGGGCGCGCGGAATAAACACGGACGGGGTTTTAACCACTCGGCCCTGTTAACAAAAACACACCAATTAAAATCACCTGGTGCACACACCCACTGAGACAGGCACAGCAGTCATGTCTGCGTCGCCTCACAGAAAGTCCTGCCCGAGTGTGTGTGTTCTCTCTCCCTGTTCTGCGTGGATTTTCCTCTGGGCTCTCCGCCGTTTCCTCCCGGAACTAAACATCACTCATTAATTAATTGGCCGATAACATCATAATATACAGATGGATAGATATTTATTATTACAGCAGAAAAATACCCGGTGAGCTTGCAAGCTCTTTACGGGATTCCTGCGACACAACAAACACACGAATTATACGACAGTGTCTGGTAAATGTTGGCGCCGGATAACTGCGTGGCTGCCCCCCATCTCTGCGGTTTTCTCGTGCCTCTGAGTAGTTCTCTCTTCGAGCGAATACCTTCGACATGGAACACGCTGCCACCTGTTATCAACAGTGATAGTATTAATATTTTCCAATATCCAGATCTCCTCTCAGCTGCTTACCCGTGTCTTCCGAGGCACGTCTCAAGTTTGCCGGCACGTGCCCACGAACCCCGGGCCTATCCCCCTCAACTCGTGACGTTAATAATGTCCACAAGTTGCTTCTCATTGCCCGCCCGTGTAACCCGGTGCCGTCCCCATCTCTCATTACCTTTCTCTCTCGGCTCGCCTCTCTGTTTACATGCCGTGCAGAAGAAGGGTTATTTCTGTAAATGTCGGCCGTTCTGTATCGTTTCTGCGGCGGTCACCCAGGGATATTGGCGAGTGTGTTGGGTTTGTTTTTTTGCTAATGGTGATGACTATCGCGGCACCGCCAGCGTGGCCGCAGCGTCGCCGCATCCTACCACGAATGCGTTATTCACGGCCGACACAAGTGGGCGCTTTGGATCAGAATGTGTCATGTTTTGTCTATAATTGCCTTTTGATATTGAAATTCAGTTGCCCAAGTGCCTTTAATAAAAAGTAAATGTCGTGTTTATTTTCACTAATACGCCGAATGTAACGCTGGCGGTGTCCAGTGCGACGCGAGTGGAGATTCCGAGAGTTAGGCGTTCACGGCGTTTAATGTGGGGGGAGGGGGGTTCAAAAATATAGAAATATCAAGAACAAGATGTAGAGAAGAAAAAACTGTAATTGCAAAATCGCCTTTAAATATAACCGAGGGGCCGGCGCGGCAATGCGCAACGAAGGCCGTTAATTTAGCGGAGAAAACATTCTTGTAAATGGTGGTAGTGATGAGAGATGTAATTTGGGGGAACAGGAGGTGAGTGTCTTAACAGTCACTTTAATCCACATCCTCATCAAGGAGCGCGCTACGTTTTTGCAAAACTCGTTTGGTTACCAGAAACCAAAAATGTGTTAGATTGGTATATGTGTGTGTATATATGTCTATAAATGCTATGATAATTCAGCTGCGCTCCGTTGCGTGTTAACAAACACGCGCGTATTAATTAATCATTCAGTACAAACATGGCCGTGTAATGGTTACTTTTCAGATTAAATGTTTTCTTTTCAGATTAAATGGTTTTGTTGGAAACGTGGGTGAAGGTGGTAATGGTGAAGTAAACACGTGGTACAACGTGTGATATTTCGCGACGGGGCTGATGAATTAGCGGCGCGCGCGGAGATTTGTCGAAGGGAAATCGCTCCCGAATACACCGGCAATTAAACACGGTTACAACCCAAAACGTTCAAACGTCTTCATGTTGCCGAATAATTTGCAGACGTTACTTTGATGACCACACAGGGCGAGGATTGTATAATTAAAACCACCCTCGCCATTAATTCACAATCCCCACTGATCTTGTCTTGAAATAAATATGAAAAATACCTTAGAATTCTGCCGGTGTTTTTGTTGTTGCCAGGTCATGTTCGCTTTTTTAAAGGCACGGAGAGTGGTTTTGATTCTGGTTTTCAAAATTGCCCCGAGGCTTAAGGGCATTAAAATGTGTATTGATGTGGGTCTTCACGGCTCGACGGATGAGAATGGCGCCCAAGAGCTGCTCTCTCGGCATAGTCGTGGCCGGCATTTCTCCTCCCTCCTTCGCGACGCTTCGTCTCCCACGTCGAGAGGAAACGAGAGCATTGCTCGCCGCGACTATGCCATAAAAGCAGCTCTTCAGGGGCAAGTTTCAAAACCTTCCGTAAAAACGGGGTGGTAGGTTACGGGCAAACGTCGCGTGTCTATTGGCGAAACACTCCGTGGCACGGCCTCCGATCTCCCGTGCTCGGCACGTCCTTGGTCTCCCCTGGTCTCACTCGGGCCCCCTGGTCTCACTCAGCCACCCCCGTCTCTCGGCTTCTGTATCGGTTTTTAAGCCACGTGTGACCACCGTGTGAGTTTGCGGCAAGGTTACATCGGCTGAAAATGTTCCACTATAATGTCTTCCTGTGTGGAGTTTGTGTATTTTCCCCCTGTTCTGCGTGGGTTTAACTCCGGGTTCTCCGGTTTCCTTCCGCAACTTAAGAAAAAAAAACACTCATTAATTAATTGGACGATTACGTCATAATATATAGGAAGCGATGTGTGGCAATATGTTGGCGCCGGCAAACCGCCTGGCTGCCTCCTCCGCCTCTGCGGTTTCCTCGCCGCGCCTCCGAGTCGTTCTCTCTTCGAATGAATACCATCGAAATAGAATGAATATGTGCCACGCGGCGTTATAAATCGCATTTATTATTATTAGTAGTATTAGCAGTAGGAGCGCTCGACTCCGGGGGCTACATAACTCCAGGATTCGTCAGAATGTGCAAACCGCTCCTGCAGCGCGACGGGAGTTACAGTCCCCGGTGTGTGTGGGCGTGCGGCGTGTTCGACTTGGAGGGTCTGACGCTGGCTGGCCGCGGGCCGCGGGCCGCGTGTCGCCCGCAGGAGAAGGACGAGCGGCGCTCGCCACCGCCGCGGCCCGCGGACGGGATCGGCGCCGGGGTGGCGCTGGAGGCCGTGGCCGCGGGAGGAGGAGGAGGAGGCGGCGGCGGAGGAGGAGGAGGCCCGCGGAGCCTGCAGCGGAGCACGCCTGACGGCAGCATCGGCGAGGCCGACACCACAGAGCACGGTCAGAGACCTAGCGATCCCTCTGCTCGCGGTGATGTGGGTTTTCACGGGTCGATGTGTGAGAATCGCTCTCAAGAGCTGCTCTTTCGGGATAGCCGTGGCGAGCAGTCCTCCTCCTCCTGTCTCCCTCGCGACGTTTCGCCTCCCACGTTTGAGGCGAACGCTCGACACGGCTGTCCCGAAAGACCAGCTGTGTGAGAGTGATTCTCGTTGATACTCTTTCAACATTAGTTGGAGAGCATTGATTAAACGTTCAATATTGGATGTATACAGTGTGAATCGAGCCGTGGACACCTGCATCTCTAACCACTGGCGGCCACTGGCAAAACTCATCCACGCAGATTCTCATTTGAATTTGCGACGTGTTAATTTGCATGTGATTTAGTCCCCTATTTAAACGTAAAGGTCATATTAATCATAATGTGTAGGTGTTTATAGGTGTTTTGTAAGCGCGTGAGCAAGAAACATGGCAATATAATCTTTCGGTATGTGAAGCTTCGCATAAATTGCTTCCATTTACACTTGTTAGAGGGAAATTATATATGTTTTTTTAAAACATAATGAATTACAGGCCCTAATGTTAGTAAGAAACCCCACAGAAGACTCGGTGTAAGAACTAATCTCGGTACACGTGATAAACACGCTGAGACCATTAGGCCCGGTTAGATCACTCATCGTTAGATCGCTCATCCTGGGACTACACTTTCTTAACGGGACAACACGGAATATTCTCAGCACAATGCAAATACATAGCAGACATATACAGAGACTCATAGAGCTATAAGTATATAGATGTTTAGTATTACAGCAGAAAAATACCCAGTGAGCTTGCAAAGCTCTTTACAGGATTCCTGCGACACAACAAACACTTGAATTGACAAAAATAATAAAAATATAAAAATGACAAAATAACCAAAGAAAAACTAAAATAGATAGCGCAACACATTCAACTTTATTTCGAACGCCCTGAAGTCGCCTCCGGCCTGGGGTGCGAAACGTCGACACGGCTGTCCCGAAAGAACATCTTCGGAGAGTAATTCTCAAAGCCGTGAAAACCCTACATGAGGGATGGTTGCTCTTCAGAGCTGTTCTTTCGGGATAGCCGTGTCGAGCGCTCTCCCTCCCATCACAAATCGAGCCGTGAAAACCTACATCAGTACAACCTACATCAGTACCAAACAAAAAAACCTCAAACCGTAAAGCAATGTGATCGATTTATTTTGCTCTCTCTCCATTTGCACGTAAGTCTTGTGGTGACGCCCGCGGTCATGTCACTCTCGCTCGAGCTCCGTGTATGTTGGACGGCCGGTGAGAGCTGACGGCCGGTGAGAGCTGACGTTGCTGCATTACGCATCGCGGCGCGTACCTCGCCGGGCCCCTCGGACCGTGTGCGCTCCCACGCTCGGTGGCGCAGCGGTTAGCGCGATGCTGGGCGACTCACCTGGCGATGACCCGAGTTCGAACGCCGCTCTCGGTCACCAACACCAGTGACGATTTTCTGAACCGGTCCTGGGCCTCCCTTAGGTCGACTCGGCCTCAACTGAGTACCTGGTGCGATGTGTAAACAATGCCACTAGGGAGTCAAAGGCGGCCGGGCGTGGTGCTGGACACCCACCCCCTCGTGTGCCGTGCCGGCCTTAATATGTCCTAGTCGCTCACGGCACTTGACCATACGGTCTGTTAAGGCTATACGGGGGATCTTTATCTTTGGCAGCACGGAGCGCCGCAGTGAGGCGGCTTTCTCCGCGGGTGTCCCCAAGTGGCAGGCGGCCGGCGTTTGAAGCGTCCGCGTCATGGAGACGAGAAGGGTCGAAGGTCGCCCCCTCGCCAAGTCCCGAAACCGCGGGCGGGCGCAGCGCTTGTTCCGTTCGTTGACGGATAGATGTTTGATGTGGGTTTTCACGGCTCGATTCGTGATGGTTGCTCCTCAGAGCTGTTCTTTCGTCATAGCCGTGTCGAGTGCCAACAATTACCCGTTTGTGCTGCGCCACATTCTCGCGGCGAGCCATGCTGTGACACCGTGACGCCCATTAGAATCCAAAAAAACCACTCCTCTGAACATGTGAATTAGCTACAAATATTAATTTAACTTTAATTTCCATCAGCCATCATATTTATGTCTCAAAAAGTTTCCACGATGTAATTATTTTATCTAATTACTGTCACGTTCTCTTGACGTTTCCACGTACGGCAAACTACGCGATTTTTAATTTTCTGCGAGCAGTAAAATACGATACCTTGAAAAGTAAAACATAATTGGATTTGGCATAACGCCGAAACAGAGAAGCATCTGTGGAAACAGAGAAGCATCTGTGGACACAGAGGACCGTTGAGCTATGGAGCTCACGTAGCTTTGTCACGGCTCGATTCATAATGATTGCTCCTCAGAGCTGCTCTTTCGGGATAGCCGTGTCACCGAGCGATCTCCCTCTCTCCCTCGCCCCACAGCTGACAGGAATGAGCTCATTAGCTGCCGTTCGTCAAACGTGACCCGGGAAATGACGACTAACACTTTATCAAATTAAATAGTTGACCCAACATAAACCTTGGCCACACAGAGTGCTGTCACACCGTGGTGGCTGTGCTGCCCGTGACCTGTGACCCAGAGCTGTGGAGGCAGCAGCGAGGGTTGGTGGATCACCGCACAGATGGTGTGCCAAGATGGCAGGTGGTAACATCTGCGCCTCACAGAAGGAATGGTCTTGCCCGAGGCGGTTCGATTCCCGCCTCGGGCACCTTTCTGTGTAAAGTTTGTGTGTTCTCCCCCTGTTCTGCGTGGGTTTCCTTCGGGTTCTCCGGTTTCCTCCTAAAACAAAAAAAACACTCATTCGTTAATTGGCCGATAACATCAAAATATACAGGACGCAGTGTGTGGCAATATGTTGGCGCCGGCAAACCGCCTGGCTGCCTCTTCCGCCTCTCTGCGGTTTCCTCGCTGAGCCTCCGAGTCGTTCTCTCTTCAAATGAATACCTTCGACATTTAATTGATGTTTGCCTCGCAGCAGCGTTATACATACAGTAGTCTGGTTCACCGTGAGCCGGCGGTGCAGCAAACGTGGACTCCACCTGTTCCATCTGTGGGATAGAGTGTTGCCCCCTCGCACTCGTGGGTTTTCTCCGGGTGCTCCGCTTTCCTCTTATCGATACACGCACAATGTCGCGTGGTTATGTTCGCATCCCTGCTGTGCATCTCGGATACCCTGCTGCTGCTACTGCTGCACAATAGTTTCGATGTGTGTTCGTTCACCCGAGTTCTATTCCCGCTCACGGCCAACACCAGTGACGATTTTCTGAACCGGTCCCGGACCGCCACTAGGTCGACTCAGCCTCAAATGAATACCTAGTGCGATGTGTAAACTTGCCACTAGGGAGACAAAGGCGGCCGGGCGTGGTGCTGGTAACCCACCTCTTCGTGTGCCGTGTCGACCTTCATAGGTGCTCGCTAACGGTACTTGCCCCTACATTCTGTTAAGGCTACACGGGGGATCTTTGTGTTTGTTTACCGGTCCTCACGTGACATGATTAATGATTCTGTTTCCTCTTCTCCGTCCCTGTACACGTGCACACACTTACAAACACACATGCGCACACATACACTCACACACGTTTCACAATCTACACAATCATACATGCACACATCTCCACACACACCCCCTCCTCCCCCGCGCCCCGTGCAGCGCTGGCGGACGGAATGCTGATGGCCACGTCGCGCTGCACGACCGACTGCCGGAGGTTCGGCCACTCGGACCGCTGCTGGATGCCCAACACGGCCGCGCAGGTACGGCGCCCGGCGCTCGGGGAAGCTCTCTCCGGCGGCGAGCGGTAGCCCAGTGGTTAGCGCACTGGGCTACGAATCTGGCGACCCGAGTTCGAATCCCACTCACGGCCAACACCAGTGACGATTTTCTGAAACCGGTCCTGGGCCTCCCCTAGGTCGACTCAGCCTCAAATGAGTACCTAGTGCGGTGTGTAAACATCGCCAATAGGGAGACAAAGGCGGCCGGGCGTTGTGCTGGTCACCCACCCCCTCGTGTGCCGTGTCGACCTTCATAGGTGCTCGCTAATGGCACTTGCCCCTACAGTCTGTTAAGGCTACACGGGGGATCTTTGTCTTTGTTCTTGTGCTTCAATGTTGATTGTTTGATTTGGATTGGCGTTGTTTCCCCCTCGTGTCTGTCTCTCTGTCTTCCTGTCTCTGTGTCCCTATGTCTCTCCCTGTCGCTCACCCTCCCTCCCTGTCTCCCTCCGTGTTTGTCTTCATGGAAGTGACGGCCATCTTAGGGGACGCTGGCAGATTTTTGCCGCTCTTATGATTGTCAGTTTCACGACCTTTCATTATATTCGAAGCAGCCTTAATCATTTATTTTCTGTTGCTTTGGTTTTTATTGGTTGTTTTTTTCTTTCGTTGTTGACATGCCGCCCTCTTCGCGGCCCTTGTGCAGCGCTTTGTGACCCTCGGGTGAAAGGCGCTATATAAATTGATATTATTATTATAAAATATACGAGGTTTTACCATCCATCCATCCATCCATTTTCAGAAACCGCTTAATCCTATACAGGGTCGCGGTGAGCCGGAGCCTATCCCGGCAGACACAGGGCGCAAGGCAAGGGAACACCAAGGATGGGACGCCAGTCCATCGCAGGGCGCCTGGGGAAATTTAGTCAGTACGCCAATTAACCTGGCAGCATGTCTTTGGACGGTGGGAGGAAACCGGAGTGCCCAGCGAAAACCCACGCGGACACGGGGAGAACATGCAAACTCCACACAGAAAGGCACCCCGAACCGAGATTCGAACCCGGGACCTTCTAGCTGTGAGGCGGAAGCGCTACCCACTACGCCACCGTGCCGCCCTTTTACCATTTCTGGCAATAAGACAAGTGTTCTGATGTAGGTTTTCACGGCTCGATTCACGATGGTTGCTCTTCGGAGCTGTTCTTTCTGGGAAGCAGTGTCACTGAGTGACCTCCAGCTCTCCCTCGCGACGTTTTGCTTCCCACGTTAGAGTCGGGTACCGGGTTGAGGGTTGATGAGCTCTGCAGCCACAAGAGGGCCACAGTTCTTCACCTGTACCGATGCAGGCCCGCGGACTAAATTTCCCCCGGTACCCTGTGACTCACAGCCAGTCCATCCACAGGCTGTGATGGACTAGTTACTAGTTCGTGCATTTAGAACCAGTATGTAGTTGGTTCCGAAAACGGTTACCGGTTCAGCGGTTGTTTAACAACCGTGATACAGACCAGGTAGAGTGGGATTAATGTCCGGAATAAAATATACACGGTGCAGTACTCTATTAAAATACTCAGCTAAGTGTTGGCAAAGGAGCAATGGGTTGCGGCGAGAGCATTTGTCATGAATGTTAAATAATTGCAATATATGTGTGCGGACGTAATTCCATAAATTGTGTTAATTAAGTTTAGAATGATGGCGTGGGCTCGGTAATCTGGGTTAGGGCTTGTGATTTAAATTCATTCCCTATCCATATGCAGATGTCAGCTGTGGAAAATTCTCATTAGGAACGGAGCTACTTGGGCCATTAAGGCAAATATCAAATAATTGTAAATTCTAAACAGTAGCGGCGCAGCGCTCGGCGCGGGTTCCCGCCCCGCGCGAGTTCACGGAGGCCGCTCACTCATCGCTGCGGCTGCTGCGCGGTGACCAGTGACGCTGCCGTAGCTACGTCAGCACGCAGTCGCTGACGATTCCAGAATGGGAGGAAGCTATGACATCCATCCATCCATTGCCAGAAGCCGCTTAATCCCGCATAGGGGGTCAAGGTAGAAGCGTTCACGTCGCGATCCCTGTCAAGTAATACTTGGTATTACCTGCGAATTCTACCAAACACTTCGAAGCCGAGCTGAAAGACAACGATGTCCAGAAGCTGACCATCGTGCTTCAAAGAATCGCAAAGAAGAAGAAGATCCCGCACAGGGTCGCGGTGAGCCGGAGGCCATCCCGTTACGACGCGCGCGTTCCCATTTGACCTCCCCGCCTCCTCCGGCCGCCTGCAGGGGGCGCTGTGCCGCGGCCTCCCGAGCGCCGGCGTGGCGGCCGCCGCGCTCTGCCCGCTGACGTCGTGCACCCCACCCCCGGGGGGCCGCCCGGCGGGCCACGCGCCGCGTCCCGTGGGCTCGCAGTGCTGCCCGCCGCCTCCACCTCCTCCCGCTCAAGCGGCCGGCGCGACCGGGGTCGGCGCGGCCCCGGCCGGGCCCTCGGGGGAGCCGCCCGCGCCGCGCGCCGCCTACCCGCCCGCGGCCCACGGCGAGCGCCCGCGGGCCCCCGCCAACCCGACCGGAGGGGCCCCCGGCCACGGGGACGGCCCGGCGGCGGCGGGCCGGGGGCCCGGGCCGGCGCGCGGCCCCGCCGACCCCTCGGGGAGCCCGGCGCGCCCGCAGGCCGACATGTTCCTCATCCGGAAAGCGTCGCTGGGCGGCGGCGGCGGCCGCGACGAGGCGGGCGGCCCGTTCTCGCGATGCGACGAGCACTATTTGTAAAGCACACGGGGCGGCGGCCGGGTCGGAGGTCACCGACAGCCATCCCCCCTCCCTCCCCGCTCCCTCCCCGCTCCCTCGAGTCTCTGACCTTTTCAGCAGCGATGATTTTATTGACGGTGTAACGTTTTAGTGTTGTACCGATATTACGTGTAAATAGATCGCGCTACCGTCAAATGTGTTCTTTCGAGAGCGCCGTATGTAAATGTGGGGACGGCCTGTGTAGTCGTTTTTCTTTCCCGGTGTGCACGCGTCAGTTTTCGAGTGGAAAACGCTCGGTTCCATCGCCGCTATTTTGTCACATCCTCATAGCTGGCACCGCGACATCAACGCCACGTTTGTCACGGGTGCCAAGCCCTCGCTTTCCATCGCGATGCCTCCGTCCACCGGTCGGCGAGAAAACACACGGTGTTAAATCCCGCACAGTCAGGGGAGGTGTGCAGAGATGGCTCTTTATGGCCTCCACCGCGACCGAACCCTGACCTCCACACAGAACCTCTCATTGTGGTGGCTGCACCACGCAAGCGGCCTAGGCTGGTACCACCATTGAGGATTGCGCTCAAGAGCTGCTCTTTCGAGCTTTCCCCCTCTCTCCTTCGTGACGTTTCACCTTCCACGTCGGAGGCGAAACGTCGCCCGATGTGTGCCCGCGTCGGCGCACATTTAAGCCCCGGCGCGGCTGCTAGGCCGTCGACCTGCGCCCCTTCTGACCGATCGCAGTCCTCGCCGCAGCCGGGCCGCTGGCCCCGCGTCACCGAGAGCCGTGGCCGGTCACAGCTCCCGGCACACGCTGTGCCGGAACGTTAGCGAGGAGATCTGGGTCGGACCCGGTTAGGTCGGGTGCTGGGGTCAGCGGCCCCCCGCCCGATGGGCCTTCTCGGCATGCGTGCCGTGGCCGTGCGGGATTTTGCGAATGGGGGATTTAATAATTTGATCGGTGGACGGCGGGATTGACGGTAATAACGTGTTGTTTCAAATGTCTTTTTTTGTTGGGCAGTAAAATAATTGTGAGCGGGTCAGCTGATTACAACCACGTGACAACATTGGGGCGGCTGTATCTATTTTTGGAGAGGTTTGGTGACATACAGGGTACAGACAAGGGTGCAACACAGAAAACGCTTGAAAATTGAAATGTAATCGGTTAAACATATCAAACATTAACGTACACTGATAACTGAATAAAACGTTATGGGAAGGCACGGAATCATTTTTACAGTACAAGACATAGTACAGTGTGTCATACACAATATTAACCGATGACAATGCTCCATTACAGATTTAAAGTTTGAATATGGAAACGAGGAATAGCCTTAACACATATATATTTTGAGTCACGCTTTCCTGCTTTGACAGACTTAGCCATTCAGTGACCTCTGTGTGAGTGCGGTTTTAGCAACAAAACAAAATTGCTGTGTGGTCAATGGAGCAAGTTCACATTTCAGGTTCATTTTCTTGAACCAGGTGAGAAGTCTGGAGACCAGGATGGATCTCATTTGCGAGAGGGAGCCGGGGTCACTTGCCGGGTCACCTAGACCCTCGTGAGCAATAATTTTCCAGATTTTGCTGTCAGATGGCAGACGTATTACGCCAGGGGTCTCCTACCTTTGTAAACACAAGATCACTTCGCAACACGAGATCTATATCCTGAACAAATCTACTTTACTAAAACCCCAAACATGTACGCGATGCATAACACTCATCTATTCTAAGTGTGACATCTGTGAGTGCTGCACACTATCTGTGAGTGCTGCACACTATCTGTGAGTGCTGCACACTCCCAGCAGCTTACATTTGCTACCCATGGCCATCAGACTTTTGAATACAACCACCGTACAGAATCTCGGCTTTTCCCACTCTCTCTCTGTCTGTATATTTATCAATCTTAAGATCGACTGTTGGAGACTCTGGCATCGACCTGTCGATCGCGATCGAATGGTTGGAAACCCCTGTGTTTTGCGATCATACATATGGCAGTTGTGAATGTGTACGTCCTTTGAGAACGTAAAAAAAGCGACAGATGCCGAAATATGGTGACATCTATGAATTGTGGCAGTGTTTACGAAATGGGCGGAACAGCCGAGTCATTTTACACAAATTTCATCTGTGTTTACACCCAGAGAGGACCAAATATGGATAAGAGCTGGGCTGCTGAAGGTGTGATACACATGCCATCTTGTGGCAAAATCCGAACAAAATGTTGCACATGTGTGCACTACCAGGAGAGAGCCACTATTTTTATTGCAATGGCACTGGCGAAATTATTAAAATAACTAAGTCTCTCTAAAACTAAATTGTAAAATAACGTATGGTCATTTTGTAAATTGATACGTATAGAGATTTGTGTGTGTGTGCTGAGCGGGCGCTTGGGTGCAGTGAGTGAGTGGCCGACTGCATTGATCGCTTTTTAAACCTTCAAACACTCGTACGCGTCTCGACACACGCTGAGCCGCGAGCTTCGCACGGATGGCCCGACCTCCGTGTACAATTTGCAAAGCAAACATATGCAAATGTGCACGCATGCATTTAATTGAATGCTTTCAAAACTCGGGAGCTTTGCAAAATGAATGTGTCTGCGATGTCTTCGTAAATGTGTGTTTGTGCAGCGCGGCCTGCATGCTCACCCGCTAGGACGGCACGCTCGCGCGGCGCACACTGCAGCCAGTTACTCATCGTGCTAGCAGAGTGCCCGCCCTACGGGGCATCTTGCTTCAAGTGTGTAACACGTTTGTCCGACGTCTCTTGTCGATGACGTTTTTCTGCTGCCGTGACCGCTGCTTTGAGCTGGATTTCTTCGTGATGTCGTTTTGGAAATATTGCTGCCGTCTCTCTGAGGTTACGTAAGAGCGAGCAATCGATGATCAGTGGGAAGCAGATTTGAAATAAGACACTAAAGCCTTTCCGTCCAGATATTATCCTGTTAACAGTTGTTTTGCGCTTGTCTTATCTCACCTGCATGAAGCTCCCCTGATTGAATAACTTGACCCGAACACAGGTAAAGGCAGCGGTGAAAGTAATCCAGTACGGTCTGGTACAGCATACCTGTAAGGAAATGGCCGAATTACTCAGCATGGTACAGGTTGCGATACGACCGTCCTGGTAAGAGATGTAAGTGCCCTTTGACCCCTGCGTGGTGGCAGCCACCCAGCTCGCTTTGCCGTTGGCCAAACATCCCGTGACAGGATCCGACTGGAAATCCGATCTCCGAGACTCCGCGAATCTGTCTTGGTCAAACACATCGTATTGTTATGGTATCGTAAAGTCTGCTTTGCATCAAAGTGACTTTTACTCAATAACCCCTCAACGTATGTACTCAAGGATCAGTGATGTTTCTCCCTGTTGGCGGCTGTTCTGTGTATGAAAGCGATGTGCGCTGTCTGTCAACACAGTTCATCATTTGCAGGAGGTTTCTCGCTCACTCTGAACCAGTGGTATTTTTGTTATTTTATCACCGTTAAACTTGCGTTAATTTGTCTGCGACATTGTAATTCTAGGATTGCTCTTTCTCCAAGAAACGTACACAGATTTTAAAACCTTAAAATCATCGCTGCTGTGAAAATGTCCGGTTTGCATATTGGGCCCTGGCTGCTCGCCTGGTTTATTGATGGCCGCTGGGGTCAGGGGTCACGGTGCCAACCTGGTTACACCATGCACACTGCTCTCCCACTCAACTGTAAGCAGAACCACGTTTAGAAGAGCCCAAATGAACGGCGTTTCCTCCAGCCGACATTTTGTCATTCAGCACAGTGACAACAAAACCTGGTCGTGTAAAAGCATCAAATGGATGTAACGTCCCAAGATGCGGTGCAAGACGGGAGACTCGGTGAAGTGGCCGCTAGAATGTGAAATGAATGCAATGTGTGACCCAGACAGTTGGGATATTTAAATTTTCATATTAAATTATCAGCGCTTTGCAACCTTTGGGTGAAAGGCGATTTAAAAATGTAAATTATTATATTGACGAGATTTAGCTTTCCCCCCTTCTATAATTCCGGCCATACCCTTGACCGCCCGTTGATTTTTAAACGGAATCTTACATTTTAAAATTTGAAAACGGTTGGCATGCGCCGTCTTCAGGCGATACATTCAGTTTTGGCCTTTTTATTGAAGACACAAAAACGTAACAATGTCTCCCTCGCCGCCGGCTAATCGCCCGTCCTGGCGCGGTTTGTCGGCTCGCGATCGTGGGTGTCTGTCACGGGGCCTCGCGTTCAAACCCCGATCCGTGTCGCCGCCACGGTCGTGTTTATACTTATTTTTATAGCGACGGCGCCGGACGAAGGGTCTGTTGCTGCCGACGGCTCGTGTTTTTTACACTCGTGTAATCCCTCTGTAGCTCTGCCTGAGGTTGGACTTAATTTGTACCGAACGCGCGACTCGCTAGTTAATAACGCTCTGCTTAACGGGGCGCGTTGTAAACAGAATAACGAGCGAGCGGTTCCGCTTGTTCCGCCGGTCATCGCCCCGCCGCCGTACTTGTCAGGCCCCCGCGGAGCCGTGTTGACTTCGCGTCGTCCCCCGTTACCGCACGCGTCACACTCCTCCACGTATTATTTGCGCGAAAATGTCTTTTTCCGAACGTTCGACGGCTTTCTTTGTGCGTGCGTGCGCGTGTAAGTGTTCATCGACGCACAGATGTCCTTTGTGCTCAAAGTAGTTGGCGCAAACCACGGCGTGTAAATATTAGTTTGGCCGCGGGTGGAAGGCCGCTGTGTTTCGGTAACGACGGTTGTATTTTTTAAAACCCCCAGTTTTAAAATACGGCCCAGTCTGAGCGGTTCGAGGGTGCACACAGAGCGATCGCACGTTTAGACGGAACGTGAAGCCTTACGAATGAGAGAGCGCGAACAATCGCTCCGTTTGGTACCGGAGACCCTGTGCGCCGGCATGGCACGTATCTGGCAAACGCGTCACCGTTTGGATGGGAGTCATTTTCGTTTCTCACAAGTCATCCGCGGTGGCGAGCGTGACTTGTTAACGCGGTGCCGTGCGCGGATTCGGCAAAACCGCGGTGCCGCGCGGAAGCCCATCGCTGGCGGCGCTGCTAGCTGGCACCGGCAGGAATTCAGACGGATGCCAAATCACGTGGCTTGCAAGAGTTTCGCCGACGTTTTAAATGACGGTAAAATCACGTTTAAATTAATTCGCTTTGGAGTACGTTGACCGTGGATACTTAACGTGCCGCGCGTTCTGCGTGGGCCTCGTGCCACCTCCAGTCTGACCATTACAAGTCCCATCAGCTGGCTGCCTAGTGAGCGGGCAACGGGCCAGGGCGATGAACGTCTTCAGTTCGGCGTTAAGTGCGTGGGTCAGCCCTCGTTCTTCCCACTTGCGATTACGTCTCCATCGAAGGCCATTTCTTTAAGCCTCTCCACAACAGCAGTTGACGATGGGGTGATTGTTTTCTCCGTTTGACACCGTTACGCTACAGGCAGGTGGGGCCCAAATTCATATCAGCAACGTGAAAATGCTTCGGCTACAGGGATAATAATGCGCGGTATTTTAAATGGTTGAATGTCGCGTGTTCCCTTTTCTCCCGACTTACAGTGTTTTGATTCCACGTCGATTTGCGTCTGCTGTAACGAGCATCAGCCTATTTTAGTTTGTACGGAAAGGCAATGTTTAAAACGCGTATGTGGTTGGGGGGTGGCAGTACGCTTGCAGATTGTGTGTTGAATTGTGGTCAATAGTTTATATGGTAATGTGTTAACCACATATTTGAGTAAATAATTCATGTTTAATTTAAAGTGATTTCCCGCATAAGTTTAAAACACGTTGCCCTCTCGTGTAGTTTACGTTGATCGTCTCGTGAGTAACAAAGTCATAGTTAGAGCTCATAGACAAATCACTCTGCTTTCCGGAGACGCCGAGAAGAATCGTAAGACTTTACTGCCTTTCGGAAAGAAAAGAGTATCGCTCATCGACGAACAATTGCTTTTTCGAATATTGTTTTTTGCGCACACGATGATGAAGTAATGGCACGAATTGAGCCCTCCTCAGTCCTCCTCCTCCTCCTCGTGTCACCACGGAACCGAGCGATCGAGACGCCGGCGGTGACGCCCATGACACAGCCTCGCCACGACGGCGCCACTCGCCCCGCCACACAGGAGTTAAGCCATACGCGCAGCCACACTCCCGCAACCACACTCCCGCAGCCACACTCCCGCAGCCACACTCCCGCAGCCAAACTCCCGCAGCCACACTCCCAGGCGCTCGTAGTTCAACGCCCAGGCCATCCCCACGTAACGTCCGACAGCTAGCTAGGACGCGCTCGGTCGTGAACTTGGCGGATCGCGAACTCGGCGTGTCGCGATGCACGAGGCTCGCGGTGCTGTGCGTCAGCGACACCCAGACCGCCTGCTGCCCGTGCGTTCTCCACAGCTGACTAGTGCCCTGCCCCGGAGTCTGCCGGCGACCCGCCCAGGGCGATCTTAAGAAGTCGCAAGTGACGATTTATGCCGACGAGGAAACCAAAACAACGTCCAGTGCTAACGCCTGACGCTGGAGTCGAGTTTTGCAGTTTTTTGTAAAGAAAAAAAGTGCACAATGCTATATCGTTGAGTAACGTCGAAGACTCGTGTCGTCCCATCTCAGCGTCTGCCAGGAAACCCATCAAAAGACAATTTCCAGGTGTTTTTTTTTTCCCCAAGATAAACGAGTGATGACATTTTGAGCCCCGGCGCCCAAGACTGTCGCGGTTTTCCGACACCGCCACCCGCCCGACCGCACGCACATGCCCTCCGAGCTGGACGCCGACCCCTGCCAGCCCCCCACGGAGCCCCCCACGGAGCCCCCCGCGGAACCCGACCGTTGCGCGACGTTGGAGGACGCTGACGGTAACTCCGGCGAGCGCTCGGCACCGTACGAGAGCCGGGCGTCTGATTCGCCGTCGATCCGGTCGCCGCCCCTCGGCGGGGGGCAGCTGCTCCCGAAGAGAGGGTGGCCAGCTTTGCAAGGCTCCGACACGGTGACGGTCCCCTACGCAGAACTCCGACGCGGCGCGCCGATAACCGCGCGGAGCGGCGCGACTTTGAACGAGGCGGCGCGGCGGCCTCGCACGGACGGTGACGCTCTAAAGCGGGCGGCGAGACACGGACACGCACGCGATACGCCGCCGTGCGTTCACTCCGGTCGACGGGTTACCACGAAACACCGTTTGTAAAGAAACGCATACGCCTCCAGCGGGGTTTATACACCTGCGGTATTTAAAGTTTTATTTGAGGAATCGCATTTGTATTCCTACCGCTTGCCGACGGCGTCACACAGCAGCCAGGGCTGCGGGGTCGGTCCCCTGTTCCCCCACAGAGCTCCCCCACAGAGCTCCCGGGTTTGCCTTCTGTTATTCTAAAGCTCTTTTCTCTCTATTCACTGGATCTGTTGTAGCCGGTCGCGTGGCTCCGTAGCTCGAAGGCTTTGAGTTTGATTCCGGTTCGGGGGCAATGTGGATACGAGCGCCGGTTTTGTGGGAAGTCGGCGCAATGATTGCTTACGGACGGAGACTTGGCAGAACATCGGAGAATGAGGATTGATCTTAAGAGCTGCTCTTTCCCCCAGACAGGGAGAGATACGAGCATCGCCTCGCGGTCGCGACGCAGCCAGCAGGGTTACTTTTTATTTAGCGTAGAAAATGACGTGAAAGTCACGTTTATTTTAAAAGTCCTTTAAATGAAAAGTGTTGCATACGGTACTGTAAAATATTTTCAAGCATTTCAATCAACGTGGAAATGATCGAGTGTGGCATGATGGCAGCGCTGCTGCTTCACAGCAAGACGCACCCGGGTTCAATTCCCGGCTTGGGTGCCTTTCTCTGTAGAGTTTGCATGTTCTCCCCGTGTCCGCGTTGGTTTTTGCCGGCTACTCCGGTTTCCTCCCACCGTCCAAAGACGTGCTGCTGCTGCCGTTTAGGTTAATTATCCTGCTGACTAAATTGGCCCCGATGGATTGGGCATAGCGCAGCCTTGTGCCCTGCGTCTGCCGAGATAGGTTCCAGCCCCCCCCGCGACCCTGTACAGGATCAAGCGGGTACTTCTAACGATAATGGAAAAGATCAAGAAAAAACAGAGGGCAAACCTTCCCATCGCCACGCTTGAGACACTTCTCAGCAGAAACTCCGTCATAACCTGCTACCATAAGGCTTCGCATTTGTCCTGCCTACGCGTTCTTTTGGGATTGTGAATATTTTTCTCTGTTTTACTTATTTTCTCACTGTCAATAGTTTTGTAAATAGGCTGATGAAAACGTTTCTTGAAGTTGTTATCCCAGCGTAATCACACAGCGTGCGGGCCGGGGCTGCGTTCACACGCCAAGCCGCTTACAACATGAGGTCGTGTCGTCTGATTACGAGGTCATATGGTGCCCGCTCGTCGCATCAAGAGGCTTTCTAAGCGGTGTGTTATTTGGAAGAGAAAGTGCCGCGAGCAGAGTGGCACAACCGTGAAATAATTTGCGCAATGTGATGAGTCCGTTTCAACTCGTGTGGTCCGTCCGTCTTGAATTCACGATCTGCGTCAGACGATTCCCTCGCCGTGGTATTCTTTACCAACCTGTCCTGTAACGTCACGTCTCGTCACAGATACCGTACGGTAATCCGCCGTGCCGGTGGTCGAAGTCGTGCGATGCGTAGCGGAACTCGTGGGCGATTCACTCAACTTGCGACGGTTGATTCAACCTAATGGAGACCGTTCCATACTTCACAACAGGTGATGGAAGCTGCCAGGTTGATTCAAAATGAAAGTAGCATCCACTAAATCGCTGTCATCTGCTTGACCGGTTCAGCAGGAGGGATTCAGAGGGCCTCGTGGGTTGATCCAGCTTGCCACGGGTGCCCCCTCAACGCCTCCACATTCCGTCTAAATCCATTCGTGGTGGGCGCCGGCTCCTCGTGTCTGGAGCCAGAGACAGGCCCTACAGCCATACTGTTGAGATTTGAAGGTCTTTTTGGTACTTTCAGATTTTTTAAAGAAAATCTAGACTTTACGAGTGCCACTTAAATTATTGCCACCTTTCTACTTTGGTTGTTAAGTTGCTAAATATAAAACTGTACCATATTTAGTTGTTACAACGCACTTTCTGGTCTATTTCCGGCAGATGTTTTCGTTCGTACGTCTTTTATGATTTGGGTTTTTTTCCGATGTAATCGTAGCTTCACACTATGTGCTCCGACTGGGAGATGTAAAATTGCTAGTTTTGTAATTATGATTACGGAGTCTGCTCTCGCGACATTTCCCTCGGCTTGTTTGGCTTTTAACAAACCGCTTTGCAGCGGCCAGAGCCCCACCATTGAGCACAACAGGGTAATATTTCCACGCGAAACGAAACTTCAACGGAGACTCGGAAGTAATTATTTTTTACTTGCCACATCACGATATCCCGCGCTTGGTCGCGCGCACCGCCACCATAAACACGAGGATTCTGGGACATGTTCACACCGGTGCAATGTTGGAAACTAAGCCACGCGTGTGTTTCACGTTGCCTCGTCCGGTTCGATCTTCGGTTGAAAATTCCCTCTTTGCTGCCACATGCTGGGAGGCAGCTCCGTCGTGGAGTTTTGGGGGCTCAGCTTGCTTTGCTTTTGAAATGTGAAGAATGCGTTCTGTGAGCCGCTAGCTGGCGGTTTCATTATGGCTCCTGCAGGGCCGCTGTCGGGAGGGACCCGCGGTCGGGGTATGCGTCGTAAACCAGGCGCTGCCGCCAACGACACTTTGAAATCGAATGCGTTTGTGTTGCCTTCCGCGTTTCTGGATTTGTTTTTTTTCCCCAAAACGTTTCGGTTGGAGAGGAACCAACGAACGCAACACGCGGAGTAAGTGTACGATCGATCGGTATGTGATTGCCAATGTATGTGATTGGTATGTGATTGGTATCGATACAAATTAGTATCGCCGAAATGAGAGCGCGATGTAAGACATTGTTTCCATCGTCAATGACGTTCATCACTGTTGACGCGTTGAGTTTTAGCAGCATTTGTTTTTAAAACGTATTGTTGTGTTTGATGGTTGCTCTTCAGAGCTGTTCTTTTGGAATAGCCGTGTCGAGCGATCTCCATCTCTTCCTCGCGACGTTTCGCCTCCCACGTTGGAAGCATCATCAGGCCTGAAGATGTTTATCTGACACCATCGACCATTGCGCTACCGATGTCACGTCCTGGCACTCATGATGAACTGGTTGTGGTCCATAGTCACCGTCATAAACAGGCGAAACTGCCGGTACGAGAATATAGGTTCGTTACGTTTATTCAAATTCATACCGATTGACAAGATTCAGACGCAATGTCTTGAGCCTTGGGTCACGCGTGTCGGCACATTGATTGTCCGCGTGTGCTGTGTCACGTGTCCGTGTGATAGTGCACCCTTGCTGCGGGCTTTCCAGCTGGCTTTTGAATAAGGATGTGGTTGAAAAAAAAGAAAAATATAATGCCGTTGACTGAGCTAAGTGGGGATTTGTTCACGCCTATGAAACGTGTACGTGTGTGCAGTTTGAGTCTAAATTGCATTTTTCCTGGAGTTCTAAACCCCATTTTGATTCTAACGCGTTCACAAAGTGTTGGGAGGTGGAGAGAACGGTGAATAGCGAGTGATACGGGAGATGTGCTGTGTGTTTTGTTGAAGCGAGTGGGAAACACAGACACCGCGATGTGGGATTTGCAAGAATCACCTCCATTAGTGCGCCATTCACTCTGGACGATCACTGCTTCTTAGTACGGTATAATTCCAATTAATTAATCTGCGGGCCTATTTCACAATTTGGTAAATTTGGAAACCTGAATCCTGCACACAGTGGCCGGCTCTTGCGAATGGCGTCACAGGATATTTAACGTCCACTCTGAATCCGACGGCTTGGTGTACGACACACCCGCACAGTGCTTTATTGCACGGTCGCAGTATTAGCCAGGGCCGGCCGCCGGATTCGAACCGCGAACTTCTTCAACGAGCGAGCGCGGTCCCCGTCAGTTACACTACCCGTAGAACAAAAACAACATGGGTGAAACTTCCACAAAGGTGGAGATATACGCGGCAACGGGACGAATCTCGTTAAGAGCATGCAAGCTTACTGGGTATTTTTCTGCTGTAATAATAATATCAATTATATAGCGCCTTTCACCCGTGGGTCACAAAGCGCTGCACAAGGGCCGCGAAGAGGACGTAATAATAAACATCTATCTATCACCGTTTGTGTGGGAGTCAACCAGACACGGGCACACGGTCCTTGTGTGGGACGTCGCCAACCGCTCGCTTGTTCTCTGGCAAACACAGGAGCAGCAAACGCCGGTTTGTCTCTCGTTTATAGGCCCCTGCTGATTTCAATATAACTACAGGAGGGCCCTTCCCAAGCTTCGATCATGAACTTACTGTCGGTCAGTCACTCAGGCTTTTGCACCCACAGCCGGGCACTGCCCACAACGTGGAGGGCACTGGAGTGAGGCACGGTGGCGGCTGGCCCGGTTGCACTACCCCTAGGGGCAAACCCGTCCATCTCCTTTGTATTTTGATCTTTTGAACAGAAGACGCAGGACATTGTTACCGTCAGTTGTGTCTCCTGAAGGGTTATTGTGTGTGCGCGCGCGCGTTTCTCGCTATTTGATTACACTCTTTGTTTAAATGGCAATTATGTTTTGCTGTGGCGTGCGTGCCCATTCGTGTCTCTTGGTGTAAACATCGTGACACAGCCCCTCATCGTCAGCCAAAGCATATGTGAATCCGGTCACAAGTCACACAAGGTAGCACTTGCTAATACAAAACGGTGTTTTACGACTTATGATTAGATGCATGCACGCATGCTCCCCTCCTCTCAGTGTGTGTAATTTTGTGTAATGGTTGCTTGATAAGAATCTGCATTAAAGTACACATTTAAACATGGCCCCCTTCTGTGCGTCGCCGTGCGAGAGTCTGAGTGGCCGCGCGTCGCGACCGTCCCCAGTCCGCAGCCCCCCGCAGCCCCCCGCAGCCCCCTCGCAGGCCCCCCCTCTAGCCGATTCGCGACTTTATCATCTAGGTCTCGCAGCTGAAAAGACCCGGCCGGGTTCGATTCCCGGATCGGGTGCCGTCTTTCTGTGTAGTTTGTTTGTTTTCTCCAAATCCGCGTGGGATTTAGAGGGGTATTCCAGTTTCCTCCCATAGCGTGACAAAAACACTCATTATTTGGTCGATGATAATAATAATAGCGTTTTAGATAGCGCCTTTCACCCGAGGGTCACAAAGCGCTGCACAAGGGCCGCGAAGAGAACGGCATGTCAACAATGAAAACAAAATAAAAGCCAAACGAACAAAAACAATTAAATGATTAAGGCTGCAATCTTAAGAGCGGCTAAAATCTGCCAGCGGCCCCTAAGATGGCCGTCACTTCCTTAAAGACAAACACGGAGGGAGACAGGAACTTAGGTTCCAGTTTGCACGCAGCCACACGCGCTTGTGGCTAAAACATGCAAACAAATGATATGATAAATATATGGATTGTCCTTCAAACTGATTTGGCCCAACACTAGATAACATCTTAATATATCCCCCCCCCCAATGGATCGGGACCTCGTCATGGTGGGGGGGCTTGTGTGTTCCCATGAACCTCAGAGCTATGTCGTCTGGAGTCCAGTACTCCTGGTCGGGTCACCCGTGGCGAACAAGTCTGAGGAGAGGTTCCAGACTAATAATAATAATTTCAAATTATATAGCGCCTTTCACCCGAGGGTCACAAAGCGCTGCACAAGGGCTGCGCAGAGGACGGCACGTCAACAACGAAAGAAAAAAAACAATAAAAACCAAAGCAACAGAAAATAAATGATTAAGGCTACTTCGAATATACTGAGAGGTCGTGAAACTGGCAATCTTAAGAGCGGAAACATTCTGCCAGCGTCCCC
>JAZEWU010000041.1:5916679-5927382 GCA_036362915.1 Geotria australis
CCCCCTTGCCCCCTCCCCCCACAGCTCACACGAGGTGTGTGCAGGCGGGCCCCCAGTCGGGCCGGTAGCGAGCGCCCAGCTTCACTCCCAGGTCACGAAGAGTCGCCCGCAGCGGGTTTGTGAAACCGCTCAGAGACAGGACGGCGCCGGCAAGCGGGGCCCCGCCACCCGCCGCGGGGGGAGAGCTGCGGGGGGCGCGGGGAGGGGCCTGGCCCCCCGCCCCGCCCCGAGCAGACAATGTGGAGTGAGCGGAGCCTGTGGCCGGTCGGGAGAAGCGGAGGGGGTTAAGGGGTCAGCAGACGGGGGTTACGGGGTCAGGAGACTGGTAACAGCTTCACCGGGTCGGCCATGCAGCAGTGTGTGTGTGGAGTCGTCACTACTCTCGCCACTGATACCGTCACCACCACCATCAGACGTCAACATCGCGACCAACATTATCAAATAGAAAAGACAAAGATTCCCGTACAGCCTTCAGCAGCTGTAAGGTCGAGTGCTGTTAGCGTCGTTGGGTCCGGCGTTGCGTCGCTCAGCAGCGTCGCCTGCATCATAGCAGGTATTCCTGGGACGTGTTTTAAGTGTTATTAAATGTTTTATCAAATAGTTGTATTGTTTTCGCGCACTGTTTGCGTTGGTTTAGCATCGGGAACCGGGTGGCGTCACAGCTTTTGGGGCCGGTTGGTGACGTGGGGGCGAGTTATGGCTGCATTTTTTTATTCTTATTTTTTTACCATAGTATTTTTTTTTTAAAGCTTTGTTGTTTTCATGTGTGTGCCAACACCGGGGTCTGAGAGAATGGAAATTTCGATCCTCGGTATGTCTTGGGCATATGGCAGGATTGACAATAAAGTTGAATTGATTGATTGATTGAATTGAGCTGTAGCACCTGTGAAGGCCGGCACAGCACACGAGGAGGTGGGTGGCAAGCACCACGCCCGGCCGCCTTTGTCTCCCTAGTGGCAATGTTTACACACCGCACTAGGTACTCATTTGAGGCTGAGTCGACTCTCACCCACATTCTCTCACTCACTAATTTTCTCACACCAACTCTCATTTACTCATTCACACTCTGTCTCTCACCCACATTCACGCTGTCTCTCAAACTTTCTCTTGTCTCTCTTGTCTGCACACACCGGCTTCGCTTCCGCCGCGAGTCTTGTTGTTGTTGTTGCCGTGTGTCAGGGAGCTCTGTGCGGGTGACGCCGCCGCCGCCATCCCTCTCCGGCTTCCGGCTGCTGGGACGACAACGAGAGAGGGCGCTTCATCGCTCGCCACTCACACACAGACATCCCCCATGTAGCCTTAACACACTGCACGGTCAAGTGCTGACATTTTCCAGTCACTGCAGGGTGGCGCAGTGCTAACATCTGCACCTCCTCACAGATATAAGGTCCTGCCCAAGGCATTTAGATTCCAGCCTCTGGCGCCTCTTTGTGTGCTGTTTGTGTGTTCTCCCTATCTTCTGCATGGGTATCCGCCGCGTTGTTCAGTGGTCCAAAGACGCAACACGTGTATTGAACGTGACAAAGGACACGTTGAACTATTTCAGTAATAACTAATAAATATTATTCCTCACAAAGGGATTCCATTATTCTCGGTAAAGCGACTTATGCCGCACCATGTATATTGTAATTATTATTAATACCTCCACCTCCTGCTCCTCCTGCTCCACCCGCTCCTCCTGCTCCTCCACCTCCTACCCCAGTCTGGGCATGCCTCTTTCGAGGCTGTGAGGTCACGGGGAGGTCAAACTTCCTCTTGAGACAAGCAGCCTGGGAGGGAGGAGTGAGACGAGGGAGAGGGGGTGGAGGTGGGAGGAGGGGACAGAGACACATGTGGACAATGATACATATATATATACATGCAGTCCCTGACTAACAAACACGCTCTCATAAGATAAGGAAGGTGATATTAGAGTAAGAGTAACATCCGAAAGTCCGTCACAGTCGCTAATCCGGCACCCCCTTGGTACCTAGAGTGCCGCATTAATGGACTTTTAGTGTAATTGCAGTATACAGTATACTGTATGCAGTGTACAGTAAAACATTAAACAATATTCCAACTTTAGGTTTAATAAACTGTACATATCGACAACAGTTAAACATAATGTTTTTGTTGTTGTTATAAACAGCAGTTTTTTCTTTACTGTTGCGTGTGTCTATGTATGTTCTTGTGCTTCAATGTTAATTGTTTAATTTAGATTGGCGTTGTTTCCCCCTCATGTCTGTGTCTTCCTGTCTGTGTCCCTATGTCTCCCCCTGTCGCTCACCCTCCCTCCCTGTCTCCCTCCGTGTTTGTCTTTCAGGAAGTGACGGCCATCTTAGGGGACGCTGGCAGATTTTTGCCGCTCTTAAGATTGCCAGTTTCACGACCTTTCAGTGTATTCGAAGCAGCCTTAGTAATTAAAATTTGTTGCTTTGGATTTGTATTAGTTGTTTTTGTCGTTGTTGACATGCCGTTCTCTCCACGGCCCTTTGTGACCCTCGGGTGAAAGGCGCTCGATAAAATGCTATTATTATTATATCCCAATCCTGAAAGCACCGAGTGCGTTACTGCTTCGTATACAGTATAATATGAAATATACTGTGTTCTTACTTGTGAACAAATCAACATCTTGCGAACGGAACTCAGGAATGGAGCCCGTTCGTAACCCGGGAACTGTCTGTACACGGGACAGCAAGACAGGTGCAGGACAGCGATAGAGAGCGCGTCAATGCAATAGAGAGACGGATGGCGTGAGGGGAGCTGGAGAGCGAGACAAGGTGACAGCGAGGGAACCTGGGGCTTGACGGTGGAGCTGGGTGAGGAGGGAGAGCCGGGAAGATCTCCCAGCGCAGCTCTTGCATAGCTCAGCGCTGGAAACACACAGACACAACAACAAAAATCCCCCATGTAACCATCACAGACTGTAATGTCAAGTGCTGTTAGCAAGTACCACATATGAAGTCCAGAGAAGCACGCGAGGAGGTGAGTGGCCAGCACCAAGCCCGGCGCTTTGTGACCCTCGGGTGAAAGGCGCTATATAAATGCTATTATTATTATTAAATACGTCACTGGGATTGACCATGAGCGCGGCGCCACCGCGCTCCAGAACAAAGAGACACAGTGACACACATAGCTCCCATGT
Organism: Geotria australis; assembly: GCA_036362915.1. Taxonomy (NCBI): domain Eukaryota; kingdom Metazoa; phylum Chordata; class Hyperoartia; order Petromyzontiformes; family Geotriidae; genus Geotria; species Geotria australis. The sequence goes on from JAZEWU010000041.1 coordinate 5,919,804, forward strand.
GCCACACCTCTCGTGCCAGCCAAGGCGCACTTTGAGGCCACGTAGAGTGTGGAAGGCTCGCTACTGACTGGAGGTTACGGGACAGACCCTGGTCCCATGGGCTGACTGAGATGACTAGCTGAGTTACCACCTGTGCTCCCTACCGTGCCAACTCTGTGTTTCAGTCGCTCGGCGCTCTGCTCATTGGTGTAAGCATCGCCCCTCCATACCCTGGTCGTTGCTGGAGGGCAACTTCCTACAGCTCCCCAGTAGCCTCACAGTACTCTTAGCCTGGCACTGCCCAGTAGTGTCCTTCAAGAGCCTCCTGCACCGAGGCCGATCTTGACACCGCTGGTACGAGTCTTCAATAAGTCCACTCAGCTCCACATGCTTTTTTACCACATCAGTCCATCTCTTCTCTAGCACATGCCACTCACCCACTCACTTGCTCACCCACTCACCCACCAGCCCATCTCTTCTCTCGCCCGTGTCACGCCAATTTAGCCCCCTCTATCCAGCCAAACAAGAGCTGCTTGGGCATGCAGCTTGGTGGCGGCTGACCATGTGGCTACCTCCCCCCCACCTCTCTTGCAGTTGGCGTGATGTACATGTAATATTATGCTTGCTTGTTTTTAATGTATCTACAGGGCGTCAAGGTAGAAGCGTTCACGTCGCGATCCCTGTCAGGTGGTACTTGGTATTGCCTGCGAATTTTACCAAACACTTCGAGGCCGAGCTGAAAGACAACGATGTCCAGAGGCTGACCATCGTGCTTCGAAGAATCGCAAAGAAGAAGAATGTATCTACAGGGTGGTCCAGATGTCCTGTGACCCCCATTTAATTAACCCCTTAACATGTTTTTTCTCCTTTGCTCAGATGTCTGTTATAAGACATCTGCACCACCTTGTATATGAGTCGCTGTATCTGTACGTGTCTCTATGGGTTTACTATAAGATCCATGGTTTGGCGCTACACAGGGTGGGGCAGATATTAACCAACACATGTATATTTAATGTGGTTTGCAATGTGTCACTTTTCTCTATAAAAGTCCAATAATCCGGCACCCTCATGACCAAGGGGGTGCCGGATTAGTAACTGTCAGAATATTGGATGTTACTCCTATACACTCTAATATCACCTTCCTATATCACTCGTAAATACCTCTAGATGGTGTAAATATATGTTAAAAAAAGGAAAGATGTGTTAAGACGTAAAACATATCTTTAAATAATCTACAGAAGGCCAATAATCTACGGAAGAGGGGTGGCGCAGTGATAGCATTTCCTTGCCGGTTTATTGGACTTTTACTCTAATAAAACATGAGCCTGACATGGTTGAAAGGCATGCTGGGGTTTGGGGGGCTGGCCGACCCTGAGGGGTGGTAGGGGGTACGAGAAGGGGTGGTGGCCGCTGGCGCGAGGAGAAGAGGCCCCCCGGCGCGAGGCTCCCACTGGCCGGCACGTCCTCGCGGAGACGGAACCCACCCAGGCGCTGCTCCTGCTTCACCAGTCGTGGGGTCACAAGGTCGGGAGGGGAAACATATTGCGGACACACAACATTATAACAACAATGATTAATTGTCATTATTATTTATTATAGTATCGCGTTTTCCCCACCTAAAGCGGCAGGGTGTCTATGCAGTGGTAACATCTGCACCTCCTAACAGAAATAAGGTCCAGCTCGAGGAATTTCGATTCCGTGTGCTGTTTGTGTGTTCTCCCCATGTTCTGCATGGGTATCCGCCGCGTTTTCAGGATTCCTCCAATAACTAAAAAACACTTATAAATTGGCCGATAACATCATAATACAAAGGACGCGGTGTCCAGCAAATATTGGCACCGGCTAATCGCATGGCTCCCTTCCCCCTCCCCCACCTCTCTGTGGTTTCCTTCTGCCTCCGAGTTGTTCTCTCTTCTAAGGAATAAATTCGGCATTGAACGAATACTACAAGGAAATCGCAGAGAGGGAAGGCAGCCACGCGGTCAGCCGGCACCAACCCGCGAGACCCCGCAAAATATGCATTATGATGTCATCGGTCAATAAATGCATGTTTTCTTAGATGTAGGAGGAAACAGGGGGACCTGGAGGAAATCCACACGGAGCAGGGGAAGAACACACAAACTTGACACTAGTTATGGGAGGAAAGTGGAAAGCCGGGAGGAACCCCACACAGAGCAGGGGGAGAACACACAAACCCCGCACATAAAGGTGCCTGAGGCAGGAATCAAACTGCCTCGGGTAGGGACTTCTCTCTGTGAGGGGGCGCGCAGATGTTACCGCTGCATTGCCACCCTGCCACTAGGCAGGCTGAGGGTGGGGTCACCGCCAGGCCGTACCTGCTTGGCTTGTTGGGCGTCGTCCGGGGACGGATCCTCAGGGACCGAGTTGAAGCGGATGAACGCGAGGCCATACGCCAGCGACTTTGGGGACACGTGGACAGGGGGACACAGCAACCCAGAGATCTCTCTTCAAACAAGTACCTTTGACATTGATCGAGTATGGACGCATTATCCATTGTAATTATTATCACGAGATAAATTTGCCCCTTGTGCCTATCGAGGCTACATGGGGAAGCGTCGTGTTTGTAGGGCTGCCTGCAGTTGAGGCGCATTCCAAAATCAGGGCACATAGGCTGAGCATTCCCCGTCACCGCATGTTGCCAATTTTGCACTTAGTGAGTGGGACTCTCAGTTGTACGTTCCCAGCCGATCTCAAGTCACGTGGAGAGCGGTATACCAAGTCCTCCGTGGGGATCAAGGTAGAAGCGGAGAGGCCAATGCCCGCCGCCTTTAAGGCCAGCACTGACTATTATATCTCTAAATGTTGAAGGGCTGTCTGCAACTAAAGAAGAAATTGTTGCAATGGTAAACTATCATATAACCAGCACGCTTCGAAGAATCGAATCGAATTCGAGTCCTCCGTATCCGCAGATTCTCTATCCGTGGTATCACATACTCACGCGATCAACCCAGTCTAAAAGCAGTACTTGAAGCTATCAAACCGTCTCAAACGCTTGATTAAAATCCCCGCCAGCTATCACGTCTCTCCCGCATCCCTCCCGCATCCCATCCTCCTCAATCAGTTCTACACTCCGTCTGAGCCGAGATTCAAATGGGGCGAGCGGAGGTACAAACTGGGCGAGCGCAGGTATAAACCAGGTGAGCGGCGATACAAACCAGGTGAGCAGGGATAGAAACCAGGTGAGCAGGGATAGAAACCAGGTGAGCGGGGATACAATCCGGCTGAGTGGAGATAAAAATTGGGTGAGCGGGAGCGAGGATACTGCTGCTGCGCTACAAAAGAGGCCTGTGGGCTACGTGCGTGTGGAAGTGTAGATTCATGGGTGTGTGTGTGTGTGGGTCTGTGTGTGCGGGCAGCAGTAGTGTAGCGGTTAGGACACTGTGCTACAAACCCAGCTACCCAAGTTCGATTGCTGCTCACGGCCAAATCCAGTGACGATTCTCTGAATCATCTCTGAATCATCGCTGGGGATAGGGGGCGAGAACGGTCACGCGTCCCCTATCCCCTGCGAATAATAAAGACTGAGAGTACTCCGTCCAGGGCTCCACTAAATAAGATGGCAGCGCGTCGTGTCAGGTATTAAAAACGAACAATTGGATTCAGTGGAAGACACTCAACCGCCTGAGAACTAGAACGGGATGATCAAAAGCTGCTTTGGTCAGATGGGGCTACAAGACCGGCCCAACCACCTGTGAATGTGGAGAAGCAGACCATACTATGGAGCACTGCCTTGTCTGCGCTCTACTACCAAACCTCTGCAGCTCAAAAGACCTTGCAGAGTTCAATGAAAATGGAAAGAACTGTGTAAAGAAATGGGAAAGTGGCATATAACCATTACGCTTTGAAGAATCGAATAGAAGAAGAAGAGACTCCATTCTCAGTCGGTGGGTCTCGAGCGCCACCTAGTGGTCCATCGAGACCAAACCCATGTGGCACAAGTGGGTCTTGACGTGCAAAAAAGGTTGAGAACCCAGGGGTTGTAGCCGTGCATTTAGAGCTCTCCCCCTACAACCTACAGAGGCTGCAGGGGGGGTCTGTATGTTTAAAACTCGCCTCTACAGACCCTGGGCGCTGTAGGGGCGGCTGCGTGTTTGTGGGAGCCTGCTCACCGGGTTGTAGGGCTGCCTGCAGACAAGGCGCGCCCGGTCCCAGCGCCGCTCGCTCGCCACTCGCGACAGCAGCTCGGGCCCGAACATGCGCACGCGGCTCCGCTGCAGCGACGCGCGGCTCTCGGCCGGAGACATGAAGCATGACGCCGACAGCAGCACCTGCACACCCACGTGGACGCCCCGTGCAGCACTCTCACGTGGACGCCCCGTGCAGCACTCTCACGGTGCTGTTTGCAAGTAGCGCCTGTGACGTAGCATCTATACTGAATAAAAAAAAATACGATTTATAACACGCTGCACGTATTCGTGCAATGTCGAAGGTATTCGAACATAGAATGATTTAGAGGCACGAGGAAACCATAGAGCGGCAAGGGGGAAGGCAGCCACACAGTTAACCTGCGTCAACATTTGCCAGACACTGCGTCCTAAATATTATGATGTCATCGGCCAAATAATTAATGTGTTAATTTTTTGTTGTTGTGGGAGGAAACCAGAGAACTCGGAGGAAACCCACGTAGAACAGGGGGAGAACACAGACTATGAGGGGCAATCGAACTCAGGTCATAGTTGGGTTCGTGGCACAGTGGGCGAACCACTACACTGTCTCTCCCACACTCAGACGCAAAGACACACGCAGTGACACAGAGACAGGCGCCTGACCGAGATGACTAGCAGATGCACAACCTGCGCTCCCTACTGTCCCAACTTGCTGTGCTTTGGCCGCTCGGCGCTCAGCTCTGTTGTGAGCGTCGCTCCTCCGCCCTCCATTGTTGCTGGAGGGTGACTGCCTCCAACTGCCCAGTAGCGTCCTTCACGAACCTCCCCCACAGAGGTCGATCTTGACACCGCTGGTACCAGTTTTCAGCAAGTCCACTCAGCTCCAGGTCCTCCTGAACTCAGAGCACTCACTTACTCACACGTTGACCCTCTCACACGTTGACCCCTCTCACACACAGACTCCCTCTCGCCTGGAAGTCCGCGTCACTGGAGGAGGAGTTCCCCACGAGGATTTCCACGAAGGCCGACCCCTCGTTCCCAACGTCCACGCTGAGAATCCTCTCGGCCTTCTCAAACTATACACGAAGACACGGCACATGGAAATACAGAGTGACACACGTGGAGACACATGAAAACACACTGGGAGACAAAGAGAGATACAGGGATTCACAGGGATACGCAGAGACAGAGATGCATGGACACACGGAGACACCGAGGCATACATGGAGACAGAGACACACACACAGGGACGCAGAGACGGCAGGTTGCAGTGATGAACGTAGCAGTTAGCGCGCTGGCCTACGAACCCGGTGACACGAGTTCAGTTTCCTCTCAAGGACACCAACATCGGTGACGATTAAACATCGGTGACGGTCATGGGCCTCCCCTAGGTCTACTCCGCCTCAAATGAGTACCTAGTGTGGTGTGTAAACATTGGCACTAGGGAGACAAAGGCGGCCGGGTCTGGTGCTGGCCAGCCACCCCCTAGTGTGCCATGCTGGCCTTCATACAAATTATTGTCTTGCCCGAGGCGGTTCGATTCCTGCCTTGGGCGCCTTTCTGTGATCATTCTTTCTGTGAGGCGTAGATGTTACCACTGCACCACCCTGGCCACCCACCGCCTCGCGCGCTGTGCTGGCCTTCACAGATGCTACCTGCTAACAGCACTTTACCCTACACTCTGTTAAACCTATACGGGGGATCTTTGTCTTTGTCGGCACCTGGAGGATGACGGAGGCCTCCTTCTCGCCGGGGAGACAGCGCCACTTACGGTGAGCGTCGCCGCTCAGAAGATTCTCCACGCAGTGCACCTGGGAGCACCCATCACCACAGATATTTATTATTAGAGCAGAAAATACCTAGTGCGCTAGCCAGCTCTGGATGCACATTCCTGCTAAGAAACGCAAACAATATTTAAAATCACACGGTTACATAACAAATTGACAGCACAGCATCATGCACAGATGAAATCCTAACCATAATCATACAGTAAACAGGAACAGAGTATGGCATAGGACAAAAATTACCAATAAATACAACACATTAACTACAGTCAAATAAGTGAGAACATATAACAGTGCGATGATCCATCCATCCATCTTATAAACCGCTTGTCCTGGTGAGGGTCGCGGTGGCAGCAGTTCAAGGAGAGTGGACCAGACATCCCTTTCCTCAGCAACAGATAGGGGGCAGTTTTGGAGATACAAGCCAGTGTCGGAAATAGGCGCGGATGTTACATCTGTATAATTTCCCCTGACGTCGAGAATTAATTCGTTAATATCGCAGCAGCACGAGAGATATTCCAGGGGAATGCAGATGAGCCCGAGCAGGTTGAACCCGAACCTGGTGAATATCCCAACGTAAGATGACCGTCTCATGCGAGTGAAGCCTGCCCAGATAAGATGGCCACCCCGAACGCATAATAATAATAATAGCATTTATATAGCGCCTTTCACCCGAGGGTCACAAAGCGCTGCACAAAGCTGCAGAGAGAACGACACAGCCACAACGGACTGTAGAATTAGATGCTGTTAGTAGCGCCACAGAGGCCAGCACGGCACACGAGGGCGTGGGTGGCCAGGACCACGCCCCGCCACCTGTATCTCCATAATACCAATATTTACACATCACACAGGTACTTCTTTGAGGTTGAGTGCACTTAGACGGGACCTAAGGTCGGTTCATAAAACCATCACTGGTGTTGGTGGCCGTGAGCGGGAATTGAACTTGGGTGGTCGGGTATGGAGCGCAGCGCACTAACCGCTGCCGCTACACAACCACCACCACGGTAAAGCCTCCCCCAAGTAAGACGGCCGCCCTTCCCACATCAGGTGACAGCCCCGCACACAAAATACACGAGACACATCCCCTAGTAAGATGGCTACCGCAAGCACACAACCACGTGATGGTCACTCACCGGATCCTCACTGCTGCACGACACCACGTGACGGATCTTCACTTGGGGCATGCTTGGGGGCGGGGGGCGGAGGTTCGTACGGCGCCACGAGACCTCGCGGCTACAAGAAGCGCGAGAGGGCGCGTGAGCGCAAGACGGGGGTAGTGAGGAGGGTCACGCGAGGTGACGGCGGGCGAGGGACTGCACGAGCACCTCTATCGGGAGCGCGAAGCGAGAGACAGCGCGAGGCCCAGAGACCTTGCTGTTGCGCGCGCGCGTGCCCCTGGTTTCCCTCCTCGCGTGTACGGCGGAAGTGACGTCACCGCGACTCCGCCTGGTTCGCTTTTCCCGCGTTTTCTCCGTCGTGGGGGGGGGGACGTGCTCAGCCCCCCCCCCTCGCGCGCGTTGGGGGCGGGAGCATGTTTTAGCTGCCGCCTCAACTGGCTCTAATGTCGCCTCAGAAATGGAAGAGTCCCGGCCAAACCGGGACAGGTGGCAACTCTATACGCAACAAGACAACACCACGAGGGCAAATCGCCAGTCCATTACACGTCCGATGCGGCGTCGCCCAATGAGC
>JAZEWU010000041.1:5934568-5947177 GCA_036362915.1 Geotria australis
ATAGCATCGACAACAGCACACATTTGGTCAGATCATTACGTGGCCTTAGCTGGAAATCATGCATTTCTACTAAGATTATCTCTATATTATAATGCGCCAGTCGGGGTGTCATGCCACGTTCTTTCGTTCCGCTCCTATTGGCTGGTCGTGTTACGTGCCAACTCTGCGCAGAGGATCTCGCGGTTGTCTCGGCTCGGAGCAGGTCGCATCATCATCGCCATCTGGCGAGCAGTGCCGGCGCTTAGGCATAATCACACTAAGCAAATGCTTCAGGCCCCGAGGAATTCAAAGGGTCCCCCTATTCGCGTTTCATCCATTGTCAGAAACCGCTTAATCCTGTACAGGCGCGCGGTGAGCCGGAGCCTATCCCGGCAGACGCAAGGCTATACCCGGCAGACGCAAGGCTATACCCATGATGTTTTAACTACCTTGTATTATTCATTCATTGTGAGAAACCACTTCATCCCGTACAGGGTTTCGGTGAGCCAGAGCCTATCCCGGCAGACATAGGGCGCAAGGCATGGGTATACCCAGGACGGGACGCCAGTCCATCACAGGGCACCGGGCAATTTAGTCCGCAGGCCAATTAACCTATGCATGTTTTTGGACTGTGGGAGGAAACCGGAGTGCCCGGCGAAAACCCACGCGGACACGGGGAGAACATGCAAACTCCGCACAGAAAGGCGCCCGAACCGAGATTCGAACCCGGGGCCTTCTTGCTGTGAGGCGGCAGCGCTATCCACTACGCCACCGTGCCGCCCTTCATAAGAACTTGCCCGTCTAAAATAAGTGATCTGCTTACGGCCCCCAATGGGCTAGCTCCGTCACTGGCCGCGAGCGCCTCCTCGTGGCCCGTGGAGACCAAGTGGCAGCTGAGTTGCAACATGTTGAGAACCCGCAACTGACCGTGGTGGTTTCCAATCTCCTCCGGGTTTGGCCGCACAGATCAACGCGTGGATTGATGACATGACCCTTGAGTACCCGTCCCTCGCCAGCACGTTCAGCATTGGAAGCACGTACGAGGGCCGCTCACTCCCCGTGCTCAAGGTAACAGGCCCGCGTGACCGCCACCACCTCAACACACAACGTCGGAGCCTGCTGCCAAAGTGGCCGATGAATCGGATTGCAGTTATCAGTGAAACGTCACACGCCATTGGTAAATGTTGCGGGTTTGCTCTCTAACACGCCGGCGTGCTGCTCGCTAAACCCGGTGGCATGCTGCTTTATAACGCGCCCGCGTGCTGCCAACGTAGTAAACAATTGGTACGCGCTGTTCACGTGTCAGAGTTCATTAAATGTCCCTGTCGGGTGACGGTGGGTTTACGACACTTTACTTTTGACGTGACCCAACCTGAAAGTGTTTTACGGCGCAGCGTGACGGTCGTAAACATCATCCAACCCCACAATAGTTCCACAATTGATTCGCTGCGTTCACACGAATGCCAGCCTACTTGCTTGGCGTGCTGATACGAATAAATACATTAAATCTAGGATTAGAATTGAAATCCATTCTTGCAAAATTCATTAGGAGGAGTCAGTGAGTTTTAATCAGTGTGAGGGGGGGCGGGTCCCGCATAGCCGGACCACGAGAGGTGACGTCATCTGGACGAGGCTTTCACGCAGCAGTGGATAGATCATAGCTAGATAGATAGATGTTTATTGTTACAGCAGAAAATACCCTGTGAGCGTCGAAGCTCTGGAAGCGGGATTCCTGTGACACGAAAAACGCGCGAATTAACCAACATAAACAATTATGGCCGCAATGCTTCCAAGCGAGGCGGCACGGTCTTCTTCTTCTTTGCGATTCTTCGAAGCAGCACGATGGTCAGCCTCTGGACATCGTTGTCTTTCAGCTCGGCCTCGAAGTGTTTGGCAGAATTCACAGGCAATACCAAGTATTACCTGACAGGGATCGCGGCGTGAACGCTTCTACCTTGACCCCCACGGTGGCGTAGCGGTGAGTAGCGCTGCCGCCTCTCAGCAAGAAGGCCCCGAGTTCGAATCCCGGCTCGGGTGGCTGCCTGTGTGGAATTTGCATGCTCTCCACGTGTACGCGTGGGTTTTCACCGGTCACTCCGGTTTCCTCCCACCGTCCAAAGACATACTGCTGCACAGGTTAATTGGCCTGCAGACTAAATTGCCCCCTGTGCCCTGTGATGGACTGGCGTCCCATCCTGGGTATGGGCATGCCTTGTGCCCTGTGTATGCCGGGATAGGCTCCTGCTCACCGCAACCCTGTACAAGATTAAGCGGTTTCTGACAATGATGATGCTGATGATGATGCTTCCACGCGTGCAGATCAGCTCCGGTGGGGGCCCCAAGCCGGCCATCTTCCTGGCCAGCGGCATTCACGCTCGCGAGTGGGTCACCGTCGCCACCAACATCTGGGTCGCCAAGAAGGTACGGCAACCCTTGGAGGCTACCTGACGCCGGTGGCGGTGCTGGTGATGGCCTCACGGAGACCGTGGTCCTGCTGATGATACAGGATGATTGCGGTGACGCTGCTTGTGATGATGATGATGATGCGGTTGGTGATTGTGATGAAGAAGATGCGGAGAACAGGCCAATTAACCTAAGACATGGTGCTGCTGCTGCTGCTGCATAGGTTAATTGGCCTGCGGACTAAATCGCCCCCGGTGCCCTGTAATGGAATGGCGTCCCACCCTGAGTATAGCCCTACCTTGCGTCCTGTGTCTGTCGGGATAGGCGCCGGCTCACCGCGACCCTGTACAGGATTAAGCGGTTTCTGACAACAGATGGATGGATTACGATGATTGATTCAGAAATGTATGATGATGATGATGACGTGATCATGACGGCAAGATCACGAGACCAGCAGCTGAAGATAACGTCGACTGCTGACGACGATTAATCCACCCCCCGTGCCCCCCCTCCCCCCGCAGCTCGTGAGCGAGTACGGGCAGGACCAGGCCATCACCAGCCTGGTCGACTCCCTGGACTGGTACTTTGAAATCGTTGCCAACCCCGACGGCTTCGCGTACACGCACGAGCGTGTGAGACTCACACACACACACACACAGCTCCGCCATGTAGCACACACGCAGAGCTCCCCCGTGTAGCACACACACAGAGCTCCGTCGTGTAGCACACACACAGAGCTCCCCCGTGTAACCCACGCGGAGAGCTCCGCCGTGTGGCCCACGCAGGCCGCGAGGACGCCGCTGACCTGTGAACCCCTCCGCGCAGGACCGCATGTGGCGCAAGACCCGCTCCAGTTATTCCGGCAACGCCTGTGTGGGAACCGATCCCAACCGCAACTTCAACGCTGGATTTGGAGGTATACAACTTCCCACAGCCCCCCGCGTTCCCCGTGCGGAATTCACCATGTCACCCTTGAAATGTACATGGGTTCAGCACCAAACATCCCACCCACACTCAGCACTGACTGCAACCGCTCTCTATACTGGCTACCCATCCATCCATTGTCAGAAACCGCTTAATCCTGTGTACAGGGTCGGGGTGAGCCGGAGCCTATCCCGGCAGGCAGAGGGCGCAAGGCAGGGCTATACAAAGGATGGGACGCCACCCAACAGTCTGTTAAGGCTATACGGGGGATCTTTGTTGCAGGCCCGGGTACACACGTGCTCGCTAACCGCACTTGACCCTACAGTCTGTTAAGGCTATACGGGGGATCTTTGTCTTGTCTTTGTCTTTCCAGGCCCGGGTTCGAGCAGCAACTCTTGCACGGAGACGTACCGCGGGCCGAGCGCGCACTCCGAGTCGGAGGTGCAGGCCATCGTGAACTTCGTGCAGGCTCACCCCGAGATCAAGAGCTTCATCGACGTGCACTCGTACTCGCAGATGCTCATCTTCCCCTTCGGATACAAGCCCGATCTGGCGGCGGACCACACCGAGCTGGTGCGCGGGGGGACGTCGTGGGACGGACAGACTCGGGCACTCACGGCGAGACGTCCTGGGTCTGTGACTGCGTGCGTGCGCCGTATCGGCCTTCATAGGTGCTACCCACTAATGGCACTTGCTCCTACAGTCCGTTGAGACTATACGGGGGATCTTTGTCTTGTCTTTGTCTTGTGCGTACAGAACAACCTGGCTAAGGAGGCGGTGACAGCCCTCACCTCGCTGTATAACACCAAGTACACGTACGGGCCGATCATGACCACCATCTGTGAGTACTCGCCCCGGCACTCGCCCTGGCACGGGACTCACACCGGGACGCGCACACTCGCAGGACTCGCCGTGCCGATACAACAGCTCGCCAGAAAACGGACAGAATAACATTTTGGGCAACTGCTCGCAGGATCGGACTAACGATACTAAGATGATGCTGGCGGCACGCTGGCGCGCAGCGGAAACATCCGCGCCACCTCAAACAAAGAAGGTTCTGCCCGAGGCAGTTTGATTGCCGCCTCAGGCGCCTTTCTGTGTGGAGTTTGTGTGTTCTCCCCTGTTCTACGTGGGTTTCCTCTGGTTTCCCCTGTTTCCATATACAACAAAAAAAACACTCATTAATTGGCTAATAACATCCTAACCTTAAACTCGTCGATAGCAGTATTCACCTGTGTCAAATGTTTCATCCCTGCGTATCCACGAAGCCCTGTGACCCATGTATCCACGTATCCCTCTACGTACGCACTAGTCGCCGAGTGACCCCGCTGACCCGCGTTACATCCCGCGCGCCTCCCCCCACCGTCCCCCGCTCTGTCGGACACAGACCAGGCGAGCGGCGGCTCCATCGACTGGACCTACGAGACGGGCAAAGTGCGCTACTCGTACTGCTTCGAGCTGCGCGACACCGGCCGCTACGGCTTCATCCTCCCGGCCAACCAGATCCTGCCGACGGCGCAGGAGACCTGGCTCGCCTTCAAGGTCATCGCCGAGCACGTCCGCGACAGCGCGTGACGGCGCCGCGCGGACGAGGGGGACAGCGAGACGCATCGACGGTCGGCGCGAGTACGGCGCGCGTCACTGCACACCCGCCGGCGCAGCCATCAACCCTGACCTCTTACTGCGACCTGATCCCCCCCCCCTCCAGGGGTCGTAACACCATGACCCCTGTTCCACATCTAAATAAAAATGTTCTTTGGTGCAACAATCCGTGTGGTCGGTGAGCATTTGGGATGATAATGATAACAATGACGTTGGTTGTCATGGTGACGACAGAGGTAATGATGTGTGATGGTGAAGCTGACGTAGACGATGCTGGTGGTTATGGAGGTCATGGCAGTCGTAATACGGCGACGATTACCACAACAGCCGCTCATCACAGAACCACGAGCACAGGCTGTAGGAATTATAAATCATTATGTTTAAATATTTCTCCACATTGCACACGGTCATAATTCACTTCCCCCCAAACGCCTGTGGGTTTGGAACCCTCATCCCCAGTGTAAAGTGCAAAGCTCAAACCCCCACCCCGTGCCGGAGCAAACGAGACCCTGTGCGACAATAATGGGATACGCGATCACGAAGTCCGCAGAACGGTTCCGCGCGCGGCTCGACACACGGCTAAAGGTGCAACCCTGCAACGTGTTGCTGGAGCCACTGCTGGTGGAAAAAGCCTCCACGAGAGGTAGCTCTAGAGCAGGGGTGTCAAACTAATTTTCACCTTGGGCCACATCAGCATTATGCTTACCCTCAAAGGGCCGGTTGTAACTGTAAGACAGTATAAATGTAACAACTCAACATATTTAAATAACTGTCTTTATTTGATTACTACTTATTCAAGTTACAAATTTGTATGCATTTGCATAGATGTAAAAATATATGTTAGCTTATTTCTCTGTTATTATAACATAATCCTTTTAATTTATCAGGTTAAGAAACCCACATTACTCCATCAATTAAAGTTCAAACTTTTCAAGTAAATAAAGAGAAATCTCAAATAGGTTATTAATTATTATTAGTATTATTAACTTTGTTCAAAACTTTTTTTTTTATCTGTCGCGGGCCACATAAAATCACGTGGCGGGCCGGATTCGGCCCGCGGGCCTTGAGTTTGACACATGTGCTCTAGAGCCTCTTCTGGTGGTACGCCCACACCTCGGATCCTTTCGAGAAACCTTGGCGGACCGCACATTTCGCAAACAGAACGGCGACCCTTACGTGCGTACACATTAGTCCTAATTATTGCACCCAAAACCACGCATACACACTTAAATGCACTACATAATGCGGGAGAGTCTTCCTAACTCGGTAGAATCTTCCTAACTAGGTAGAGTCTACCGGTGTCGGTTACCGCTGGTTAGGGTCCACGGGCATTTGCCCTCACCCACCTCCCCACCGCGAGGAGGCAGCTGATGGGACAGCGGAGGCGGGTAACGCGTTTCGGTACCTCGGCAAAATTTAGCAGTGGCTTGACAGGTACACTCCCAGAACTTTCTGACTTCAAGACACGCACACACGTGACACACCGTGCACACAAAACCGGAGTCTATGACCCCAACTCTATCCCAGCATGGGGCTGTAACAGTCAGACCTCGGCAGCTAAGCAGGGTTAAGCCTGGTTAGTACTTCGTAAGGGTAGACCGACCAGGAATGCCTGGTGTTCTAGGTTTAAGTGTTAAGGTCTGGCCAGAAGAATACAGCAGTACAGCAATGTTAGTGAATCCATCTGCGTGGAGATTTGACTGCTGCCTCCTCGTACGTGATGGGTTTTCTCTGGGTTCTTCCGGTTTCCCGCCAAATTACATTCGCCACGAGAACATCGCAATTTGGCGGGACACGGATGAAAAACAGCCCTGAGATGCAGGGGAGCTCATCGTTATGACGTATAACGGGCCACCGCAGATATTCGTTCGATATCGGAGACAAGGATCACGACTCAGAGGTGCGAGGAAAAGGCAGCCACGAGGTTAGCCGGCGTCAACATTTTCTTCCTATATATTGTGACACGGAAAGGTGCCCGAGGCAGGAATTGAACTGCCATGGGCAGGATCTTCTCTCTGCAAAGCACGGATGTTAATGCCGCACCACCCTGGAGCCATCAAGGAGTCATCAATGATGACTACAGCATTAACACTAGCCAGGCCTTGCCCAGGCCTAGCCCGGGCCGCCCACTCAGTCATGATCGAGCGAAGCGATAGCCAACCACTGACAGCATCCACGTTCCAGCGCCCACAGATGAGTGAGCACTCATAAATAAATAAATACGACACCAACACGAACACATATACACACAGACACATAAACAAAGGTCCTCCGTATAGCCTATTACACACTGTTAGGCAAGTGCTGTTAGCGAGCACCTCAGAAGGCGGGTACGATATACGAGGGGGTAGGTGGCCAGCACCATGCCCAACCGCCTTTGTCTCCCCAGTGGCGATGTCTACACAACGCACCAAGTACTCATTTGAGGCTGAGTCGACCTAGGGGAGGCCCAGGACAGGTTCAGAAAATCGTCACCGGTGTTGGTGGCCGTGAATGGGAATCAAACTCACGGCGCCAGGTTCGTAACACAGTGCGCTAACCGCCGCACCGCCGCTCCCCAATCGCAAACACACGCAGAGCGGAGGCCAAAATCACAGACACACACACACTGGAATCCAGACGTCCGCCTCATCCTGAAACCGGTGAACACATGGGTGAACTGAAAGGACAACTTGAGTGTGAGGTCGCCAGCCGCCCATCAGTCAATCCATCCGTGCTGCCTCACAGCTCCGACCGGCCATCGGGGGCGGTAGTGGAGGAGGAGGTGACCTCATCGTGGCCTGGGCCCCAGGACCGGGGCTCCTGGCCACGCCACGCGGGGTCGGGGTGGCCGGGTCGCACGGGTTCACGCTGGCCGGGCCACGCGGGGTCGAGCATGCGAGACTGGCGCTGGGCGTCGGGGTCGACGTTCACCCAGAGCCGCACGGTCCAGCGGGCGCCGCGCACGACCGCACAGTCGCCCTGCAGCGAATAGTCGTCCAGCTCACCCACCCAGCCTACACACACAGACAGACAACAGCCTTTAGCAGACAGGCAAGTGCTGTTAGCGAGCGCCTCTTGAGGCCGGCGTGGCACCGCGCCCAGCCGGCGCCGATGTTTACAAGCTACGTTTGGCGCTCGTTAAAGGCCGTGTAAACCTGTGATTTACCTGTCAGTTGGGGGTCAAGGTAGAAGCGTTCACGTCGCGATCCCTGTCAGGTAATACTTGGTTTTGCCTGCGAATTCTACCAAACACTTCGAAGCCGAGCTGAAAGACAACGATGTCCAGAAGCTGACCATCGTGCTTCGAAGAATCGCAAAGAAGAAGACCTATCAGTCGGCAGATAGATTGATAGATGTTTGTACTGATGTAGGTTTTCACGGCTCGATTGAAGATGGTTGCTCTACACAGCTGTTATTTTGCGATAGACGTGTCAAGCGCTCTCCCGCTCTCCCTCGCGACGTTTCGCCTTCCACGTTGGAAGCATCATCAGGTGACACGGCTATCCCGCAAGAACAGCTCTGTGAGATGTTTATTATTACAGCAGAAAATGCCCAGTGAGCTTGCAAGCTCCGGAAGCGGGATTCCTGCGACAGAACAAATGCTCGAACTAACCAACGCAAACAATATTTAAAATCACAAGGTAATGCAATTGTGCAAGGATGAAACCTTAATCGTAAAGTAAACACTAACACACAGCATTGCAGGGTACAAAAATGACAGTAAGGTCCTCGGGTTCGCATCCCGGCTCGGGTGCTTTTCTGTGTGGAGTTTGCATGTTTTCTCCGTGTCCGTGTGGGTTTTCATCGGCCACTTTGGTTTCCTCCCACAGTGCAAAGACATGCTGCTGCATAGCTTAATTGTCCCACAAACCAAATTGCCCCCGGTGACCCTGTGATGGACTAGCGTCCCATCTTGGGTAAATCCCTGCCTTGCGCCCTGTGTCTGCCGGGATGGGCTCTGGCTAACCGCAACCCTGTACAGGAGAAAGCGGTTTCGGACAATTATGATGACGACCATAAAGAAGTGCAACAGTGTGACAAGACACAGCGCGGCCGATCGAGTCGTGCGACCGCCGAGGACCCACCGCGGCCGTCCGACAGGTGGTTATACCACAGCAGGGCGCTGCCAGCCTGCGGGGCGACGCGCAGGTTGGCGCGCGAGCAGTGGGCGCGCATGTCACTCATGTCCACGTCGTCTCGCACCAGGGCCTGGACAGACACGCACACAGAGACGGAGATAATGCGACAGCGGGGGTGTCATTCCACATTCTTTCAGTGTTCCTATTGGCTGGTCGTGTCACGCGACAGCTCGAAAGAGGATCTGGCCAATCAGCTGTCGGCTGTTCTCTCGGCTCAGAGAACTTAGATCCCAGTTAGAATTGAAATTTATGCCTAGTTGTGATTGCAAATCTTGATTCGTGTTCTAAAGGTTCCAATTATTGCAAGCTCACTGGGTATTTTTCTGCTGTAATAATAATAATTTTACATTTATAACGCGCACATATTAATTCTCTGTCGAAGGTACTCATTCGACAAGAGAACGACTCAGAGGCGCGAGAAAAGTAAGAGAGGCGGAGGAGGCAGCCAGGCGGAGTCGACCTAGGGGAGGCCCAGGACCGGCTCAGAAAATCGTCAATGGTCATGGCCGTGAACCGGATTCGAACTCGGGTTACCGGCTTTGTAGCCCAGCACGCTAACCACTGAGCTACCACTCCCCACACCTCACCAACTACACACACACCTATCTCACCGACCACTCGCACCTCCTCTTGCCATCGCTCACCGCGGCATCGAAGGTGCGGTTGTCTGCAGCAGGAAACGCTGTCTCTCCGCCCTCTTCCACATCGTTCAGAAACACCAACACCGTCACATAGCTACACACACAGCAAAGACAAAGATCCACCGTATAGCCTTAACAGACTGTAGCGTCGAGTGCCGTTAGCAAGCACCTATGAAGGCCGGCACAGCACACGAGGGGGTGGGTGGAGAAGCACCACGCCCGGCCGCCTTTCTCTCCCAAGTGGCGATGCTTACACACCGCACCAGGTACTCATTTGAGGCTGAGGCGACCTAGAGGGGAGGCCCAGAACCAGTTTAGAAAATCGTCAACGGTGTTGGCCGCGAGCGGGTTTCGAACTTGGATCGCCAGGTTTGTAGCCCAGCGCGCTAACCACTGCGCCACCGCTCCCCTCCACGCACACAACACACACGGATGACCCCAACACCGTCACATAGCTCTCCACACACACGCGGTGCCGACACCGTCGCGTGGGTGTCGGCACCGCGTGTGTGGGCACACGCAGGCGAGACCAGTTCTCCTGTGCTTTCGCCTCCTCACACACACGCGGTGCCGACACCGTCGCGTGGGCACACGCAGGCGAGGCCGGCGCCACGGCGACACACGCACGCGCACACACAAGCGCCGCCCTCGTACCGGCACGGCGTCTCCGCCGTGTGGTGGTGCTGCGCCAGCACGCGCGTGTGGGCGCACACGGTGCGGGCGTCCGTGGCGCCGCTGTCCCGGCGGGCGCGCTCGTGCCCGCCCTGCGCCAGCACGTGCACCTGCACGGGCTCGCCGGCCTCCAGCAGCGCCCGCGGCAACCCTGTCAGGTGCGCCACCCTGTGGGGGAGCGGCAGCAGCGGCGGCAGAATCGGCCCCGTACCGATGTAGGTTGTCAGAAACCACTTAATCCTGTACGTGGTTGCGGTAAGCCGGAGACACGGGGCGCAAGGTAGGGATAAACCCCAGATGGGACGCCAGTCCATCACAGGGCACCGCGGGGCAATTTAGTCCGCAGCCCAATTAGTCTATGCAGAAGCATGTCTTTGGACTGTGGGAGGAAACAGGAGTGCCCGGCAAAAACCCACGCAGACACGAGGAGAACATGCAAACTCTACACAGAAAGGCACTCGAGCCAGGATGTGAACCCGAGTCCTTTTTGCTGTGAGGCGGGAGCGCTACTCACCACGCCACCCCTGGTAATTTTATGTTTTGGTTATTTATTTTTGTATTTTTGTTCATTTTTGCAATTTCGCGTGTTTGTTGTGTCGCAAGAATCCCGTAAAGAGCTTGCAAGCTCACAGGGTATTTTCTGCTGTAATAATGAACATATATCTATCTATCTCCCCGCCTATCGGCGGTTTCATCGCGCCTCCATATCGCTCGCTCTTCTCAACAAATACCTTCGACGCTGGACGAATACTGCGCCGCGCTCAAAAATTTTTTGCACATTTTTATTTAAATTTTCAAAAACCGTAATCGCAACTATCGCTGTAATCGCCGCACCTGTCGCTGAGCGAGCGCAGCACCTGCGGGGCGCCGGCTCGCTGGTTGAGCCACGCGTTCCACGCGTTGGTGTGGTGCGCGTCGCCCGCCGCCCCGTCCTCCCCCGCGGCGTGGCTCCCGCCAGGCGGAGCCCGCACCTCGTGCAGCCCCGCACGCCGCGCCAGCTCCTCCATCTCCCGGCACTCGGCGAGCGTGAGCATGCTCGACACTTCTACATGCGCACACGCATGCAAGCGACGACAACAACAACAACCGCCGTTCGCCACTAAATAACGGTGATGTCACCACGGCGCCTGTGCCAGGCCAGGTGCACCTTGAGGCCACGCAGAGTGTCGAAGGCTCGCTGACAGGAGGTCATGGGACAGACCCAGGTGCCATTGGCCGCCCGACTGAGATGACTGGCTGGGGCACCACCTGTGCTCCCATCCGTGCCAGATTGCCGAATTTTATCCACCCGGCACTCGGCTCGCTGTTGCGAGCGTCGCTCCTCCGCCCTCAGTTGAAATGCGACTGCCTCTAGCTGCCCAGTAGCGTCCTTCACGAATCTCCACGCAAGCGCACGTGTGGGTCCACACGGGCACACGCCAGCACCACACGGCGGCAACGGCTGCAGCCGGCACGCGTCGTCTAAACTATTCTCCCCCCGGCGCCGTCCGAACCGAACCAGCGCGGGTCTCTCGTGGTGTGGACGGTTTTTTTCCGTATGCCGAGCCGAGCAGGGAACCAAACTGCTGCTACGCTGGCCTCGCAAAAACTGGCTTGGGGCCGAGCAGGGCCAGGGGAACGGCTTATTCGAGGGTCAGAATGCATTGTGGTACCCAGAGTGCCGTGCGCTCACCAAACAGCAGAGGCTTGAGGCTCAGCGTGGTCACGTGACTCAGCACCCCGGGCACCAGGTGACTCGCGCGCACGTGACCTACCTGCGGGGTGACGGGGGGAGGGGATACGGGAGGGGTGGACGAGAGAGGGGGAAAAGAACATCTGTACAGTGGCGTGTCCCTGGCTCAGCTGTAATTAGAAGTCATTAGAGCTTAACTTCAGCCGCCGACTAAATACTGTACGTACATAGCCATACATAGCACGTGTAGACTGACATTGGACTAGGGCTGTTTCTGCAGGGTTTGTCCAGGTTGGCAACCCGACAATATATATGACTGCCCCCAGCAAACCTCGCTCTACAGTACATTAATATAATATGCCTTAATAAATAAAGCCTTTGGCTGTGGGGACCTCCCTTTGGGGGCTACCTGTGGGGGCCTATCTGTGGAGGCTTGCTTGTGGAGACATGTCTGTAGGGCCTGCCTGTGCAGGCCTGGCTGTGGAGGCTTGTCTGTGGGGCACCTGCCTGTGGGGCCTGTCTGTGGGGGCTTGCCTGCGGGGGACTGGGTATGGGTGTTTGGGCCGAGCGCCCAAAGCACAGCAAGTTGGCACAG
>JAZEWU010000041.1:5967014-5981054 GCA_036362915.1 Geotria australis
CAGGGGGAGACATAGGGACACAGAGACAGGAAGACAGAGAGACAGACAATTAACATTGAAGCACAATAACATATATATAGACACACGCAACTGTAAAGAAAAAACGCAGCTATTCATAACAACAACAAAAACGTTACTTTTATATGACGAAAAACAGCAAAAAAAAACTCCGCCGCAAGTCGCCCGCTCGTCCCACCTTGTGTGTCCGTATCCATGCCCACGACGAACCCCCTCGCTCGTACACACATAACCCAGAACCCAGGGTTAACTCGAAGGCTCTCATGACCAATGCTATTCATAGTGAGGTTCTGTCTGTGAGTCCAGGCCACGTGAAGGTGTGCAAGTGAAGTGCACCCGTCGACATGCCGGAGCAAACGAGTGAGCACATGCATCACCCACCCCAAGAGATGACACCGACGATGCACTGGGTGGTGGCTCAGTGGTTAGCGCGCTGGGCTGAAAACCTGGCTGTGACGCGAGTTCGAATCGGGTCACGCCAGTGACGACTTTCTTAACCGGTCTTGGGCCTCCCCTAGGTAGACTCAGCCTCAAATGAGTACATAGTGCGGTGTGCAAACATCGCCACTAAGGAGACAAAGGCGGCCGGGCGTGGTTCTGGTCACCCACCCCATCTATGTGGTGGTGCCGGTCTTCATAGGTGCTACTCGTGGACAGTCCTTGACCCTACAGTCCGTTAAGCCTATACGGGGATCTTTATATTTGGTGTGTGGTAGTGGGCGGTGTGTGATTGTGGGTGGGGTGTGGTGGGTGGTGTGCAGTGGCATGCAGAGGTTTGGTGATGCCCGGGGCCAACTGCGACTCCTTGATTGTATGCCCCCAAGACTCAAGTATAGGTCCTAGTACTGAGAAATAATAATAATAATAATCTACTTTTGTAACGCGCGCATTTTCTCCGGGCGCGTTGCACCCGTTGAGAAAGGAAGACAACTTTGGGAACTATCATTCATTCATAAACGGAGTTGTAAGGCAGTACTATAACGTGTCGATGGTCGTCGACAGGGCACTGAAAGAGTTAATCAGCATTACGCACAGTATTTACATGTAACAGGTTCTCGACTCTGGTCTCGCTTATTAAAACACGGATCCACATTCACAGCAGCTTGTGGGACTGTTTAATGTCACTCTTTGATTGGATGCCCCCCTGAAATGGATGCCCGAGGCCGTTGCCCCTCTGCCCACCTTTCTGCACGCCACTGGTGGTGTGTGATGGGTGGCGTGTAATGGTGGATGGCGTGTGGTCGGTGATTGTGTGTAGTGGGTGGGGTGTGACGGTGGGTGGCGTGTGGTGGATGATTGTCGGTGGGGTGATTGTGGGTGGCGTGTGATGGTGGGTGGCTTGATGGTGGGTGGTGTGTGATGGTGGGTGATGATTATGTACACGAGGGATCTGTCCCAGAAACGTTGGGATCGCAAATTTCACAAATAGCACCATGACCTCATATATGTACCAATTGCCCCTAATACTAAACACTATGAATAAACACACAGACTACGTAATGCAGGAAAAGATGATAACAAAAGATATTAGAACACGTGACGATACAAATGCACTACCCACCACGGTAGTCTTCATAACCAGTAGACAATACTGGTTTAGGAAGAAACTACCCAAATGGGCGGCACGGTGACGTAGCGGTGAGTAGCACTCCGGTTTCCTCCCACAGTCCAAAAACACGCTGCCGCATAGGTTAATTGTCCTGAGGACTAATTTGCCCCTGGTGCCCTGTGATGGACTGTCGTCCAATCCTGGGTATATCCCTGCCTTGCACCCTGCGTCTGCCGAGATAGGCTCCGGCTCACCGCGACCCTGTACAGGATTAAGTGGTTTCTAACAATGGGTGGATGGACGACCCAAACCGTGATACACTCCTGGCTTAGGAAGACACTACCCAAGGCTCTAGTGCACTCTGACGAGCGATGACAGCTGCTCTCTCACTGCCTCGTTCTCTCCTCTGTTGACTGTGGGGGTTGTCGTCTGCAGGCTCTGACCGTGCAGCCGCTCTGTGGAGATGGACGATCAAACCACGGGCAGTGCCACTGGGCCAGGTTTGTCATTCTCACCCACATACTGAGAATTGCTTTGCAAAGCTGTTCTATTGTGGTAATGAATGAATAATAATGATATTATACTACCCTCACGGTGTCAGGCGAGGTTCACCTGTAGGAATACCCTCATAACTCGCATGCGTTATCATAACGCGCATTACAACATGAGGTGAGGACACACACGTGTCCAGGCTTGTCTGAGATTGGCGCCGTGGGTCGGGAAACCTCGGCCAAATTTAATGGAGCCTCGCGTCATGCATGTTGACCCTCAAGATTTGCAGAGATATGCAGACGAGAACGTTAATTAAAAGGGGCTAAGGGCTGTTTAATTAAGTTTATTTGGGAGGATGTTACAGGGAGACAGACACGCAGCATGTTGACGAAAACGCCCACGAACAGCGGAGACGAGGCCCGGTGTTGACTTGGGGGAATTAAGTAGATTAATGAGTAGGGGCTTTGATGGGTCAATGGACTGAGATATAAGCAGGGAGGTGAGAGCGTGAGAGGGGGTGTCCGTTTTGAGAATTGCCCTGGAGGTTGGGCTGAACGGCTCTCCTGTGGGCAGATGTGGAGAGCGCAGGGCTCCACTGCTAGATGGCGGCGAAATTGCTGTAGTAAAGGCGTGTCGAGTCTGTAAAGCAGTGAGCAGAGCCCAGCGCAGCGTTCCACTGCTAGATGACGGCGAAGCAGTTCGAGTGAAATAAAGCCTTGGTGATTGGAAGGACCACGACTCGACCTGCTTGTGTGTGAGGATGACACGAAAGCGACACAGCAGACCACAGCCTCAGCAGCTGGTGGAAGACGGCTCGCTACGAGGCGGCTCCCGGGCTTCTGGCTGCGAAGGAGAATCGGCAGCACCTGACATGACGCCGGAGGCGTGGGCCATCAGATTCATGATGTCCAAATCCGCAGATCCTGACGTGAAACCACACGCGTCGGCGCATCCTGACAAGATGCCGATCGTGGTATCACAATATAGTTTATGGGCGGCACTGTGGCGTCGTGAGTAGCGGTTTCTGACAATGAATGTTACCACTGCAGATGTTACCACCGCATAGCCAACGTGCCCTCTCCTACTGACTATACCTGCGGTTCCTTCAGTAGGCGTGACGACGGCAGAGGAGGAGGAGCACGGGAAGCCGGTGTGCGAGGAGGACGAGGAGGAGGAGGTGTCGGAGGAGGTGCTGGACCTGCGACGGGAGCTGGCGAGCGCTCGCGACATCGCCCGGAGCAGCGAGATGAGATGTCGCCAGCTGCAGGGTGACGGCCGGCACGCGGACACGGGGAGACGCGGGGACACGGGGAGAGACACGGGGAGGCACGGGGAGACACGGGGAGACTGACAACTCGAGTTTGACTCCCGCTTACAGTCATCAACACAAGTACTGGGCCTCCCCTAGGTCGACTCAGCCTCAAATGAGTACAGCTGGTGCGGTGTGTAAACATCGCCACTAGGCAGACAAAGGCGGCCGGGCGTGGTGCTGGCCATCCACCCCGTCGTGTGCCGTGCCGGCCTTGACTCTACAGTCTGTTAAGGCTACACGGGGGATCTTCATGTCTTTCTTCCCATCCCATTCGTGCAGTGCTGCTGGAGGAGGAGCAGTTTGAATCGGCACAGAAGGCGGAGGGCTACCTGCGCAAGATCCAGACCCTGCAGGGTGAGGCTGGCTGCTCGCTCGGCCCACGGCGGCTCCCACCCCTGCTTTGCGTCTGCCCCGTTTACGTCGTTTCACAAATACAGGCGCACCCAGCAGTTACGTCACCTTAGGTTCCAGACCGATGCCATAACTCGGAAATGTCCGCAAGTCGAAATGCTGCCTTTTTTTTCCACTTATCGATGCATTTACTGCACTGCAATCGTCGTGTACGTGCATAACTGACGTAAATGAAGCGTTTGTAGCTAATCACCAGACAGTGTAAAATGGAGGAACTATTGGAGGAAGTCTAAAGGAGAGGGCATATTCTATATCATAAGTGGAACCCTCAAGGGCTAAACGCTTTCTTGCTGGAGAGTTGGATGGACTTGTTGAAGCAGCAATAGAAGGAGTAGGGCTTTGGGTTGATGTTGATGCTCGAGATGGACTTGCAGTGATAGCTAGATGTTTATTATTATAGCAGAAAAAAGACACAGTGAGCTTGCAAGCTCTTTACGGGACTGCTGCGACAAAACAAACATGTGAATTGCTGACAATAATTAAAACATATACAAGATTCATAAATAACCAAATTTTAATCAATCAACAAAAAAATATACACGTAGAATTGCAAACATTTTTCAAGTTAAAAAGTCAAAAATACATAGCATTGCACAATTTTGCAAGTAACCAGGTACAATTAAGGTTGTGCATTTCGGTAGTGACCAAAACTAGAGCATATTAAGGGTAACATATTCAACTTTAAGAGGGAAGCGTGCAACAATTTGGAACCTTTAGAACACGAATCAGTGGACGTTGCAAAGCGAACCTTGTAAACATACCAAAGACAAAAGACACCGGCAGTCGGAAGCCGATCGGGCGGTAGCGGTCACGCCGGGGAATGGTTGCAATTCAAACGTCCGTAAGTCCGAAGTGCTTCAAGTCGAGGAGCCCGTAACGGCGCGGCGTCGCCACGTGTCTCAGCCGAGCTGCGCGCGGTGGGCCGCGAGATGGAGGACCTGCGCGAGACCCGCGAGACGGACATCGCGGCCGCGCGCGAGGAGGCCGGCGCCGCCGACGACGACATGGCCGCACTCGGCGCCACCGCGGAGCACGTGTCGGCCGAGCAGGAGGCCGACATCGCCCTGCTGCAGGTGACGGGGGTTGACGCGGGGGTGCTGGTGGTGACGGGTGACGGAGGTGACGGGTGGTGGTGACTGGTGGTGGTGACGACGGGCTGGTGTGTGTGTGCGGCGTCTGCGGTGTGTGCGGTGTGTTGTGTGTTCGGTGTGTGTACGGTGTGCGTGCGATGGCAGGAGGAGCTGAAGCAGGTCCGCGTGGAGCTGGAGCGAGCGAGCGACTCCACTCACTCGGCTCCACCCGCGGAGGGCGACGAAGCTCAGGTGGACGAGCAGATTGTCCAGCTGAGAGGTGCCCGCACTCTCGTAGATCCGCCCTGTAGCCTTGACAGACTGTGGGGTCAAGTGCCGTTAGTGAGCACCCATTAAGGTCGACACGGCACACGAGGGGGTGGGTGACCAGCACCATGCCCGGCCGCCTTTGTTTCCCTAGTGGCGATGTTTACACACCGCACTAGGTACTCATTTGAGGCTGAGTCGACCTAGGGGAGGCCCAGGACCGGTTCGAGAAAATCGTCACTGGTGTTGGTTACGAGCGGGATTTGAACTCGGGTCATAGCCAGGTTTAAACAAAAATCGCAGCGCTTCGACTTGCGGACAATTTTGAGTTACGGCATCAGTCTGGAACCTATGGTGACGTAACTCCGGGGTGCGCCTGTATATCCAAAATGACGTTTGGCGGCGACACGCATCGCGAGGAGCCCCCGCACCGACAACGTTGTCCGAGGACGCCACCGCTGTGCCCCCCCTCCTCCGTAACGATGACACAGAGTACTTTGAGCGTGCGGAGCGGGAGTGCCAGCGGCTGAAAGCGGAGTTCCAGCGAGCGCAGGACGACAAGACGGAGCTCAAGGGGCAGCTGGCGCAGCTGGAGCGCGACCTTTACAGGTGCTTGCCCCCTCCTGCTCGTCATCACCCGTGATCGGCCCCGGCACGGCAGCACCCCGTCACTCCCACCCACGGCGCCACCTTGCCTGTCGCAGCACGCGGGAGCGCAACACGCAGCTGCGCTCGGAGGTGGCGGATCTGCGCGGCCAGACGGACCGCGCGGGCAGCTCGGGCGGCGACGCCAGCGACCGCGACGGCCCCCTCGCGGAGCTCCGCGACGGGGACGGAGGCTCTGACGCGGAGCTCCGCGACAGGCTGCGCAACACGTGCGACCGTGCGCAGTTCATGGAGGAGGAGGTGAGTGTCGGGCGTGATGGGAACCGGGATTGCAGTGTCGAAGACTGAACGACTCGGAGGCGCGGCAAGGCTGGGAAGAGGCGGCCACGCAGTGAGCTGGTGCCTACCTGCCAGACACTGCGTTCTTTGTCTTATGATGTTATCAGAAAATTAATTAATAAGTGTCTTTTTTAGTGAGAATTGCTTTCCATGGCTGTTCTTTCTGGATAGCCGTGTCGAGTGTTCCTGCTCTTTCCTTTGCCACGTTTTGCCTCCCACGTTGGAAGCATCATCAGGCTTCTTTTTGTTGTGGTTGTGGGAGAAAACCGGAGAACTCGGGAAGAAACCCACACAGAACATTCAACCTTTGCCGAACAGAAAGGCGCTTGAGG
The DNA here is from genome assembly GCA_036362915.1 of Geotria australis. Taxonomy (NCBI): domain Eukaryota; kingdom Metazoa; phylum Chordata; class Hyperoartia; order Petromyzontiformes; family Geotriidae; genus Geotria; species Geotria australis. The sequence continues at coordinate 5,973,411 of JAZEWU010000041.1, forward strand.
GTGGAGTCGAACCGCCTTAGGCAAGACCTTTTCTGTGTGAGGAGGAACGGATGTCACCTCTGGCAAAAATGTGTCAGTGGTGTACGTCGCTGGGCTAGGGTGGCGGTAGTGCAGCGGTTAGTGGCAAATACCAGTGACGATTTTCTGAACCCAGTCCTAGGATGGTTCAGCCTCAATGAGTACCTGGCGCTGCATGTAATCATCGTTGCTAGAGAAGCAAAGGCGGCCGGGCATGCTGCTGGCCACCCCGCCCCCTCGTGTGCCGTGCCGGCCTGCATAGCTGCTACTCGCTGACAGCACTTGACCCTACAGCCTGTGACGGCTACACGGGGGAATCTTTGTGTTTCAGTACAGAGACAGCCGCGCCCGCGTCGTCGAGTGGCAGGAGCGATGTCAGTGGAGCGAGAACGACCGCGATTGGCTGGGCTCCGAGCTGCAGCGCTGCCACGACCTCTTGACCTCTCTCGAAGGAGACGACGACCCGAGCCAGGTGGTGATCTCATCTCTGACACCACCCACCGCACACCCCTCACAGCGCTCCTCACCATTGACACTTTGCCTTACCTACAGCGGGTCCCCCGCTATACGTCCAAGGTCCATCCATCCATTGTCAGAAACCGCTTAATCCTGTACAGGGTCGCGGTGAGCCGGAGCCTATCCCGGCAGACACAGGGCGCGAGGTAGGGCTCTACCCTGGATGGGACGCCAGTCCATCATAGGGCACCTGGGGCAATTTAGTCCGCAGGCCGATTAACCTATGCAGCAGCGTGTCTTGGACTGTGGGAGGAAACCGAAGCGCCCGGCGAAAACCCACGCGGACACGGGGAGAACGCCCAAACTCCACACAGAAAGGCACCCGACCCGGGATTCGAACCAGGGCCCTTCTTGCTGTGAGGCGGCAGCGCTGCTCACCGCTACGCCACCATGCCGCCCGCGTATATGAGCTCACGGCGCTATTTGCGAAATCTGCGATCCGCAGAGGTTTCTGTAATGGATCCGTTACAGCTAACGCGGTCAGGGGGCACAAACACATCTTTCTCGCATAATAATTACACGCGTGGTAAGCGGTACATGTTCATCCCCAGAAACCGTGGATCAAACGCATCCCCATGCTGGCCATCGTGATCGCGGTGGCCATGGCGACGCTGATTCCAAGGATCAACAAGTTGATGTCGTGAATGCGGTGTTCAAATCGTGGCCGTCGGATCCTCGCTCACGGATCCAGGGCTCCGGCGTCTGAGCACTGGTACAGCCACCACTCAAGCGTAGAGTCTGTCTTGGGGTTGTTGCACGCTAGGGTACGGACGACACACCAGAGTAGAGTCTGTGTCGCGATCGTCTGCATGCTAGACCAGGGCTCGGCGAGTGTGCCATGAGCAGCACGCAACGTAAATTTAACACGAAGGCTTCCGTGACCAACATTATCCACAGTATAGCTCTTTTCACGAGTGATGAGGTCACGTATACAATAAGTGTCGGAAACCCGCCTCCACCCGAGACAGCCAATTAGTAACAACCATCATGAATCGAGCCGTGAAAACCTACATCAGTCGATTCAATTGGTTATTTATCACGTTACATGTATAGGGGTGAGCCTATTAATGGCAGAGCGCGGGTCCGTAAATAAGAGTGAACCAGTGAACTCTTGGCACGACACTTCTCAAAATCTGCCGGCCCCTTGACTAGACAGTTCTCGCCTCTTTCTGTTGTTGTGTGACGCTAACAATGTGTTTGAGAAACTATAACGCGACTAATTGTGAACGAGTTTGTGCAATCGCCGCCGGATGGAATGTAAGTGTTGGTCACGTTTGCACGTTGGAACGCGGCGCGTCATGGAGGCACCGTTCAGTATCAAGGCAGGGTGGCGCAGCGGTAACATCTGCGCCTCACGAAAAGAATGGTCTTTCCCAAAGCGGTTCGATTCCCGCCTTGGGCGCCTTTCTGTGTGGAGTTTGTGTGTTCTCCCCCTGTTCTGCGTGGGTTTCCTCCGGGCTCTCCGGTATCCTCCCGCAACTTAAAAAAAGAAACACTCAATAATTAGTTGGCCGATAACATCATAATATATAGGAAGCAGTGTGTGGCAATATGTTGGTGCCGGCAAACCGCCTGGCTGCCTCCTCCGCCTCTCTGCGCTTTCCTCGCGCCTCTGAGTCGTCCTCTCGTCAATTGGAATACCTTCAACATTGAATGAATATGTGTGCGTAATACATTTTTAATTATTATTATCAAATGTTTTAATAATTTTATACGCGTCTTGATGTCACACCCAAGCCGGCGGGGCAGCCCCGCTTGCTGCCTGTCACAGACAACAAAAACACAGGGTGTCTATGCAGCGCTAATATCTGCGCCTCACATAATGAAGGTCCTGCTCGCGGTGGTTCGATTCCTGCCTCAGGCACCTGTTTGTGTGGACTTGGTCTGTTCTCCAGTTCTGCGTGGATTTTTACCAGGCACTCTGGTTTCCTCCCACAGTCCAAATACATGCTGCTATATAGGTTAATTGGCCTACGGACAAAATTCCCTTTGGTGCCCTGTGATGGACTGGCGTCCCATGTGGGGTACAGCCCTGCCTGCGCCTTGTGTATGCCGGGATAGGCTCCGGGTCACCGTAACCCTGTACGTGATTAAGCGGTTTCTGACAATGGATGGATGCTCCCAGGTTAAAGCCGCTGGTGTGAGGCCGCTACAGCCCACGTTTAAAGTATTAAACATGTAATATTATAAAGGGGTACAACGTTTGCATAATAACATATATTCCCTGAGTGTGTGCAATCTACAATATAACTGTACTCAATGTTGACGTTTATTTATTTGCGGAAATAAATAGACACTGCTACGTGTTTTAGTCTGCAGGGTTGTCGCTGTTGAATGGGTGCGGGGAGTTTGTAGCGTGGTGGTAACATCTGCGCGTCAAAGAAAGAAAGTCCTGCCCAAGGCGGTTCGATTCCCGTACAGAAAGGCGCCCGAGGCGGGACCTTCTTGTTTTGAGGCGGCAGCGATATGCCGCCTTGCCGCCCCCAGTGATATCCATTCTAATAACTATAGGACCTTTTTCGCCGTTGTACAAATAAAGTAGAAAATACGAGGTTTTACCGTTACCAGCAATAAGAACACAGTGAAGTGGACACCTTTTTGCAAAGGCTCCAGTGTGCAGGCTGCCACACATGCTTGTGGCAAAACCATGCAAAATAAATGCTATCGCAATGCATTGTCCTTCAAACTTATTGGCCAACACCAGACGGCTTTCTTTGTAGCCTAGTCTGTGTACAGCCAGTTTCCGCCACAAGGCAGACGCTCTGCATTGCGATGGCATTTATTTTGCATGGTTTTGCCACAAGCATGTGTGGCAGGCTGCACACTGGAGCCTTTGCGAAAAGGTGTCCACTTAGTATTTAAACATCTTAACACTGTGTTCTTATTGCCGGTAAGGGTGAAACATCGTATTTTCTACTTTAGTTGTAATAACTGTAACTATTGTACAATGCGCAGTCTGGCCACGTGGGGGCGGCATGGCCGTGGGTAACATGGATCGGATTCACTATACAGCTGCTCTTTCGGTATAGCCGTGTAGTGTTTCCGCTCTCCCCTTCGCGACGTTTCGCGCGTTCACGTCGCGATCCCTGTCAGGTAATACTTGGTATTGCCTGCGAATTCTACCAAACACTTCGAGGCCGAGGAGCTGAAAGACAACGATGTCCAGAGGCTGACCATCGTGCTTCGAAGAATCGCAAAGAAGAAGGCCCGAAGACAAAGATCCCCCGTGTAGCCTTAACAGACTGTTGGGTCAAGTGCCGTGAGCGAGCACCTATGAAGGTCAACACGGCACATAAAGAGGTGGGTGACCAGAACCACGCTCGGCCGCCTTTGTCTCCCTACTGACAATGTTTACACACCGCACTAGGTACTCATTCGAGGCTGAGTCGACCTAGCGGAGGCCTAGGACCGGTTCAGAATATCGTCACTGGTGTTGGCCGTGAGCGGGATTCGAACTCGGGTAATAGCCGGGTTTGTCGCCCAGGGCGCTAACCACTGAGCCACCGCTCCCTCGGCCCGCCCGCTCACACACGTCACCAGCCGCCTATCAATCAGGTGCCATCCATTCACACCTTGGGGGGATTTGCACTTTTAGGTGGGGGGAGGGTTTAGTCAATCTTGTTGCGGGTAATAATGTATTGTATCCTGGAATCAGTATAAATGTTATAATCCTATGTGTAATAGTAGGGAAGTAATAATTTTAAAATGAGTGTAAGTCATCGATATACAACAAACACATCTTGCATTGCCTATTAACCCCCCCAGTTTACTCGTGAATGGTATCGCCCAGCTCGCTGGCCCGAGAGGCTTCATTAGAATCGCTAGTGAGGATAAACCACAATAGGAGTTCCTCGGTTCAGCTGCCACGTGACCGGCAGCTAGACCAATCGCGGCCGTGCTGCACCTATTCGCGGTGGGAAATTGAGCGGCCGCGGCGGCCCTGCACGACGCGCTGCCGTCCTCTCATCTCTCGGGGTCGTCTCCATCGATCCTCGCCTCGCCCCGTCAGCCGCTGTTGGAACAAGCGTCAAAGCCCGCGGCCGCTCCGCTGGCGGCCCAAGTCCAGGCCGAGGTCTGTCGCGAGAATCCGGTCGCCGGGGGAGGGGGAGCGGACTGCCGTGAAGACTGACCGGGACACGGGCGCGTCTCGGACGAGTGATCTAGGCCAGGCCGTAGGCTTCGGGCCTAGGCCCGCCTCGCTGTCCGAGGCCGCGCGAAGGTGTGGGACAGGCTCGCGCTGAGAATCCTCGTCTCGAACGAAGCGACGCGGAAGCGCGGGGGAGACGACAGCAGCAGCATGTGATGTGAGTGTCGGCGCGGGCGGTTAAGGAGCAGTGGCCCTGTGAAGACGGGACCTGAGCCGGGGTTGGGGCTTGGAGGCCTGGGGAGGAACGCGCGGGACGGGAGAGGCGCAGGTGAGACGCGTGGACGCGGCCTCAAAGGTAAACACGCCCCATATAGACTTGACACGCTCGGGTCAAGTGCTGTTAGCGAGTAGCAGCTATCACGGTCAACACGGCACACTAGCGGGGTTGGTGGGTGGCCAGCACCACGCCCGGCCGTCTTTGTCTCCCACGTAGCGATGTTTGCATACCGCTACTTGGGAGGCTGAGTAGACCTCGGGGAGGCCCAGAACCGGTTCAAAAAATCGTCACTGGTGTTGGTGGCCGTGAGCGCGAAATGAACTGAGTGTGGGTCGTAGCCGGGTTCGTAGCCCAGCACGCTAACCGCCACACCGCCGCGCCTCGCCAGCCGCTCGCTAGCAACACTTGACACGGAGCGCGAACACACTGAGCCGCCCTGAAGAAGGAGACAGCCGGGGAGGACACGCGCCGACACAGTGACGCGGGGAGGCAGGCCGGGCCGGGGAGACAGACGCGTGGAGACACCAAGCCGGATTCGCGGAGACAAACGTAGTGTTCACTGGAACCCGTGGAGACGCAAGGACAACGCGTGCAATAGGGACATATGTGTTCTGTGCAACGGGGACACGGAGACGCACGGACGCGCGTGAAGACACGGCAGTGAAACACGTATCGTGTATACTGAGACACTTGTATAATTTATATAATCGAGTCGTAACAGTGGTGGAGGTACGGACGCGCTGAGAATACAATAGCCTTGAAGAGGCGAGGACACGGGCAGCGGGAGGAGGAGGTGGAGACGCGCGGACACACGGATTCTAAGCGGTGGAGCGACGCGGATAACAGGGCCCTCGTGGATTCCGCAAAGCTGCTCCGCCTCCAGCGAGACCTCCACTGTTTCTGCTTTCCCTTCTTCTCCTCCTCCTCCTCTCTGCCGCCAACCCCCGAAGACACGATGCCGTCTGCCCTGGCCGTGTTCACCTGCCGCCCGGCGTCGCACCCCTTCCAGGAGCGCCACGTCTACCTGGACGAGTCGGTGAAGATTGGGCGCTCGGTGGCGCGCTGCCGGCCCAGCCCCAACAACGCCACCTTCGACTGCAAGGTGCTGTCGCGCAACCACGCGCTGCTGTGGTTCGAGAACGACAAGGTAAATACGACGACAGTGACACTGAGAAGTGAGAACCACCTTTACAACGTACAGTGGTCCCTCGCTTTACGGTGGCCACCATAGTATGGTTAAATCACTTTACAATATACGCTCTATAATGTTCTCCCCGTGTCTGCATGGGTTTTCGCAGGGCACTCCGGTTTCATCCCACGGTCCAAAGACATGCTTCCGCATAGGTTAATTGGCCTGCGGACTAAATTGCCACCGGTGCCCTGTGATGGACTGGCGTCCTATCCTGGGTACAGCCCTGCCTTGGATTGATGGATGGAGAACCTGTTAGCGCCGTTGCTGACGGCTCATGTTGGCCTCACTGTGGCGTTCGTCACGCGAGGTTTGTGGGGGTTAATTGTCCAATTTGCTCCAGTGAATCTGGGCGTCGTTTGCGCCGTGGCTTCAAGCCCGGTTTCCCGGTTGCTCATTAACGCCTCGAGTGGAATTTCCCCGTCGCTGCTTTGGCGTGTCAAGCAGCAGGGCCGGTTCCGCAAGCACCATCTCTTCCATGGGCTGCGACTTTGGTCACGTTTTCATTTTCACGTCTGTGTTTTCTAATGACTGAAAGACCGAGATCGCGAATACAAGCGGCAGAAATTAGGTTTCTCCGCAGGGTTGCTGGGTTCACTCATAGACTAACACCGACCCTTAGACTAACACTGTCCATGACAAGGTGAGGAGCACAGCAATCCGGGAGAACCTCAAAGTAGAGTCGCTGCTCCTTCGGATTGAGAGGAGACAGTTGAGGTGGTTTGGGCATCTGGTAAGGATGCCCCCTGGGAGGCTCCACCAGGAAGTCTACCAGGCACGGCCCACTGGACGGAGACCTAGAGGGTGACCCAGGACACGCCGGAGGGATTATATCCTTCGGCTGGCCTGGGAACGCCTGGGAATCCCCCAGGAAGAGCTGGAATCTGTTGCTGATGAAAGGGATGTCTGGTCCACTGTCCATGGACTGCTGCTGCCGCAACCCTCACCAGGGCAAACGGACTAGAAAATGAATGGATGGATGCTGCCATTGATACTTTTTAACATCAATAATAGTCCTGCTTTACATTTTAGCAGCTTCATTAACGAATACATTAAAAGGCAGATCTTACTGTTGAACTGGCGTCCCACCCGTAAATAAGAGTGAATAAGTAAACCCTTGGCTCGCCACTTGGGAAAGTTCACCAACCCCTGCTGTAGCGCGCCTCCTCTTCTGTCGGCTGTGACGTGAGTAAGCTGTTGCAGGGCTGCACCTTTAGCTAACGCTGGCACTTCCTTGAACCTTAGCCCCAACTGTACCCGTGTATAGAGACTTTTTGACTGTGTTGGCTGGCGACAGATAAGTGACGTGAAGGGGCCTCGAGCCGCGAGTGGCTGAGCGCGAGAGTCAGGTTCAAGTGCAGCAGTGTTATAAACGCTGGACTGCGCGGGGGCGAGGAGGCAGACCCCCAGAACACGCTTAGATATAGACACCCACAGCGTGTTAACATATGGCTAAGACACCCACAGTATGTTTAGATGGGGATCAAGGTAGAAGCGTTCACGTCGCGATCCCTGTCAAGTAATACTTGGTATTACCTGCAAATTCTACCAAACACT
>JAZEWU010000041.1:5990720-6003132 GCA_036362915.1 Geotria australis
CTCCCCCCGCCGCCTCCCCCCGCCGCCCGCAGGCATCTGAGGAGCAGCACGAGGAGGCGTGTGCGCGGGGCGGGGCTGAGCGCCACGAGCTTCAGGCCCAGCTGGAGGCACTGGAGCAGAGGGAGGGCGCCCTGCAGGCACGCGTCGAGGCGCTCGCCGCCGACAACGACTTCACCCGCCAGCAGCTCGCTTCCGTCAAAGGTAACGCCGCGGGTCACGGCACGGTAATGCCCCAGTCACGCTGATGCCTGCGTCAATGGTAACGCTGGCACGGTCCGGCTACAGGACCGCTCCAATCATCCGGCACACTCGGGCCCAAGGGGCTGCCGAATTAGCAAATATGGCGGACTATTGGATGTTACTCTTCTCTACTCGAATATCACCTTTCTGTATAACTTCGGAAATACTGTGAACGTCTTTAGATAAGGTAAATATATATATATATATTTTTTCAATCATTGTCAGAAACCTCTTAATCCTGTACAGGGTCGCGGTTAGCTGGAGCCTATCCCGGAAAACACAGGACGCAAGGCAGAGCTATACCCAGGCTGGGACGCCAGTCTATCACAGGGCATCGGGGGCAATTTAGTCAGCAGGCCAATTAATCTATGCAGGGGCACATCTTTGGTAGTGGGAGGAAACCGGAGTGCCCGGCGAAAACTCACGCGGACACGGGGAGAACATGCAAACTCCACAATGAAAGGCACCCAAGCCGGGATTCGAACCCGGAACCTTCTTGCTGTGAGGCGACAGCGCTACTCACCGTGACGCCACCGTGCCGCCCAGATATAGTGTCCGGTTTGGGATATTGCGGCAGCGTCACCCTTGACCACCCGTGGAATGTATTTGTTTTCAGCTCGCCTGGAGCAGATCCAGGAGAAAAGCAGCCTGAAGGAGGAGAGCGCCTCGCTCGGTGAGCAGCGACAGCGCCACACGCGTGTCACACGTATGTCACGAGCGGCGCACGCGCTAAAAGTCTAATTCACGGCAACGAAGCAAAGTTGGAAAGAACCCCGATTAAAACCATGGTCGGCTGCTCTCTCGTCCTCTGAATTATGCTACGTAATGAACGCTCTTTGACGTAGAAACAAAAGCGATTAAATTGATTAGTTTACATTATGTTAGCGGGGCCAGTAGTGAGGGTCGCGATGCGTGCCATCGATCATGGGTCGCGTTTGTTTACTCGGGCAGGGCGAGTGGTCAGTAGAGCATAGGGGTCGTGACCCATTCTCTTCCCACCCCCCCCCATAGATGACCGGGTGGATGACCTCTCCTCCAAAATCAACGGCAGCATCGATGAAGGTGAGTGATGCGACACTCACTCTCACCCCACACTCGCTCTCATCCCAGAATCGCCCTCATCCCAGAATCACCCTCACCCCACACTCACCCCACACTCACCCCACACTCACCCCACACTCACCCTCACTCACCCTCACTCGCCTCTGTGCATGTGCGTGTGTTTGAACCCGATGACCCCAGTTCGAATTCCGCTCACGGACCAACACCAGTGACTGTTTTCTGAACCGGTCCTGGGCCTCCCCTGGGTCAACTCAGCCTAAAATGAGTACCTAGTGCGGTGTGTAAACATTGCCACTAGGGAGATAAAGGCGGCCGGGCGTGGTGCTGGTCACCCACCTCCTCATGTGCCGTGTTGATCTTCATAGGTGCTCGCTAATGGCACTTGACCCTACAGTCTGTTAAAGCTGTACGGGGGATCTTTGTTTTTGTAGAGCACGTGGCGCCGCCCGGCGTGGATTCCTGCACCGAACTGGTGCAGCAGATAGTGCAGCAGCAGAGTGAGTCTCCCCCTTGCACCCCCTCAGCACCCCAACTCTCCCCTCACCTTTGCACCCCCACCCTCCCAACAACAACAACCGCCGTTCGCCGCTAAGTGGCGGTGACGTCACCAAGGCGCCTGTGCCAGGCCAGGTGTATCTTGAGGCTATCACGAGTGTCGAAGGCTCGCTGACAGGAGATCACGGGACAGACCCAGGTGCCATTGGCTACCTGACTGAGATGACTGGCTGGGGCACCACCTGTGCTCCCCACCGTGCCAGAGGTTTAGCCACCGGGCGCTCGGCTCACTGTTGTGAGCGTCGCTCCTCCTCCCTCTGTTGTTGGTGGAGGGCGACTGCTTCCAACTGCCCAACCAACGCACGACATTGAATGACTATGTGCTACTCGTTATAAATTCAAATAATTAATATTATTATTAACAACCCTGCTCAACACAAAACACCATCAGCTCTTTTCTAACGCAAGTGAGATAGCGCTGTTAGTGGCTGGCCGTTATTGCCGCGGGGTTGTGAGCGACGCGTGTTTGCTGCGTCACGTTGCAGTGAAGCTGGGAATCTCCAACGACTCGAACCCTTCGCTGGAGGAGGAAATGACGGAGCTACAAGGTGCGTATCGCGGGGTCGCGGGGTCACCCTCGCCTTGTCCACTCACCGTCACAATCGCCGATCGGTGGTGGCAGCGCTACGCTTGTCAATCCATCCATTGTCAGAAACCGCTTAATCCTGTACAGGGTTGCGCTGAGCCGGAGCCTATCCTGGCAGATACAGGGCGCAAGGCACAGATATACCCATGATGGGACGCCAGTCCATCACAGGGCATGGGGGCAATTTAGTCCGCAGGCAAATTAACCTATGCGGCAGCATGTCTTTGGACTGTGGGAGGAAACCGGAGTGCCCGGTGACAACCCACTCGGACACGGGGAGAACATGCAAACTCTGCACAGAAAGGTGCCCTAGGCAGGAATGGAACTGTCTCGGGTTGGACTTTCTTCGTCTGGGGTGGAAACGCGGATGTTACCGCTGAGCGTAACAACGGCTACAACACGTGGAGCGCGAGCCGACTTTCTAAACCAGTCCTGGGCCTCCCCTAGGTCGACTCGGCCTCAATTGAGTACCTTGCGCGATGTGTAAACAACGCCACGAGGTAGGCATGGGTGGCCGGGCGTGGCATTGTCCGCCCATCCCATTGGTTGCCGAGCCGGCCTTAATAGGTGCTACTCGCTAACAGCACTTGATCCTACAATCCGTTAAGACTTCGCGGCCCTTGTGCAGCGCTTTGTGACCCTCGGGTGAAAGGCGCTATATAAAATGCTATTATTATTATTATTATACGCGGAACTTTGTCTTTGTGTGCCCCGCCGCCTGTGCACAACCAGCCAAGCTGCGGGCCCTGGTGGAGGCGGCACAGCGCAAACAGGGCCCACCCGGCCACGACGGTGAGAGATACCGCTAAGCATCGCCACCGACACAGCGTTAGGAATCACGCCCCCACACTTGCTATCCCCAAATCTGGTAAAGCTCTTTTTATGAGTTAGGTCACGTAAAAATAAGTGTCTCCCCCCTGACACAGTCAATTAGCAAAGATCCTTTTCTTCACGATGAAGCTGATTGCAACTATCAGCCAAACATCGCACCTAAATTATAAATGTGGGTTCACTCTCCAATGTAGCGGTGTGCTGAAGTAGTAACGAATTGTCACGTTTTGTTCACGTGACAACCCCTTACTAATTGACTGTCGGGTGGAGGCGGGTTTAAGACGCTTATTGTTTACTTGACCTAACTCGTAAAAAGAGCTATACTGTGGATATCGTTGGTCACGAAAGCTTTTGTGTTAAATTCACAAATCTGCGATTCGCAAATCCGCTTACTCTCTAAACTTCACCGAGGAAGTGTAGAACGCTCGCCGACAGGAGGTCACGGGACAGACCCAGGTGCCATTGGCTGCCTGACCGAGATGACTGGCAGATGCACCACCTGTGCTCCCTATTGTGCCATCTTTCTGTGTTTTGGCCGCCCGGCACTCGGCCTCGAGGTGCACCAGGCCTGGTACGAGCGCTGCGGTGACGGTTGTTGTTGTTGTCGCGTCACAGGAGTGTGCGTGGAACCGAGGCCGCCGGGTGACGGGACGATCTCTGAGCAGTCGGGAGCCGTGGAGACGCTGAGAGGTGAGCGTGTTACGGATAGCACTTATTATTATTATTACTAAACAATTGCAGTGCACAGATGGTTTTTGTGTTGCCGTCGTGTGTTCCGCCTACCTGGTGTCCACGTGGCCCCTGTGCTATTGGTTTATTTTATTTCTTAACGACGGTGGGGTCGTGGTTAGCGCTCTGCACTACGAACCCGGCGACCCGAGTTCAAATCCCGCTCACGGCCACCAACATCAATGACAATTTAATGAACCGGTCCTGGGCCTCCCCGTTGACAACTCGGCCTCAAATGAGTACCTGGTGCAGTGTATGAGCAGCACCACTAGGGAGGCAAAGGCGGTCGGGCGCCTGGTGCCGGCCACGCACCCCCCTCGTGTGCCGCGTCGACCTTCGTAGGTGCTACTCGCTAACAGCACTTGACCCTACAGTCTTTTAAGGCTGCGCGGGGGATCTTTGTCTTTGTGTTCACCACAGAAGAGCTCAGCCGCACGAGACAGCAGCTGTGCCAGGCCAACGCCGACATCCAGAGCCTCAAAGGTAACAACTCGCTCTCGCCAGCGATGACCGCGTCCACGCCTAGCCGTGTCCGTCGCTCCTTCCGTGTCTCTCCGTCAGTCCTCCTTGTCCGTCCGTGTGTCTCCGCCTGTCTCGTGGTTTATCCGTCCGTCCGCAGCACCGCGCGACGCGGGAAAAGCTGAAAACAAAAGTCACGAGAACACGCGACTATACAAATGCGTTTACCCACTCTGGTCGTCTTCCTGTCTCAGTAGAGTCTACCAGGTTAGGAAGACACTATCCAAACTGGTCGACTCTACTGGTCATAGCTGGTGCTGCTGGTTTGGGTTTATTCATAGTGGGGAGCGGTGGCTCAGTGGTTAGCGCGCTGGGCTACAAACCTGGCTATGACCCGAGTTCGAATCCCACTCACGGCCAGCACCAGTAACGATTTTCTGAACCGGTTCCGGGCCTCCCCTCGGTCGACTCGGCCTCAAATGAGTACCTAGTGCGGTGTGTAAACATTGCTGCTAGGGAGACAAAGGAGGCCGGGCGTGGTGCTGCTCACTCACCTCTCATGGTGCCGTTTCGACCTTCATAGGTGCTGTTTGCTAATGGAATTTGCCCCCTACAGTCTGTTAAGGCTATTCGGGGGATCTTTGTCTTTGTTTCTAACGAGCTGTGTGTTTACTTGTTGCCGACAGGCCGCCTGGAGGAGCACGAGGCGGCTGCCTGTGAGGAGACCGTGTCCAGCTGCTCAAGTGAGTCGTGCCCCCCCTTCCACAAATACAAAGATCCCCCATATAGCCTTAACAGACTTTAGGGTCAAGTGTTGTTAGCGAGTAGCACCTATGAAGGCTGACACGGCACAAGAGATGGTGGGTGACCAGCGCCACGCTCGGCCGCCTTTGTCTCCCTAGCGACAATGTTTGACACACCGCACTAGGTACTCATTTGAGGTTGAGTCGACCTAGGGGAGGCCCAGGACCGGTTCAGGAAATCGTCACTGGTGTTGGTCCGTAAGCGGGATTCGAACTGGGGTCATAGCCCGGTTTGTAGCCCAGCATAGCACTGAAAGGCTACGGTCGGCCTCTCGTCAGGATGCGCCGACCCGGGCTGTAACACGTCGGGATCTGCCGTGGTCTCCTCGCCGTCGCTGGCTCGGGAGACGCCGTGTGAGTCGCTCTCTCCTCCGTCCTGCGCTGCCTGTGGGGGCTATGGAGGGCTGGGTCGCTTCCGTGTCATTCTCGGACAGATGCAGATCGAGGCGTGGTTTCTCTCCACCAAAGCTTTATTTCACACGAGCTGCTTCGCCGTCATCTAGCAGTGGATCCACCGCCTCGCACCCTGCACACTGCTTTACAGCGCACGGACCAGCCCCTCTCTTTCCCACACTGCCAACGCTCCCACTCTCCCGACGAGGCTCCCGCACGCGTCGTCAGCACACCAGCTCTCTCCTACCACAGCTCACGGGACTCTCTATGACACTCACCCAGAACACTCTCGGCACACACATTATATATCGTCTCCTTGCTGATCATTGGCCACTTCGAAGCCACTAGACCATGGTTGGTAAACCTTTTTTCTGCCAAGGGCCATTTGGATATTTATAACATCATTCGCGGGCGATGCAATGTTATAAATATCCGGCCCGCGGGCCGGACGTTCCCCACCCCTCCACTAGACAGTACTATACAAATGCAAACGTCACCCGGTTTGGGTGTCTGCGTTCACGCTGGGCTGTTGGTGGCATGAGAGAGGTTCTCACTCTGTGTCTCGTCCACCCTCCTGCTGCTGCTGCTGCGTCGCTGCCAGGCTCGTCACGGGAGGACGTGGGCTCAGCGGAGGGACCGGCGCCGGCCTCCGGTAACACGCTCCGCCATCAGTCGGCGCCACGACAACGTCTCATCTCTCTCGCTCTCTCCTGCTCTCTCCTGCAATGTCTATTCAGCAATTATAATTATAATAATTGCTATTCATAATTGCCATGTGGCTGCACAATATTTGGGTGGCAGGGTGACACATTGCAAACATCTGCGCCTCACAGACAGAATGGTCTGGCTCGAGGCGGTTCGATTCCCGCGTCGGGTACCTTTTTGTGTGGAGTTTGCGTGTTCTCCCCCTGTTCTGCGTGGGTTTCCTCCGGGTTCTCCGGTTTCCTCCCAAAACTTAATATATAGGAAGCAGTGTGTGGCAATATATTGGCACCGGCAAACCGCCTGGCTGCCTGCTCCGCCTCTCTGTGCTTTCCTCGCTGCACCTCTTGAGTCGTTCTCTCATCCAATGAATACCTTCGACATTAAATGAATGTGCCACGCGCTATAAATTTAAAATTATTATTACTCGAGGCTGACCGTTGTAGGCTCAGCACAGCTGGCTGCGATCGTGACCTGTGGATGTTGGAACAGCACACCGCGGCGGCACCGTCACGGGCTGAGCACACGTGTCGTGTCCACACAGGGGAGCCGGGCGACACTCACGCAGAGCCGGGCGCCACCGACAGCGAGCTGCAGCGTCTCAGGGAGCAGCTGAGCGAGGCTCTCGAGGCGGCGCGGGCGAGCCAGGAGCAGAGGCAGCACACGCAGGGTACCACCCCCGAGTCGGCACTGGACACTCCGTGTAGCCGTAGGATAGACGCTGTTGAGAATCGCTTTCAAGACTCCACACAGAAAGGCACCCGAACCGGGATTCGAACCCGGGTCCTTCTTGCTGTGAGGCGGCAGCGCTACTCACCGCTACGCCACCGTGTCTTGCGCGAATGCATGCTCGTCAAAACTGCTTGAAACCGCTTACTGCAGGCGAGAGACGTCCAGTATTGGAACTGACAGAGCATCGCAGAGGAGAGACGCAACGCGGGGGATCTCCGTCGTTGGAAGTGACTGTGAGCGGTGACGCACTCTCCGTCCCTGTCGCCCCACAGCCGCCATACAGCAGGAGCAGGAGAGCCGGGCCACGCTGGACGGGTGCCTCAAGCAGATCGAGAGGCTGCAGGGTGAGTGCGACGCTCGCCTGGGCCTCCTCCGACACCCGCTCTGACACCCGGTCGGGAGGCTGGGGGTTCTGCGCAGTGGTAACATCTGCGCCTCAAAAAAAAAATAGTTGGCCGATAACACAGTATATAGGACCCAGTGTGTGGCAATATGTTGGCCCCGGCAAACCGCCTGGCTGCCTCCTCTGCCTCTCTGCGCTTTCCTCACTACACTTCTGAGTCATTCTCTCTTCGATTGAATACCTTTGACATTGACTGAATATGTGCCATGCAGCAGCGTTATAAATTAAAAATGATTAAATTATAGTTAACGCCCGGCGTTAACGCGGTCACGGGGGACGATTGCGTTAACGTGGGCACGGGGGTGTTTGTGTCGGAGCAGAGCTGCTGCTCCAGGCGCAGCAGGAGCTGTCGGGGCTGCGCCTGCAGCAGGAGAGCGAGCGGCAGGAGGCCTGGGCGCGCCTGGCGCAGGCGGAGCGAGACAACGCCGCCATTCAGCTCCACGCGGACGCCACGCGGGCCGGGCAGCACGGGGAGACGGCCGCCCTGCAGGTGCGGCGCGACCCCACGCGACCCCACGCGACCCCTCGCGACCCCTACCTCCGCCATCACCGCACCCACGAGGAGGCTGTGCTGTAACCACACTCACTTGGGGCAAAACATGCCAGCGATACGCTTCGATGATTGGTTAATTGTCTGTGTGAGTGTGTATCTCTGTATGAGTGTGTATCTCTGTATGAGTGTGTGTGTCTCTGCGTGAGTCTGTATGTGTATCTTTGTGTGAGCCTGTCTGTCTCTGTGTGAGCGTATGTCTCTGTGAGTCTCTGGGTCTCTGTACGAGACGATGCGTGTGTATCTGTGTGAGCCTGTGTATCTGTGTGAGTGTATCTCTGTATGAGTGTGTCTGCGAGTCTCTGGGTCTCTGTGTGAGACTGTGTGTGTTTGTGTCTCTATGTCAGTGTATCTCTGTGTGCAAGTGTGTGTCTCTGAGCCTGTGTTTCTCTGTGTTTACTCTGTGTATCTCTGCGCGAGTATGTGTGTCTGTTAGCGTGTGTATCCCTGTGTGAGCCTGCGTGTCTCCGTATGTCTCCGTGTGTTGCTATGAAATAGGAGGATTTGAGGCGCGCCCACGAGGAGCTGGGCAGGCTGCAGGCCGACATGGAGCGTCGCCGCGCCGACACGGCGGCGCTGCGCCAACAGGTGGAGGCGCGCTCCCTCGCGATGGAGCAGCAGCACCAGCAGGAGACGGAGCAGCTACGTGGTGCGGCGAGCACAGGCACCGCCACACCACCACGACACACCACGACAACACACCGCCACACTGCCATCACCACGCTGCCGCCCACAACGCTGCTACCACCACAACACCACCTCTCTTCATGACAAAGCTGCCACCACACCACAATGACCGCCACCAAATTCATCGCCACCCACAACACTGCTGCCACTGTAACACCAACACCATCACGACACAGCCACCACCACACCATCACCACATTGCCACCCACACCAACATCGCCAAAGACAAAAACAAAGATCCCCCGTATAGCCTTAACAGACTGTAGGGTCGTTTGCCGTTAGTGAGGAGTACCTATGGAGGTCGACACAGCACATGAGGAGGTGGGTTACCAGCACCACGCCTGGCCGCCTTTGTCTCCCTAGTGGCAATGTTTACACACTGCACTAGGTACTCACTTGAGGCCGAGTCGACCTAGCGGAGGCCCAGGACCGATTTAGAAAATCGTCACTGGTGTTGGCCATGAGCGGAATTCGAACGTGGGTCACCAGGTTTGTAGCCCAGCGCACTAACCACTGAGCCACTGCTCCCCACCACCACACCACCATCACCTCCAACAGTACTGCCACCACCACCACACCACCACCATACTGCCACCACTGCCAGAACATCGGCTGTGTGCGCATGAGAGATCTACTGCTCCACACGCATCATCACACCCTATACACTGCAAGGTAATTATTTAAGTGTGGGTCGCATTAGGTAAAGGCTGCTGCGAAGCCGGCGACCAGAGTTTGATTGGCAGCCGGGGCCAGCGTCACTGGTTATTATCTGAACCGCTCCTGGGCCTCCTGGAGGTTGACTCAGCCTCAAATGAGTACCTAGTGGGGGTATGTAAACATTGCCACTAGGGAGACGTAGGCGGCCGGGCGTGGTGCTCGTCACCCACCCCCTCGTGTGCTGTGTCGACCTTCATAGGTGCTCGCTGACGGCCCTACATTCTGTTAAGGCTATAGGGGGATCTTTTTATCTTTGCTAGGGAGACTAAGGTGGCTGGGACGCTGTCCCGGCCACAACACCCCATCGTGTGGCGTGCCGACTTCAATAGTCAGCCCTCACTTAGAGCATTTGCCCCAACAGCCCGTGTAGGCTATGAGGGGAGCTTTATCTTTGTGCCGGGAGCTTCGTCATTTATTGAGAAGGTCGCGTCGAGAGGAGCACCGGGCGATAGACTGGCAGGTGAGAGGCCGGTGAGCGAGAGGCCGGCGAGAGAGGCCGGTGTAACCGCCGTGTGCCGCGTCTGTGCCGCGTCTGTGCCGTGTCTGTCCCACAGCCGACGTTGCCGAGGCCCAGCGGGAGGGCCGGGCGGCCGTCCTGGAGGCCGGCCGCCTGCGCACGGCGCTCGGCCAGCAGGAGGAGGCGATGCGCAGGTACGACACGCGCCCCGTTACCCACGACAGCACACACACACCCCGTTACTCACGAATAAACAACTCGCGTGCAATTCGTAATGCGTGACGTCGTTTGAACCGAGCGGGCCAGCCCTGCGGCCATTGTGATTTCCGCCATCCCTATGGCGCCAGCGTCGCTCTGTCGCAAAGAACGGCCGTTGGCTGATGGTGGCGAACGGCGGTTGTCGTCGTTGTTGTTGACGCTTTCCCGTGGGTGGCGGCGCAGCCTGCAGGCGCAGCTCACGGCGCAGCAGCAGCGGGGCGATCTGGAGACGGAGCTGGGCCACGCCAGGGAGCGCACGCACGCGCTGCTCAGCCAGGTACAAAGACAAAGATCCCCCGTATAGCCTTAACACACTGTAGGAGGCACGTGCCGTTAGCGAACTCACTCACTCACCCGCTCGCTCGCTCAATCTCTCGATCGCCCAATCTCCGTCGCTCCCCCGTGTCCCCGCTCGCCCTCGTGGCGTCAGGTGGAGGAGGTGCGGGCAGAGGCGGAGAGCTGGCAGCACAAGTTTTCGATGGCGCAGCGGCAGAAGGAGGACTTGCACGCACAGATCTCGCACTTCCAGAGCTCGCTGGACGAGTCGCGCCGCCAGGCCAAGCAGGTGAGGCACCCTGTGTTTGGGGCGGCCGTGTGCTAATAATAATAATAGCATTGTATAGAGCGCCTTTCACCCGAGGGTCATAAAGCGCTGCACAAAGGCTGCAGAGAGAACGGCATTTCAACGACAGAAAATACAACTAATAAAAACCCAAAGCAACAAAAAATAAATGATTAAGGCGGCTTCGAATTACACTGAAAGGTCGTGAAACAGGCAATCTTAAGAGCGGCAAAATCTGCCAGCGTCCCCTAAGATGGCCGTCACTTCCTTAAAAGACAAACACGGAGGGAGACAGGGAGGGAGGGTGAGCGACAGGGGGAGACACAGGGACACAGAAACAGGAAGGCAGACACGGGGGGCACGGTGTTTCCCACACTCACTGCTGGTGCCGCTAGGTCACGTGGCGGGGTGTGTCTGCAGCGGTAACGTAATAAATGTTTTTAAATTAGAACACGTGGTGCATATTCGTTCAATGTCGAAGATATTCATTCGACGAGAGAACGGCTCAGAGGCGTAGCGAGGAACGCGCAGATAGAGGGAGGAGGCGGTTTGCGGTTTGCCAGCATATTGCCACACACCGCTTCCTTCCTATTATTATGATGTCGGCCAACTAATTAATGACGTTTGTTTTAGTTTTGGGAGGAAACCCACGCAGAACAGGGGGAGAACACACAAACTCCACACAGAAAGGCGCCCAAGGCGGGAATCGAACCACCTCGGGCAAGACCACCATGACAAACCTTCATCAGACCTGAGTGCGATTCCCGGACGAGTAAGCGTTGTGTTGATCGGTGGAGGAGCGTCGCGGGTGAGTGAGCGTCGTCGTCTGCTCTCGTCCGCAGCAGAGCTCCTGGGCGCGCATCGTCCCGGTCATGTGCCTGGTGGTCGCCGTGACGCTCACCATGCTGTACCGGCCGGAGTGACCGTGGCCCCTTGGGGCCCCACCGACGTGACCGCCAACGCCACCACCGTCGTCACCGTCGCCGCCATCGCCGAGCGGCGCCACCAGGGCCGCGGGTCCCGCCGAATAGTTTCCGCGTGGCCGGTACGGCGCGGGAGCGGGCGCCGCATGGCTCGTAGAGGTATATACGCCGGATCCCGGCGACGAGGTAACCGCATCGCCGCCAACCCTGAGGCCCCCGGCGCCGGAGGCTCAAGCTCCACGCTCGATTGCGGGCGGGCGGCGCCGTGACTATCGCGCAATCTGGCGACACTGACGCGGACTCGCGCACTTGACGCAGGCACGTCCCCCGGGGTCCGCGGGCAGCTGTTCAGGGGGAGAGTTGCTCGAGGACCCCACAGCGGAGGCTGTTTGCGAGGAGACGCTGCGGTGGATGGGTGCGTCCGGGGCGACGTGGTCACGTCTCACACACTGACACTCACACGTATAGTCTCAACATAATCTAGGGTCAAGTGCTGTTGGTGAGTAGCACCTATGAAGGCCGGAAACCGAGGTGGTGGGTGGCCGGCACCACGCCCGGCCGCCTCTGTCTGCCTAGTAGCGATGTTTACGCACCGCACCCAGGTACTCATTTGAGGCTGAATTCACCTCGGGGAGGCCCAGGATTGGTTCGAATATTCGCCGCTGTTATTGGTCGTGAGTGGGAATCGAACACGGATCGCCGGGTTCAAAGTACAGCACGCTAACCGCTACACCACCACTCCCACACTGACTTGCGCACAACT
>JAZEWU010000041.1:6009546-6027818 GCA_036362915.1 Geotria australis
CAGCGCCCTCGCGTGGCCTCTCCACGCAGACAGCAGAACATACCCAGCGAGCTTGGAAGCTCGGGATGTGGAATTCCTGCGATACAACAAACGTACGAATAATTCGAATACATTAACAAGAGACAAAGCAGTGTAACAGTGCGATTGGAATAAGGTGCGATTGGAATAAGTTGCGACTGCCGCCTCACAGCAACAAGGCCTCGGGCTCGAATCCCGGCTGGGGTGCCTTTCTGTGTGGAGTTTGCATTTTATCTTCGTGTCCGCGTGGGTTTTCGCCGGGCACTCCGGTTTCCTCCCGGAGTCCAAAGACACGTTAGGTGGCCTGCTGACTAAATTGCCCCCGGTGCCCTGTGATGGACTAGCGTCTTATCCTGGTTATAGCCCTGCCTTGCGCCCTGTGTCTACCGGGATAGGCTCCGGCTCACCGCGACCCTGTACAGGATTAAGTGGTTTCTGGCAATATATGGATGGACATTAATAACTCCCTTTTCTCTTTGGTTGGTGGTTTGTTTCTGTGTAACTTTAATGTTTGTTTTTGTTGTCTGCCATGCTCTTGTTGCTTTTTTGTCTGTTTGCGTGGCCTACTCCTGGCCCAGTCCTGCCTTGTCTAAACTCGCCTCGTGGTGTCGCGTGTGGAAGTTGTGTTTTTGTTGTTGTGGGTGGGTGCGGTTTTTTTGCTGTTGCGTGTGTCTATCTTCTTTGTTCTTGTGCTTCAATGTTGATTGTTTTATTTGGATTGGGGTTGTATCCCCTCGTGTCTGTCTTCCTGTCTCTGTGTCCCTATGTCTCTCCCTGTCGCTCACCCTCCCTGTCTCCCTCCGTGTTTGTCTTTAAGGAAGTGACGGCCATCTTAGGGGACGCTGGCAGATTTTTGCCGCTCTTAAGATTGCCAGTTTCACGACCTTTGTTGCTTTGGTTTTTAATAGTTTTTTTTCTGTCGTCGTTGACATGCCGTTCTCTCCGCAGCCCTTGTGCAGCACTTTGTGACCCTCGGATGAGGGGCGCTTTATACAATGCTATTATTATTTTCCTGTTGTTTTTGTGTCCTAAGTCTTATAACCCATCGCTATCCCTTGACACTCAGTTTTCTGTCTCTCCGTTGTTGATTTGCTGTTCTCTCCACAGCTCGGATTATAAAAAAAAATAAAAAATGGTTGCTGATTTTCCGTTCTCTGTTGTTGTTGACATGTCGTTCTCTCCGCAGCCTTGTGCAGCGCTTTGTGACCTTCGGGTGAAAGGCGCTATATAAATTCCATCCATCCATTTTCAGAAACCGCTCAATCCTATACAGGGTCGCGGTGAGCCGGAGTCCACCCCGGCAGACACAGGGCGCAAGGCAGGGGAACACCAAGGATGGGACGCCAGTCCATCGCAGGGCGCCTGGGGAAATTTAGTCAGTACGCCAATTAACCTAGCAACATGTCTATGGACGGTGGGAGGAAACCGGAGTGCCCGGCGAAAACCCACGCGGACACGGGGAGAACATGCTATATAAATTGATATTATTATTTAATAGTACCACGCAATGAGTCACCTCACGTCGGGTCATAAACAATTACGTCATGACGCACGCGTACGGGGGGGCGCGTTGATGTCATCACGGCTCCCCGGCCCCCCCCGGTCACGCGCGCTAAAGTCACGTGTTCGTCACCTCACGGAGAGCCGAGTCGCAGCCACCATGCTCGCCTTCTTCAACCGCTTCCTCGACTGGATCCGCTCCCTCTTCTGGAAAGAGGAGATGGAGCTCACGCTCGTCGGCCTCCAGTACTCGGGCAAGACCACCTTCGTCAACGTTATAGCGGTGAGTGAGTTTCACCGAGACCGGACCCCCACCCGGCCGGCCATCGTCTCCCGCTCTCCCTTCACCGAGCCCGGCAGCCGCGCTAGGAAAGGTCTAAGGCTTGGTGGCGTGCTAGGCTCGAGGGGTCGGAGTCGGGGTTCGTGTCAGGGACGCGCGTGGCGTCACTGCGCTCGATGTCAACACACAGACGCGACACGGCCTCGTCCTACGCGGCTTCGCTCTGCGCGTGGTAGGATGGCGCAGTGGCAACATATGCGCCTCACAAAAAGAATGGGCTGCCCGAGGCGGTTCGATTCCCGTCTTGGGCGCCTTTCTGTATGGAGTTTGTGTGTTCTCCCCCTCTTCTTCTTTGCGATTCTTCGAAGCACGATGGTCAGCCTCTGGAGATCGTTGTCTTTCAGCTCCTCAGCCTCGAAGTGTTTGGTAGAATTCGCAGGCAATACCGAGTATTACCTGACAGGGATCGCGACGTGAACGCTTCTACCTTGACCCCCGTTCTCCCCCTGTTCTGCGTGGATTTCCTCCGGGTTCTCCGGTTTCCTCCCACAACTTAAACACTCATTAATTAGTTGGCTGATAATATAATATATAGGACGCAGTGTGTGGCAATATGTTGGCGCCGGCAAACTGCCTGGCCGCCTCTTCCGTCTCTCTGCGCTTTCCTCGCTACGCGTCTGAGTCGTTCTCTCTTCGAATGAATACCTTCGACATTGAATGAATATGTGCCTCGCGTTATACATTTAAATTGTTGTTAAAGCAAAGTGTGCTCTACACATCTCGCGTGCGTGAGAGTGTGTCATCTCAACACGGTTAACAACTCTGGACTGGTTTCCACTTTCAGCGGCTCATCAACAAACCAGCAGCGGCGACTGATAGACGTGTTGTGTGGGCGAGGAGCGGTAGCTCAGTGGTTAGTGCGCTGGGCTACAAAGCGGACTTGAGTTCGAATCTCGCTCACGGCCAACACCAGTGACGATTTTCTGAACCGGTCCTGGGCCTCCCCGAGGTTGACTCAACCTCAACTGAGTACTTATTGCGGTGTGGAATCATTTCCACGAGGGAGACAAATGCGGCCGGTCGTGGTGCTGGTCACCCACCTCCTCGTGTGCCGTGTCGACCTTCGTAGGTGCTCGCTAACGGCACTTGACCTTACAGTGTGTTAAGGCTATACGGGGGATCTTTGTCTTAAAGGAGGAGGGAAGAAGTAGTTCCCATCTCACAAGGCACTCTTGTTTACTGTGGCCGGACCAGGAAGTAGCTGGCGTGGCTGTGAGGTCGCAGTACAGAGCTGGAACCGCAGACATCCTGGGTTTGATTCGACTATCGTCTCTTCACGTGTGGTGACCTGGTCGTATCCGCCAGGCCACCAATCACGGCACTGTGTAAACCATCCATTTGTCAGAAACCGCTTAATCCTGTACAGGGTCGTAGTCAGCCGGAGCCTATCTTTGCAGACAGGGCGTAAGGCAGGGCTGGGGGAAATTTAGTCCGCAGGCCAAATAACCTTTCCAGCAGCATGCCTTTGGACTGTGTGTGGAAGCCGAAGCACCTGGCAAAAACCCACGCGGACACCGGGAGAACATGCAAACTCCACACAGAAAGGGACCCGAACCGGGATTCGAACCCGGGACCTTCTTGCTGTGAGGCAGCAGCACTACTCACCGCGCCACCGTGCCGCCCTAGAAATTAAACTTGTGCTGTATATTTGGGAAATTGCTAACATACCATCTGTTTAACGCTGATTGTGATTGGACAATTCATGCAACATGCTATTTCAACGATTATTAATACAATTTGGTATTTAAACCACGTGCCGCCCTAGGTAAGGGGCAGCTAAGCCGTCGGTTTAGCTCACTGTAGTTGTAGTTTGAATCACTAGAATTCTGAATCTGTTTGCCGTCTCGCATTAATGACCGGCCTGAGAAATCGATGCATGTCCCTGTGTGGGTTTTCAATGTCAGCCTTTGCCGCTTGTCACAGGAAGTGCGGATTTGTTTTTATCCTCGCGTCTAATAATAATAATTTTTAATAATAATTGTAAATTTAGAACGCGTGGCACATATTCATTCAATGTCGAAGGTATTAATTCGACGAGAGAACGACTCAGAGGCGCGAGGAAAATGCAGAGAAGCGGAGGAGGCAGCCAGGCGGTTTGCCAGCGCCAACATATTGCCACACACTGCTTCCTATTATTATGATGTTATCGGCAAACTAATTCATGAGTGTTTTTTTTAAGTTGTGGGAGGAAAGCAGAGAACACGGAGGCAACCCACGCAGAACAGGGGGAGAATACACAAACTCCACACGGAAAGGCGCCCAAGGCGGGAATCAAACCACCTCGAGCAAGACCATTCTTTCTGTGAGGCTGCACAGTGCCGAGCAAAAGGCGTGTGGTTTGGCGAGCGAGTGTCGTGTCAAGAACGTGCAAGCCGGTGAGATGGTCGGCTGGCCGCCAGCGCCACCACAGGGATGAAGGCCCTAAAGAGGAAAAGTGGCCGATTGAGACCCACTCGTCACTTTACCCGGGGTGATGAGGCTTTGGTTGTAGGCCTGCTGTAGATTGTTGGTGCGTTCCATCCACACTCCATCCATCCATTATCAGTAATCGCTTAATCCTATACAGGGTTGCCGTTAGACGGAGCCTATCCCGGCAGACACAGGGCGCAATGCACGACTAAAACCAGGATTGGACGCGAGTCCATCACAGGGCACTGGCGGCAATTTAGTCAGCAGGCCAATTAACCTATGTAGCATAGGATTATTGGCCTGCGGACGAAATTGCCCACGGTGCCCTGTGATGACTAGCGTCCCATCCTGAGTATAGCCCTGATATGCGCCCTGTGTCTGCCGGGATAGGCTCCAGCTCGCCGCGACCCTGCACTAGGAGCTCAGCGCCGCGGCAATATGTTGGCGCTGGCAAACCGCCTGACTGCATCCTCCGCCTCTCTGCGCTTACCTCGCTACGCCTATTGCGTCGTTCTCTCATCAAATAAATACATTTGAAGTTGAATGAATATGTGCTACGCAGCATTATACATTTAAAATTATTATTATTATTTGGTGCATTTCGGTCCCCGCGTGACTAGGCGGCACGGTGAAGCCACAAAGTAGGCAGGTTCACGTCGCATGAAGTTCCACCACAAACACCCCACGGAGTGGGTGGGGGGGTAGCGTGGGTGGTGGTTGTATCGTGGGTGGGGGAGTAACGTAACCTGGGTGGGGTTCACGCAGGTGGGGGAGGTTGTAACGTGGGTGGGGGGTGGTAACGTGCGTGTAATAGACCTCAGCCGGGCCGCGTGATCTGACGCGGCGTGTTGTTGTTACAGCCAGCGACATCTGCTCGAGACACAGGGCGTTACCTTGCGTTACGTTCAAACACCATTCTTTAACTGTCACAAGAAAATAGTAATAATAGTTTAAGAATTTTAGTTGTCTAACGCGTGGCACACATTCATTCAATGTCGAAGGTATTCATTCGACGAGAGAACCACTCAGAGGTTTGCCGGTGCAAACATATTGCAGCACACTGCTTTCTTTATATTATGATGTTATCTACCAACTAATTAATGAGTCACGAAAAATATGGTTTTCCAAACGCAAAAGCAAGAGGCTGTATGTGGCAACATTTCCCAACATTCGTTCAATATGAACACTTGCTTAATCCTGCAGAGGCGACAACCGACACGGACTCAGAGAGAACATCCAAACTCTACACCTGCGCCGGGAATCAAACCCAGGTTCTTGTTGCTATGAGGCGTAAGTGCTGCTCGCTGTGCCACCCTGCCGCCCCATTTCACAAATGTCATCATTGTCCGAAACTGCTGGATCCTGTACAGGCTCGCTGTGAGCCAGAGCCTACCTTGGCAGACACAGAGCGCAAGGGAGGGCTATACCCAGGACGGGACGCCCGTCCATCACGGGCATCGGGGGCAATTTAGTCCGCAGGCCAATTAACCTATGCAGCAGCATGTCTTTGGACTATGGGAGGAAACGGAGTGGCAGGTAGGCCGCTCGGGGAGTGGCAGATGGGCAGCTCGGGGGTGGCGGGTGGGCCGCGAGTGGTGCCGTCTCGGACCCCTCCTTGCGTGCGCACAGTGCCGTCTGCCCGCGTGGCCGCGGCCACAGCTGTTGCACAGCAGGAAGCGTTTCCCAAGACACATTGCAAACGACAGGAAGTCGCCGCTCGTTGGGGACGCGAGGACACACGGGCCGCGAGCCCGGCCGCCTCCCGTCCGCTCGGCGGATACGCGGATCATCATCCCACTGGCCGCGTGACGGCGGAGTGGTTACGCGAGTGTGGGATGGTGGCCGTCAAGGTGCACCTGGCCTGGCACAGGTGCCGTGGTGACGTCACCGCCACTTAGTGGCGAACGGCGGTTGTTGTTGGTGACCGTCTTACCTGGGGCTTAGAGTGCGTGGTGAAATCTCTGCGTTGCCATGGCTGGCGTCCTTCTCGACAGAACATCGAGTTACTGCTTGATGTAGTTGGCATTGGGCGTACGATTGCCGCTTGCTGCTTCACTACTGTGATGATGTTTATAAATTAAAATTGGATATATTGTTTGTTTGTTTGTTAATAGGAAGAACTGGAATATGTTGCTGAGGAAAGGGATGTCTGGTTCACCCTCCTTAAAGAGCTGTCGCCGCGACCCTTACCAGGACAAGTGGTTTAGAAGATGGATGGATGTTTGTGATAGATATATAGATGTTTATTATTGAGCAAATGTGACTGAGTGACGGGCAGCTGTGAGGCTAACGCGACTGTGTAGACCCGTTTCGTCACATTTGGGATTCATCGTACAGTATAGTTGCTAATCCTGTAACAGAAATTGTCTGTGACAAATTACTTTTAAACGCTCTTCCCAGCAGTGCATCCACATTCCTGTGGGGCGGCGTCCATTATTGTCACAGCCAGATGTTGACGCCTTTGCCAAGTGCCACTTACTTGATGGGATAAAGCGGATTGTGGCCTGGATCGTAACGGACAATCTCGTGATGGTGACCTTGCCAGCTCCACAACGTCTCGGCGGCATCTTCGCCGAGCACTCCGGTTTCCTCCCACAGTCCAAAGACATGCTGCTGCTGCATTAGTTAGTTGGTCTGCGGACTAAATTGCCCCCGGTGCCCAGTGATAGGGACTGGCGTCACATCCAGCGGGTAGTCCTGCCTTGCGTCCTGTGGCTGCCGGGATAGGCTCCCGCTCACCGCGACCCTGCACAGGATGAAGCGGTTTCTGACAATGTATGGATGGATCTTCAGGCAAATTGCTCCAGCTGCCGTTGTGACAAGTCCTTGGTGCGCGATGCTGGCCGCGAGCCTGTACAGAAACACCACCGCTATTTCTAGACCCTGTGTAATTTCCAGTCGGTGGTTTCACGCGGGGGAATGTATCTGGCAGAGCCCATAAAGTGACGTTCACACTTGTTGAGCACGTTAGAAATTAGAGCAGCGTTACAGTGGAAATCACTGCTCGATTAATGACTGTTGCTCTTCAGAGCTGTTCTTTCGGGATAGCCGTGTCACTGAGCGCTCTCCCCCTCTCGTGACGTTTCGCCTCCCGCGCGTGATAATGCTTCCAACGTGGGAGGCGAAACGTCACAAGGAAGAGAGGGAGATCGCTCAACACGACTATCCAGAAAGAACAGCTCTGAAGAGCAACCATCGTGACTATTTGTGTCATGACAGCCTTTTGAACGGGCCTTGGGCTTGGCGGTAAAGGAAGTTGGGGGTAACCGCACAGTGAGCTCCTGAGACAGCTCTCGTAAAGGAGGAACCAAGCTCTCCTGTCTCTGTAAGTCTCCGGTACAGTGCGCGCTGCGGGCGCCGTGTGTCGGTCCGCGGGCCGCTCGGCAAATGTGGCCTCGCGGTCTCGCACGGATCACTGCGGCGTCCTGTGTTTTGGGCCCTTTTGTGTAAGATTACATATTTTATTATAAAAATAATAGGATTCATGGGCGGCACGGTGGCGCGGTGAATAGTGCTGCCATCTCACAGCAAGAAGGTCTAGGGTTCGTATCCCAGCTTGGGTGCCTTTCTGTGTGGAGTTTGCATGTTATCCCCGTCTCTGCATGGGTCTTCGCCTGGCACTCCGGTTTCCTCCCACAGTCCTAAGTCATGCTGTTGCATAGGTTAATTGGCCTGCAGACTGGATTGGCCCCGGTGCCCTGTGATGGACTGGCGTCCCATCCTGGGTATGGCCCTGCCTTGCGCCCTGTGTCTCTGGCTTACTCGCGACCCTGTATAAGGTTAAGTGGTTTCTGATAATGGATGGATGGAGATACTCGCAGATTCCGTGGCTGGCCGAGACGAGCGGCGGATGTAGAGGTTTGTTTTGCATTTTTTCTCCAAAGCGAAATTATGCACGCGCTTTGTCGGCAGCACGCCATGAAGACATCTCTATCGCCAGATATTGCAGTGAGCAGTGCACTACCTCGAATCCTGATGTGTATCGTCCAAACCAAAATGTTAATCCTCAGACCCTGAATTTGTAGAATTGGGGGAACAACCAAATTTACCGGGGAGGACTTTTGGTGGAGTCTTGATACATCTGGGTTGAGACATATTGCCACACATGATTGAATGATGAGTGGCAGGCCAGATTCACAGCCAGCGTTAGCCCCCCGGCCACTCGTGTTCTGAGAGAGGTGAACTTTCCTGTTTTGGCGGCGGGTGACGGCTGCAGGTACATCCTGGTTTGCTGTTGTTACA
Source organism: Geotria australis (assembly GCA_036362915.1). Classification (NCBI taxonomy): domain Eukaryota; kingdom Metazoa; phylum Chordata; class Hyperoartia; order Petromyzontiformes; family Geotriidae; genus Geotria; species Geotria australis. The sequence goes on from JAZEWU010000041.1 coordinate 6,018,056, forward strand.
CCGACCCGCGGCCATGACGACGGGGCAAAGCGAACTTCAATCCACGCATCATAAGGCGTTATGCTTCCAATGTGGGAGGCGAAACGTCGCAATGGAGAGAGGGAGAGCGCTCGGTACGGCGTTTCCGAAAGAACAGCTCGGAAGAAGAACCATCGTGACTTGAGCTGTGAAAAGCTACATCAGTAAATCACAGATGACTTGATGCCAAAGTTTGACGCTCGGTGGATGGCGGTGTCTCGCTGTGCCCATCGATCGTGGGCTCATAGTTTCAGTTAAGAGGTGGTACACCGTGTATTTATGTAGGTTTTCACGGCTCGATGTACGAGCATTGCTCTGAAGAGCTACTCTTTTACAATAGCCGTGTCGGGCGTTCCTCCTCTCTCCAACGCGATGTTTCTCTTGCCACGTTCGAGGCATCGTCAGGCTTTTTGCCTCCAACGTTGGGGGCGGAACGTTGTGAACCAGGGAGGAGGAAAACTCGACACGGCTATCCCGATAGAGCAGTTCCATAGAGAAGTTCTGCGTGGATTTTGTCCTTGCATTCGTTTATTTTTACCTTCTGCGTTGCCATGAATGAGCACGTGTGGTGAGCACGTGTGGTCTTGTGTTATGACACTGGCTGAGCACAGTCAGGTTCTCCATCGGCAGCCCAAACTCACATTCTTCTGGCTACGTTCATCCTTTCCATCAGATAACTGCTGGCAACCGCTCCCAAGGAGCGGTGACTTATTTAACTATGGCGGCAGGGTGTCTATGCAGTGGTAACATCTGCACCTCACAGAAAGAATGGTCTTGCTGTGTGGAGTTTGTGTGTTCTCTCCCCCTGTACTGAGCCGGGTTGACGGAGCTGCTAATCGGATGTGGTCGTGCGACCGTCCGGCTGCGAGTCATCCCGTGTCGCGGCGTCTCCCGCCGGTTCCTCTCGGACGCGAGCGACTCTCACGGCTTGTCGCCGTAGTTACACGGTGACGGTAACGAGGCGCCCGCCGCGTCGTCACTGCCGCGGGTTGCCGTGTCTTCGAGCCCGTCGCGTTATCGTAAAAACGAAAACCCGTCGCGTGTGTTTACATTCTTGGGCCGGTGTATTTTTAAAACCCTGCGCTCATGCGTTTTTTTTTTCGCCGCGGCGCTCCCTCACTTCCGCGTCGCGGCATTCCGTCTCGAGTCGCTCCGAACCGGCCGTTGGAACCGTCGCTTCGTAGAATCCGTCCGACCCGCGCGAGCGAATTGAAACAAAACGCACACGCGGCGACGGTAGCCGACGCGCACACAAAGACAAGGTTCCCTCCCTGTTGCCTTTAACAGACTGCGGGGCTAAGTGCTGTTTAGCGAGCATGTGGCAGCTGAATTGAAATGCCGGTGAAAACGCCCGCGTGCAGGTGCCGTGCTGAATGCGCGACTCTGAGACGCGATTGTGTGGCCTCGCCCGCGTGGGGTTTTGTCTCGCGGTTTACCGTGGTTTTTCTCTCACGCTTTACCGTGGCCACGGTGACGCAGCCCGGCGGTGGCCTGGCCGGTGCTTGTTACAGAGCTTTGCGGTGAGGATACGGCAGGCTGCCCCGGTTATGACCGCGGTATGAATTCACCATGAAATGCTATGCACCGTCTGCGTCACGGTGGATAGTGGAGATTGTTGTGGTTGCCGGTTCAAGCGGCCGCTGTTCAGGTTCACCCGGGTTGTACGGTTGTGCCCCACTATTGGAGCAGAATGTTACAGCCGGATGACCTTGTTGACCCCAACGCCCTATAGTCGGAGGGTCTTCAGATCATTATTTGCCGGGACCTCTCCCCAGACCTGTTCACCGAGGGAGACCCGAGCAGGAGCGCTAGACTCCAGACCTGTTCACCAAGAGATGGCCACCTGCCCCCTGTAGTTGACTGTAATAACACGTGTGTGTGTTTTGTGTTTCTGTCGCAGTCCGGACAGTTCAGCGAAGATATGATCCCCACGGTGGGATTCAACATGAGGAAGATCACAAAGGGCAACGTCACCATCAAGGTTCGTGTCAACACGCAGCAGCAGCAGCTTACTCACACACTCACTCACCCACTCGCTCGCACAATGTTCACTTACTCACCCACTCATTCACTAACCCACTCACACATTGATCACTTTCCCACTCACTCACTCACCCACCCACACAATGTTCACTTACCCACTCACTCGCACATTGTTTACTTAGCCGTTATAGACGATATCATTATTATTATAAACGTGTGGTGGTGTGCATGCTCCCGCAGCTGTGGGACATCGGTGGCCAGCCTCGCTTCCGCAGCATGTGGGAGCGCTACTGTCGCGGCGTCAACGCCATCGTGTGAGTTCCCAAACAAACAAAGATCCCCCGTATAGCCTTAACAGACTGTTGGGGCAAGTGCCGTTAGCGAGCACCTATGAAGTTCAACACGGCACACGAGGGGGTGGGTGACCAGCACCACGCCCGGCCGCCTTTGTCTCCGTAGTGGCAATGTTTACACAGTGCACTAGGTAATCATTTGAGGTTGAGTTGACCTAGGGGAGGCCCAGGACCCATTCAGAAAATCGTCACTGGTGTTGGCCGTGAGCGGGATTCGAACTCGGGTCGCCAGATTCATAGCCCAGTGCGCTCACCACTGGGCTACCGCAGGCCAAGTAACCTCAGCAGTGTGTCTTTGGAATGTGGGTGGAAACCAGAGGACCTGCAAAAATCCACGCGGACACGGGGAGAACATGCAAACTCCACATAGAAAGGCACCCGAGCCGGGAATCAAACCCGGGACCTTCTTGCCATGAGGCGGCAGCGCCACTTGCCGCGCCGCCCGGCACGATGAGTGGAGGCGGCCGGTCCGTGATGACCGGGTTCCACGTGGGTCACAACCTTGGTGGCCACCACGGCGCGTGAGCCGCACCGGCCAGACCGAGGGTGTCGCGGTGTGAGCGTGCTGCCGGCGCCCTGCGGCTCGCTGTGTGCCCCAGCGGCGTTCGTGCGCGTGATGGCGCCGCGTGATGGCGCCGCGTGATGTCGCCGCGTGTCATCGCTTTGGCGTGTCACTCCCTGCGTGCCGTGGCCCCCGCGTGTCGCCCGCAGGTACATGGTGGACGCGGCCGACCACGACAAGGTGGAGGCATCGCGCAACGAGCTCCACAACCTGCTCGACAAGCCGCAGCTCAACGGCATCCCCGTGCGTGTGGCACCGCACACCGCCGGCACCGCACACCACCGCGCGTGACCAGCACCGCACGCTTCCAGCGCCACACTGCACACTACTAGCACCACACCACGCGGCACCGCTCCTGAGCAGCACCGCACGCCACCACTCCTGACCGGCACCGCACAAAGATCCCACGTGTAGCCTTAACAGACTGTAGGGTCGAGTGCCGTTAGCGAGTAGCACCGATGAAGGCTGACACGGTACACGGGCAGGTGGGTGACCAACACCACGCCCGGCCGCCTTTGTCTCCCTAGTGGAAATGTTTAGACACCGCACTAGGTACTCATTTGAGGCGACCTCGGGAAGGAGACTCAGGACCGGTTCAGAAAACCGTCACTGGTGTTGGCCGTGAGCGGGATTCGAACTCGGGTGATAGCCAGGTTTGTAGCCCAGCGCGCTAACCACTGAGCTACCGCTCCGCACAACACCGCTAGTGACCAGCCCCACCAGCACCGCATGCCATCAACACCGCACACTACCAGCACTGCGTGCCGTGCGGGTGTTCACACTTGGTGGTGTGTGCCGTGCTCGGTTGTGTGTGTCGTGTAGGTGTTAGTGCTCGGAAACAAGAAGGACCTCCCCAACGCTCTGGATGAGAAGGAGCTGATTGAGAAGCTGTGAGTATCAAGTATAGGGGCCTCCTTGCTATGCATTTCCCCTGTTTTAGGAACAGTTATACGTCCCTAACTTTTATCGGTCGCCCTGCCCAATGCCGCGTGACTCACAACTGTCTTGACTGGGTGTCGGGAGAAGTGAACGGGCAGTCAGGGTGGCGCAGGGGTAACATCTGAAAGAATGGTCTTGCCTGAGGCGGTTCTATTCCCGCTTTGGGCGCCTATCTGCGTGGAGTTTGTGTGTTCTCCCCCTGTTTTGCGTGGGTTTCCTCCGGGTTTTTCGGTTTCCTCCCGCAACTTAAAAAAAAAAACACTCGTTAATTAATTGGCCGATAACAGCATAATATATAGGAAGCAGTGTGGCAATGTTGGCGCTGGCAAAACCGCCTGGCTGCCTCCTCCGCCTCTGCGCTTTCCTCGCTACGCCTGAGTCGTTCTCTCGTCGAATGCATACCTTTGACATTGAATGAATACGTGCCACGCAGCGTTATAAATTAGAGATTATTATTATGATTCATGGTGGTGACGTCGTTGTGTCCGTAGGAATCTCGCCGCCATCCAGGATCGGGAAATCTGCTGCTACTCCATCTCGTGCAAGGAGAAGGACAACATCGGTAGGGCGCTCCTGCGGCCCACGCTGCCGCTTCAGCCACTTCAGCTGCTCCTGCTTCCGCCGCCGTGTGGAGCGGTGGCTCAGCGGTTAGCGCTATGCTGGGCTACAATCCTGGCTATGACCCGAGTTCGAATCCCCCTCACGGCCAACACCAGTGACGATTTTCTGAACCGGTCCTGCGCCTCCCCTAGGTCAACTCCGCCTCAAATGAGTACCTAGTGCGGTGTCTAAACATTTCCACTAGGGAGACGAAGGCGGCCGGGCGTGGCGCTCATCGACCTTCATAGGTGCTACTCGCTAACGGCACTTGACCCGACAGTCTGTTAAGGCTATACGGGGGATCTTTGTCTTTGCTGCTGCTGCGTCTATCATGGCATATTTCTGTCGTCGTTCACACGCGCTGGCACGGTGGTGGTTTGCTTGAATGTGTGCGATGGGGCTGTGTGTCGTAGTGTCTGCTCACACGACACAGACGCGTCCTCCAGACGCCGTGTCTGCCGCCCAGTGTCCGCGTAGGCGCGGAGGTAAACGTTACGTGTTCCGTCGCCGCACAGCCTTCTGGGAGTGAATTTTTAATTGAAAGGAATTTCATCCATGTCGCACTCACACGAGACTCGTACAAAATGCTCATGCACACGGTGCTTGTGTATGGAACATGCACACCACACGCTCACACCACACAAACACCACAAACTCACAGTACGCAAACATATCACATACACATTACACAAACATACCATCTGGAGTTTGCGTTTTCTCCCTCAGATCTGCAGACCAAGGCACCCGAGTTGGGAATTGTGAGGCCCACAGATCTCACCTTCCTGTGGCTGGCCCGTCCCACCCTGCGCCGCCCTGCGCCACCCAAGCGTAACGAACCGTTGCTGCTGCCTCCCCCCCCTCCCTACAGACATCACCCTCCAGTGGCTGATCCAGCACTCGCGGTCCCGGAGGAACTAGGCCCGCTGACGGCAGAGGCTCCGCGTGCCCGCCCGCTGGCAGCCCGCGCCGCCCGGCCAGCGCCAACGAAAACGCCGGACGCGGGCATCGTCGGCCGAACGAGCGGGCGAGTGCGGGTGCACGGCACAGGTTCACGGGCTTCGCGACGGTCCTCGTGACGCCCACACTGGTCGCCGTACGGCCCGCTGCGGTTCGGCGAAGCGGATTCGCCCGTCCAGGAACTCGCCGGGCGACCCCAACGCACGCAGTTATAGTAGGCACAGGTTTTTTCAGGGAGGGGTCTGTCCTCAAACTCCCCCCCCCCCCAGCGGTATAATGGTATGCTCCGCCGTGTGTGAATCATGTTACAACCCACTGGCGGAGGCGGCGGCGGTGGAGGCGGGCCTGTCAAGTCCCAGGCGCTGCTTGCACGTCACGCTTAGCTTCGCGTCCCGTCGCCCCGCGCGCTGTCGTGCTCCCGGTGTGTGCGGGAGCCTCCGTGAGAGCCGGGGGCCGCGGCGGGCCTCGGGGGTCACCCCTAGGATGGTGCCGGACTGACGGGGTGATCCCCAGCTTCGAGCGGAATTCTCTCGAGATTCAACCCGGGCAGCGGCCGCCTCTGAATCATGACTCGGACGTGAATCCTCACTGTATTTTCTTATAAATGCCGGTCGACCACTTTGAATATTTTTGTCACTAGTAAATTCAGTGCGGGCGCGTGGCCGTCGAATATATTTGTGGATTTTTGTTGTTGGATGCTAATTCGTTCATGGACGGCACAATGGCGTAGCGGTGAGTAGCACTGCCCCCTCACAGCAAGAAGGTTCCCGGGTTCGAATCCCAGCTCGGGTGCCTATCTCTGCGGAGTTTGCATGTTCTCCCCGTGTCCGCGCGGGTTTTCGACGGGCACTCCGGGTTCCTCCCACAGTCCAAAGACATGCTGCTGCATATATTAATTGGCCTGTGGACTAAATTGTCCCCGGTGCCCTGTGATGGACTGGCGTCCTATCAAGGGTATAGCCCTGCCTTGCGCCCTGTGTCTGCCGGGATAGGCTCCGGCTCACCGCGACCCTGTACAGGATTAAGCGGTGTCTGACAATGGGTGTATTGGAATTCATCATCTCCCCAGTTCTGTGTGTGCCCCTGTGGAGCCTTAAACGCGGGGTCGCTCCTCGGGCCCGTGCGGGGATTGGCGCTGATGACTAGCGTGCGATGTACATTGAGGCGGTGCGGGGAGCTCGCGCCGTCTCTATAGCGCCGCCTCGAGCACCGGGACGCGCAGCTACACGAACCCTGTTCTAACAAGACGCGAGCTGTTGGTGTCGGCTAATTAAGTAACGCGTGGAGAGCGTTCGAGCCAGTTCTGTAAATTTAGATCTTCTTCTTCTTTGCGATTCTTCGAAGCACGATGGCTAGCTTCTGGACATCGTTGTCTTTCAGCTTGGCTTCGAAGTGTTTGGTAGAATTCGCAGGCAATACCAAGTACTACCTGACAGGGATCGCGACGTGAACGCTTCTACCTTGACCCCCTGTAAATTTAGATGAGATCCTGTGTCACTTGGGGCGAGGGTGCGGTGGGCGGTTATGAAGTAGCGGGACTTTATCGCTTGTTATGAATGTGTTTATCTCCCATTTGTACAGTATACATGTAATCGCAACTCACTGAAAATGTACAAATAAATAAATAACACGGTTTGTCCTGGGACAGGTGGTCACCAAACTCGTGCTTTTGTGTGTTAAGGTAGCGGATTGTTCAACGTCTGTGTCGCACGTTACGGCGCTGCGTGGTCTGTGTTTGTATAGAGACCGCGGACACAGCCTCCCTTCCCTGCTAATGCCACTCAAGACAGATAGAGAAATCGTTAACCTCTCCTTTGTGTGGCATTTCTATGATGGGATTGTTTGGCCGCCCGTGCTAAATTGCCGAAACCCTCGGGTTGCCGTTTCAATGCCCACGATCAGCAAACAGCAGTCGGGCCACGACGCCGACGACAAAGGCAAAATAAAATAAAACACATGTTCCGATTCGGTCAACTCATTTAAGAATTCATTCCGGGATTTACGCTCGCCACCGCTTTATGAGCGTTCGGCCCGCACAGCAGCAGTGCCCGCGGCCCGGACCGCTGGCAGCGTGGGCATTGTCTCGCCCGCCCCTCCGCCCACTCGCGACAGCCAGGCTCTTGTCTGGCGTCGCCGCAGCTAGCACCCGCTGCCAACTCGTCAAAGCGCCGCGTCTCCCGCTCGGTCTCCCATGACACCTGTTCGAGACGCTGACTCCTTCGTGGGTCTCGTCCGCCGTGGAACGCTTGAGGCCATGCGACGGCGCAGGAGCTGCGAGCTCCGTGGGTGACCCGGCCTGGCGGCGGCGGCGGCGCACAAACCCGCTGGGAATCGATGCCTTCGCCCGCCTTGACAAAGCATCGTAATTGGGCGGCACGGTGGCGTAGCAGCGAGTAATAATATATATATTTTTTATATATATAACGCGCACAGATTCATTCAATGTCGAAGGTTTCATTCAACGAGAGAACGACTCCGAGGCGCAAGGAAAGCGCGGAGGAGGCGGCCAGGCGGTTTGCCGGCGCCAACATATTGCCACACACTGCTTATTATATATTGATATTATCGATCAACTAATTTAATGAGTGTTTTTTAAGTTGTGGGAGGAAATCGGAGAACCCGGAGGAAACCCACGCAGAACAGAGGGAGAACACAAAGTCCACACAGAAAGGCGCCCAAGGCGGGAATCGAACCGCCTCGGGCAAGACCACTGTCTCTGTGAGGCACAGATGGTCTCGGGTTCGAATCCTGGCTCGGGTGCCTTTCTTGGTGGAGTTTGCATGTTCTCCCCGTTGCCACGTGGGTTTTTGCCAGGCACTCCGGTTTCCTCCCATAGTCCAAAGACATGCTGCTGCATAGGTTAATTGGTCTGCTGACTAAATTGCCCCCGGTGCCGGTGATGGACTGGCGTCCCATCCTTGGTATAACCCTGCCTTGCGCCCTATCTCTGCCGGGATAGGCTCCGGCTCAACGCAACCCTGTACAGGATTAAGCGATTTCTGACAATGGATGGATGAATGTGTGTATTCGCGTGGCTGCGTTTCTTCTTTGGCGACTCAAAGTGCGTTCACTCGGTCTGTAATTACCGCGCGTGCTGGGAAATGCTGCCCGTGGTTTGGACGGAGATTTAGTTTCATTTGAACCCCATCCATTGTCAGAAACCACTTAATCCTGTACAGGGCATAATCCATGCTTTGCGTCCTGTGTCTGCTGAGATAGGCTCCGGCTCCCCACAAACCCTGTACGGGATTAAGCGGTTTCTGAAAATGGGTGGTTCGTGCTTTAGCTTTTGTGACCGGCAAGCAATTTGGCGACCTACCGCGCGGTTCGACTCCCCACTAGGTGGCGTCACGCGCGCCTTCATAACTCGTGGACAGGCGACAGCTCTTCCTGGGGGGATTCCCAGGCGTCCCCAAGCCAGCCAAAGGATATAATCTCAGCCAATTAGTAAGGTTTGCACGTGAAAAAAACGTGTCAATTCTTCCCTACTTCAGCATCACACCGCTATGTTGGGTTCTGAAGTAGTAACGAATTGGCACGTTTTGTTCACCTGACAAACCTTACTAATTGGCTGTGTCGGGTGGAGGCGTGTTTACAACACTTATTGGTACGTGACCTAACACAGTTGTTCCAAAACTTTCTCGGTTCACGGCGCCTTCAGTGTGTCAGGATTTTTTCCCAGGGCACCCAAAGTAAGAAAATCTATGGCATATATCGAAAATGTGGAATATCCTGCGGCGCCCTGTGAGTCTGCTGCTGCGCCCCGGAGCACCACTGCGCACACTTTGGGAACCACTGGCCTAACCCACAAAAAGAGCTATACTATGACAAATGATGTTATAAGATGGTTCGTTAACCGTCCGTTCACTCGGCCGGCCGCGATGGCTGCGGGAGGGGCCCGTGGAGCATAGGCCCTGCGGAGACACGGGGACGCCGTGCCCACACCACCCATCCATCCATTGTCAGAAACCGCTTAATCCTGAACAGGGTTGCAGTGAACCGGAGTTTGTCCCAGCAGACACAGGGCGCAAGGCAGGGCCATAACCAGGATGGGGCGCCAGGCCACAGGGCACCAGGGGCAATTTAGTTCGCAGGCCAATTAACCCACACCAAGGCGGCAGTAATAATAATATTAAAATATATAACGCGCTGAGATAAAAGTCACCTAAGCTGGTTGTGAGGAGGAATTAAACTCGGCTCGCAGCATTCTGTGTAGTATAGTATACTGTATATCCATCACTATAAACCATCAGAAGGGGATCAAGGTAGAGGCGTTCACGTCGCGATCCCTGTCAAGTAATACTTGGTATTACCTGCGAACTCTACCAAACACTTCGAAGCCGAGGAGCTG
>JAZEWU010000041.1:6034855-6050260 GCA_036362915.1 Geotria australis
GACGTGGGTGGGGGTGCTGTGCCTCCTCCTGTGTCAGGACCCTTGACTCTGGCTCAGGACCCACCCTGTGGCTGGGGGAGGCCCGGGGCCCCGTGGTCGGGCCGGGAGAGGCTGGGCGGAGGGTCGGTTTGTTTGGTGATGAGACTCGGTCGGTTTCCAACCGGTAACTGCATGAAGAATCGTAATACCGTTCGGCTGCACTGATAACCACATCTCCAGCAATATATAACAATAATAATAATAGCGTTTTATATAGCGCCTTTCACCCGAGGGTTACAAAGCGCTCCACAAGGGCCGCGAAGAGAACGGCATGTCAACAATGAATAAAAAACAAAGGAACAAAAAAAAGATAAAGGCTGCTTCGAATATGCTGAAAGGTGAAACTGGCAATCTTAAGAGCGGCAAAATCTGCCAGCGTCCCCTAAGATGGCCGTCACTTCCTTAAAGACAAACACGGAGGGAGACAGGGAGGGAGGGAGAGACATAGGGACACAGGTTATGGTTAGACAAAAGGCAGAGAAAGAAGGAAGGATGGGACATGGCCCATTTTATGATCATATACACTGTTATCCATATATAGTGGAGCAAGTGATTGTATGTCCGCAATCAGACGACAGAGTTGTATTACTTTGTGGAGAACCTGTCCTGTCACCTTCTCTGGAGGCACTGTTTCTCGGGATACTGGGGCAGGATCTTCCCATTTGGACGCCATGAAGTTGAGGGCCCACGCTTCCAGGATATTTTCGTCCAACGGGCTTTATTAACACAGACGGGCCTCTTCACATCCAACAGTGGAATTCTTATCCACTTCTAGCAGGGGCACACTCGCTTTAGGGCGCTAGCTTCAGGGCTGGCTAACTTGTGCTGGACACACAGCTCTTCTTGAGGTGATGACCCAGACGCGACTGCCTTCTCAAAGCCTTTCCCCTCCTTATATCCTCCCTGAGCCTCCTTCTAGAACCTTCTCCCGTTTGAATTTTGACCCACCCCCAGAGCCGTCAAAAACCTATGTATTGTCACCTGTCAATCATAATTATCCTTACCGTCTCCCATCCCCCTTGCTCCTTATTGCTTGCACTTGTGGCGCTGCCCGCTACGCACCCCTCTTGTCCTCAGGCGAGGGGTAACTGCCACTTGTCATGTCATACTCGTCTGTTAGGCTGTCACTCAACCTTCTAGCTCCGCCCTGGGAATTCAAACTGCAGCCATTCCAACCTGGGCTCCCTTGCTCACCTCATAACTTCGGACAACCAACCTGTCCCGGGCGATAGTTGTCCGCTACTTTCCTTACGTTACAGGAAATAACACTAGAAAATCACCCAGCACCAATGGGCGTAAAGTCAGATTTCCCCCTCTATCTCTAGATGATAGTCCCAGTGGTCCCCCTAAAATCCCTATCATCTTTTCCCCGGCGCAATCTCGTGATCGATGCCCCACGACCGTGCGCAAAACACAGTCCCGAGGTATTAACACAATTGCGACAAAATACGGTGCCGTCGTGCAAAACACAGCCGCGCACAAAATACTCTACCGGCACCTAAAACACAGCCGCGGCAAAATATTACCGCTTTTATTAATACTGTCGCTCACGCCTAGTGCGCACCGCGCTAGGAGTGAGCGCTTCCCGTGATGGAGACGACGGACGCGGGAGACCGCGGCGACGGCGGCGAGGACCCTGGTGACGCCGGCCACGGGGAGAGCGACCCCGCGGCAACGGCGCGGCCGAGCGACGATGCTGGCGAGCGGGGAGCGGCGGGCGAGCCGGGAGCGGGAGGAGGCGGGCGGGCCGACGCGGCCGGCCCCCACGGAGAAGCCGGTGCAGCCCCCGCCGAGCCGGCGAGGCGAATCGCGGAGTCCTCCGGGTGCGAGCGGCAGACGCAGACGGAGGGGACGACGACCATGGAGGCCGCGGTGGGGCCGGGCGCCACGGCCGACAAGGGCATCCAGACGGACGCGCGCCAGCGGCACTGCTGCGGGGCCGGTGCGTATGTCGCTGTCGCTGTGTCTGTGTCACTCGCTCAAACGAGTACCCGGTGCGGTGTGTAATAACAATAATAATAATTTTACATTTATAACGCGCACCTATTCATTCAATGTCGAAGGTATTCATCGACGAGAGAACGACTCAGAGGCGCGAGGAAAGCGCAGAGAGGCGGAGGAGGCAGCTAGGCGGTGTGCCGGCGCCATATTGCCACACACTGCTTCCTATACATTATGATGTTATCGGCCAAATAATTGATGAGTGTTTTTTTTTTTTACTTGTGGGAGCTAACCGGAGAGCCCGGAGGAAACCCACGCAGAACAGGCGGAGAACACACAAACTCCACACAGAAAGGCGCCCGAGCCGAGATTCGAACCCGGGACTATAGCTCCAAGTGCAGTGGTAACATCTGCGCCACCCTGCCGCCAACATCGTCACCGAGTTGCTACTCGCTTACAGCACTTGGAGCTATAGTCTCTCGAGGCTTTACGGGGGATCTTTAGCTTGTCGTGGTGATGACGACGTGTGGGCTGTGTGTCGGTCGTGTGTGCGGGTTCCGTGTCCCCCACAGCCGTGGAGGCTCCGGATCCGTCCCTGCTGCAATCACAGCAGAACACGGCCAAGTCAGGCATCCAGCAAATCATCGAGTGCTTCCGCACAGGTGGGTGGGTGGCGGCGGTTGGGGGTTACGGCAGTGCCGCGACACACGAGCGAGCGCACCAACCATTGACAGTCATCCGGATTGAGTCTCCGGTTTAGCTGCCAGTGACCAACCACACCGCACTCGCCGGCGTCCGAACGTAACGCTGTCGCCGCCGCCGATGCAGGGACGACGCAGCTGAAGCACCTGCTGCTCAGGGAGGTGGACACCATCTTCGAGTGCCGCGCCTGCCGCAGCCTCTTCCGCGGCCTGCCCAACCTCGTGCTGCACAAGGAGGCATACTGCTGCAGCTGGGAGTGCCTGCCCGGTGCGTCTCGCCTCCGGCCCAGTTACCATCGGCGTCGTCACTAGCAGAGTGCCCGCCCTACCCGCGGTCTTGTCCCAAGTGTGTAACGCGGCCTTCTGACGTCTCCTGTTGATGACGTTTAGGGCCGACGTGACTGCTCCGACCTGGGTTTCTTGCCGATGTCCTTTAATAGGGTTGATGGTATCAGTGCTAAAGTGGGAATGTAAAGCTGAAATAGTGTTACAGTTTCACAAGAGTAATCAATAGGTGGGAAGTGAAGCTGAAATAAGACACAAAAGCCTTGGTGCAGATAACAATTGCGCTTATGAAGGATTTGAAGCCGGTACCCTCAGTGCGGACATACACACAAACAATTTATAGACATCCATCCATCTATTTTCTAAACCACTTGTCCTGGTGAGGGTCGCGGTGGCAGCAGTCCAAGGAGAGTGGACCAGACATCCCTTTCCTCAGCAACAGATTCCATCTCTTCCTGGGGGATTCCCAGGCGTTCCCAGGCCAGCCTAAGGATATAATCCCTCCAGCGTGTCCTGGGTCGGCCTCTATATCTCCGCCCAGTGGGCCGCGCCTGGAATACCTCCCGAGGGAGACTTCCGGGGGGCATCCTTACCAGATGCCTGAACCACCTCAACTGGCTCCTCTGAATCCGAATAAGCGGCGACTCTACTCCGAGGTTGTCCCGGATTTCTGTGCTCCTCACTTTGTCACGGAGAGTGAGCCCAGCAACCCTGCGGAGGAGAAACCTAACTTCTGCTGCTTGTATCCGCGATCTCGTTCTTTTGGTTATTACCCAAAATTCATGATCACTGCAGACGCTGCTGCAATCCGCTGGCCAACGTCACGTTCCCGCTTACCATCACTCGTGTACAAGACCCCAACATATTTAAACACCTCCACTAAGGGCATGCGGATAGACAAAAAAAATTGAATTAAAAATATATATAAAAATAACAAATTAACATTGCTGGATCCTCGGTCAAGGGGGTGACGGGAGGGCGGCGAAGCCAGCGCGAAGCTCCGACACTGACCTCTCGACCCCTCGCAGAATCGACTCCGTCGGCGCGTGCCGACCGGCAGAGCCAGGCGGTGCGCGAGCTGCTGGAGGCGATCTACCCTCGCGCCGACCGGCCGGAGTACGTGGTGCGGCTGGAACCCATCTCCACCAACGGCAACGCCCGCTTCCAGAGCGTGGCGCCGGGCGCCGCCACCGCCATCGAGCACCCGCGGCCGGGCGACGCTCTGCCGGGCGGCGGCGCCGACGGAGACACGGATCCCTCTTCGTCGCCGGAGAGCGACGCGGCGCCGGGAGACGCGGGGTCCGGCGGCCCCCCCCCGCCGCTCCCCCCGGGATCCCCGCCGGGCGTGGCGTCCTCCGTCAACCGCATGTGCCGCATCTGCGGAAAAGTGTTCGCGTCGCGAAAGAGCGCGCGGCGCCACATCAAGGTGATCCACCACAAGCTGCCCGAGGAGGTGGGCCGGTTCATCGGCGGCTCGCGGCGCGCGGGCGAGGCGGGGGACGGGTCGGGCGGCCCCGTGGGGGAGGCGCCGCCGTCGCCCCCCGTCTCGGAGGCACCCCCGGGCCCCCCGGGGCCGCCCCCGAGCTTCGTGGGCAAGTCGTGCCCGCTGTGCGGCAAATCGTTCGCCACCAAGGCCAACGCGCGGCGCCACTTCGACGAGGTGCACCTGGGCGTGCGGCGCGACCCGGGCGCCGTCCTCGCCGCCGGCTCGGCGTCGGCGCGAGGCTCCGGGGACGACGACGACGACGACGACGACTCCTCCGACAGCGGCGACGACGACGACGCGCGCTCCCTGTCCGGGCATCGACCCGGTCAGCCCGACGGCTCGAGCGACGTCAAGCCGGCGTTCCCGGCGCCGGAGTGCGGCGACCTCGCGGGCCCTGCCGGCGTCCTGCCGGGCCGCGACGTGACCTGCGCCAGCGCCAGCGTGGCCGCCGAGCGCTCGGGCGTGGCGCTGGCGCCGGGCGTGTTGGACGCGATGATCGGCTTGCTGGAGCCCGTCGTTAACCTCTCCTGCGTCGTCTCCTCGCGGCACCCGAGCCCGCTCAAGCGAGCGAGGGCCGACGAGGCCGGGCCCGAAAGTGGCCCCCCCCGACCGGCGCCGCCGCCGACCCCCAACGGTGCAACCGCGGTCACCGTCCCCGGAGCGGAGCACGGCGGCGGCGGCGGCGTCGCGGCCGATCCGCCCGCGCGCAGCCGCTCGCGGCGCAAGTCGAGCACGCCCATGAGCCACAGCGCCATGGAGCTGCTGCTGCTGCTGGAGACGGCGCCGCACAGCCCCGCGTCGTCCTGCGACCCGGCCGACCTAGGCCTGCGCGAGCCGGGGGAGGTCGTGCGCGACGAGGAGGCGCGGCGGCGCCGGCAGCAGCCGCCCTTCCGCGCGTCCATGGTGGAGACGCGCGCCAAGCGGCGCTCGGTCGGCGCCGACGGCTACGGCTACGGCGCCGGCCGCTCGGGCCCGGCCGCCGACTGGGACATGGAGACCAAGATGTGCCTGCGCTGCCACCGGGAGTACACGACGGCGCAGACGCTCAAGCGCCACATGCTGCTCATCCACCGGCGCGACATCGGCCGCGTGGAGGGCGACAGCGATTCCTCGTCGGGCGGCGACGGCGCCGGCGGCCGGCGGCAGCGGCAGCGGCGTCGCCGGAGAGACCGCTCGCGCCGGAGCCGCCGCCGCGCGACGCACCGGGCCCTCGCCGAGGCCGGGGAGCCGGCGCCGGGTCCTCCGCGCGTCGGCTGCCCGGCCGCGTCCTCCTCCGCGTCGTCGGCCGACGACTCCGACGGCGGCGGCGAGCGCTGCGACGCCTGCGCCCAGAAGTTCGCAACGAAGGCCGGCCTCAAGCGGCACATCTGCGGCGCGCACGGGCGCCACGACGCGGCCGACGGGCTGGGCCGCAGCCAGCAGCTGCTGGCGCTGGCGGCGAGAACGGCGCGCGCCGCCCAGGGCCGCCGCCTCAAGCTGTCGCTCGGCTTCGACATGAAGCGCCTCTACTGCAAGCTGTGCAAGCGCTGCTTCACCAACCGCGCCAACATGCTGCGCCACATCGAGCTGCACTCGGACCGCGACGAGGGCGGCGCCATCTACGTCAAGTTCTACCGCTGCCCCATGTGCGCGTACGAGACGCGGCGCAAGCGCGACGTCGTGCGCCACATCACCATGGTGCACAAGAAGCGCTCGCGCGACCTCGCCAAGATCGTGGGCGGCCTCGAGAGCCGCGCCGTCAAGAAGCCCATCGACGCCTTCCTGAGCCGCGGCGGCGTCGCTCGCGTCAAGGGCTCGGGCGAGCGCGCCGGCGAGTCGGCGGGAGAGAAGCCGCGGGCGGACGGCGCCGTCTTCCCCGTCGCCGTCGCGACGCCGGTGGCGGTGCCGCCGCCGCCGCTGCCGCCGCCCGGGTCTTGCCCGTCGGCCAAGCCTGGCCTCGCCCGGGCGCCGTGCCGCGACAAGTCCCCGACGGTGGCGAACGGGAGGACGCAGGCGGGCGACGGGGTGCCGGCGCCGCCCGCGCCACACAAGTGCCCCGTGTGCCGCAAAGCGTTTGCCAAGAAGACGTGCCTCGCCCTGCACCGCCGGGCGCACCGGAGAGAGGCCAGGGCCGCCGCCGCCGCCGCCGGTGGTGACGCGATCGGGGGTCACCGGGCAGCGCTGCAGGAGAGGGCGGCCGCCAAGACTTCTGTGCGACACACGCGCTCCAAGGCCCTGCAGCCCGGTGCGTGCGTGCGTGCGTGAGTGGGTTACGCTGTGTGGAAGCTGCCCGGCCTGTCGCTCCGCACAAATCTCCGGGTTTTCTCAGCTGTGGTCATGCCGTCTCTTCTCTATGCCAGCGAAACGTGGACACCCCTGGCGGAACATCTACGCCGTTTGGAAACTTTCCGGCTCGCCTGCCTACGGTCCATCCTGGGTTTAACCAGGCTGGATTGTGTGAGGAGCTCAAAAATATTAGAAAGATCTGGACATTTGTGAGCTCCTCCGGCAGACGAGGCTCAGGTGGCTGGGCCATGTAGCCCGCATGCCCAGCCATCGCATGCCCAAGCAACTGCTGTTTGGTCGGATAGAGGGGGCTAAACGGGCGCGGCACGGGCTAGAGAAGAGATGGACCGATGCGGCACAGGAGGATCTGGAGCTGGGTGGACTTGCTGAAATCTGGTACCGGTGGTGTCAAGATCGACCTCTGTGGAGGAGGTTCGTGAATGACGCTACTGGGCAGTTGGAGGCAGTCGCCCTCCAGCAACAACGGAGGGCGGATGAGCGACACTCACAACAGCGAGCCGAGCGCCGAGCGGCCAAAGCACAGCAAGTTGGCACAGTAGGGAGCTCAGGTGGTGCATCTGCCAGTCATCTCAGTCAGACAGCCCATGACACCTGGGTCTATCCTGTGACCTCCTGTCGACGAGCCTTCGACACTTCACGTGGCCTCAAGGTGCATATGGCCTGGCACAGGCGACGTGGTGACGTCACCGCCTCTTAGTGGCGAAAGGCGGTTGTTGTGTTTTGTTTATGGGTTAGGGTGAGTGTGCGTGTGCGTGTGTGTGAGTGTGCGTGTGTGTGAGTGTGCGTGTGTGTGAGTGTGCGTGTATCCGTGAGTGTGCGTGTATCCGTGCGTGAGTGGGCGTGCGTGCGCGTCGCCAGAACCGGGCCTCGGCTTCCGCTAGGTCACTCCACCTTAAATAAGTACCCGGGGCAGACTTATTTTTTCTAACTTAGCATTTTAATTGTGTTGTTGAATTTTTTTACTGTGAAGCACTTAAAACCGTACCGTATGAAAGGTGCTTTATAAATAGAGATCATTATTAACGCGCCCTGCGTCGAGAGAGTCGTAGCCGCTCGTCACGGCTCGCTCTCAAGAACCGCTCTGTCTGGCTAGCCGCGGCGAGGCGGTACTGCCTTAAGACGCCTCCATTGTGAGGGTGAAACGTCACGAAGGAGAGAGGAGAAACGGTCGCCTATCCAGAAAGAGCAGCTCTTGAGATCACGATTGTCAGCAATAATATAGTGACAGTCCGACGACTTGTTTTATAAGCGAGAGCTGCTGCCTCATTCTAACGTGTGTGCATGCGTGGGTACGTGTGTGCGTGTGTCCGTGCTGTATGTGTGCGTGTGTCACGTTGTGTCGTACCAGGTCACTCGAGATGAAACGACGGTGAGAACGTCTGGGGTCCACCTCCTCCACGACCTCCTCCACCACCACATCCACCACCACCACCTCCTCCTCCACTGACCAAACTTTCTCATCGGCAGAGCGAGCGGTCACAAGGTCAAACCCTGGCTGGTGGGTTTCCTCAGCCCATCATCATTCCTCCCCCCAGGGTCGATAACAGTATAGTTTGGGGGGAGTCAAGAGTGGATGTCCTGCGGATGAACTCAACCCCACCAGGGAGTGTGGAATTCTCACCGCTGGCTCTCCTCCCACAGCCCAAAGACATGCTGCTGCATAGGTTCATTGGCTAAATTGCCCCCAGTGCCCTGTGATGGACTGGGTTTCGCCATGCCTTGTGTCTGCCGGGATAGGCTCCGGCTCACCGCGACCCTGTACAGGATTAAGCGGTTTCTGACGATGTAGGTATGGCGCTATAGGGCTTGAGACAAGCGATGGCTGGACGCCGCTTGTGCCGCGGTTACTGTGTCGGCGACACAGCAGCTACCGCCCCCACACGCCGCCGCCACCGCTCCCTGCGACTCCCACCGACTACTGCCACCCTCCTCTCCACTTACGTGGCGTCCCCTCTCCACCGTCAACGACCTTGTGTCGGTATTCAAACAGCGGTCTCAGCCGCAGCCAGACGGACCGGTTAGTACTTCATCAAAACCGCATTGCACGCCGCTGAACCTCACACGTAATCGCGCCGTGTTTTTGCCGACGTTCTCGCTCATAGTCCGGTCGCGTTTTCCTCGCCGGGCGGCTGACGGGCGTCTCCGCCACGCGCCGCCGCGCCGTCTCCTGGGTCGGCGCCGATGGGCACCGCGAGATTTCTCGACGCAAACCGAGCGGGCGCGGGAAGTCGGCGCTCTGTGAGTGGAGGCCAAGTGACGAAGCCTCACGTGGAGGCGGGTTCACGACACTTTTACTTTTACGCGAGCCAACCGTAAAGTACTTTAGTCTGCACGCTGCGTTCATCGCTCGGCGATCAGTGGTTCTCGTCGGCGAGGCGCGTGCGCGGCATCGGTGCTCGCTACGTCAGCTGGCACGATCCACAGGCTGGTCTCTTGACAGTCATTTTTGTTGATTAAAGAATGTCAATTATGCTCGCGAAAAGCCCGCTTAAATCTGAACAATTCTTATCGGCCCTTTCGGTATTTTTTTTTATTTATTTGGTTGCTCGTAAAATTACATTTAAAAATACGCGGTGGGCAGCCGGTTGGTGCTGAGGATGCGGTGTCGCCACACGCGTCTCCGCTCGCTCACCGTGTGTGACGTCACCGCGTGTGATGTCGTCTCACCGTCAGCATCCCGCGTCACCTCCACCCGTCGTCAGCAGTTTACCGCGCGTGACGTCGCGGGTCGGAGTCCGCAGCGGAAAAACACCGCATCGCGCCTCCTGACCCGCGCTGTGCCGCTCCAGCTGGGCCCGCTTGTGTAGTCGACAAAGCAGCATTGTAGGCGGCGGCCGCTGCTGAGCGCCGCCAGCTTCGTAGGCGCGGTAGTCGTGTTTGTCGTTTGCGTTGCTCGCGAGCCAGGAGCGTCGAGCCGCATCGTTGCTTATCACTGTAACTCGGACGGCGCGGCCGGCAATGAAGGAACTGCGATGCCGCGATGCTTGTGCGCGCTACGGAGTCTAACGTTTAGAGTTAATGTGCACTAATAAATTTAAATGCTTGGAAGATTGTTTTTGTTGCGCATGGCTAGGCACGTGCTTGTGCGGCGAGGGTGCGCGCGGTTTGTAGACGCTGCGACTTTAAACCAGTAAAGCGAGTCGCTTGTGGTTTTCCTGTCATACGATGTTAATTAGAACAAGAGCACATGGCTGCTTGTTTGTAATCGGGTCCGTGCTTGTACAAGGTGAGGAGCACAGAAATGCTGGAGAACCTCAAAGTAGAGTCGCTGCTCCTTCGGATTGAGAGAAGCCAGTTGAGGTGGTTCGGGCATCTGGTAAGAATGCTCCCTGAGAGGCTCCCACGGAAAGTCTACCAAGCACGGCCCACTGGACGGAGACCTAGAGGCCGAGCTGGCCTGGGAATCCCCAGGAAGAGCAGCTCTTAAGACACATTTTCAGAGACTCCTCCACCAATGTCATAAAATGTGATGTTGTACTCTGCTCTCTTTTCCGATGTTTTTGCCAAACTGTGTTTGAGCGTTCTTCTCGTTCACCAGCAGAGGGTGCACGCGGCGCTCCGTGAACACTCCCTCCAGGTAATTATCCGTACATCCATCTGTCGTCAGAAAGCGCTTAATCAAGTGCAGGGTCGCGGTGAGCCGGAGCCTATCCTGGCAGACACGGTGCAAAAGTAAGGCTATACCCGGGATGGGACGCCAGTCTATCGCAGGGCACCGGGGGCAATTTAGTTAGCAGGCCAATTAACCTGTGCAGCAGCAGCAGTGTCTGTGTTCTTCGCCAGTTCTGCATGGGTTTCCTGCCATATCGAAAAAAACTAATTAAGTGGCCGATAACATATACAGGATGCAGCAGTGCAAATTTTGGCGGCTAATGGCATGGGTGCCTTTCCCCTCCCCCGCCTCTCTGTGGTTTCCTCGCACCTCTGAGTTGTTCTCTATTTGAACCAATACCTTCGACATTGAACTAATACTATGCAGGCTATACATTGTAAACAAAAAAGAATTAAGCTATTTAAATTGAGCGAAACTTAAATGGTAACAGGATGCAGGGGAAATTCTCTGCCTCAGAGCATCACGTTAAAATTCAACCAGTTAAGACGTAGGGTGGCGCAGTGGCAACATCTGCGCCTCACAGAAAGAATGGTCTTGCCCGAGCAGGTTTGTTCCCCGCCTTGGGTGCCTTTCTGTGAGGAGTTTGTGTGTTTTCCCCCTGTTCTGCGTGGGTTTCCTACGGGCTCTCCGGTTTCCTCCCACAATAATAATAATAATAATCTAAAATGAACTCGTAGGCTTTCATGACCAATGTTATTCATAGTGAGGCTCTGCTTATGCGTTTAGGTCATGTGAAAAAATGTGTGTAAGTGAAGTGCACCATATAAGGGAGCGTCCGTGCCGTGTTCCGCCTTTCCGAGTCCCCCTGATGATGCTGAGTGGAACCTCAGCGAAACGTCGGTGCCATCTTTTGAGGTCAGTGATGCATGTGCTCGCTTGTTTGCTCCAACATATCGACGGGTGCACTTCACTTACACACCTTTTTTCACACGACCTAAACTCACAAACAGAGCCTCACCATGAATAATAATCTACTTTTGTAACGCGCGCATTTTCTCCGGGCGCGATTGCACCCGTTGATTCGGAGGCGTGGAGCCCTGCTCAGTCGGTTTGTTGTGAGTCGGTGAGAATCGGCGTTTCGCGAAGGTTGTACGTGAGCGCGGTGTGTGGAGTAGGTGCTGTGATGACCTGCGCAGAGTACGGGATTGTGTTGATGCGAGTGGCCGGAGTAGTGATGCGAGGTATTTAGGGTGTCCTGTGTGGATAGCGCGGTGGAAAATTATTGCAGTTTTGTAAGCGATGTGTTTGTGGATGGGTAGCCAGTGTAGAGTCTCCATGCATTTTGTGGTTGGTTGCACGCTTTGATGTTGAGGACTGCACGTGCTAGGTTGTTCTGAAGACGTTGCAGATGTTTCGTGATTCCAGTGAGTATTCCGTTGCAGTAGTCAAAGCGGCTGGCAATGAGGGTGCAGGTGATGGTCTGTGCTGTTTGTGTAGAGATTAGTGGACGAATTTGCCAAAGTGCTCGAAGGTGGTAGTTGCAGGATCTGGTGATGTTGTTTATGTGGGTGTTGAAAGTGAGTGTGGGGTCTAGTGTTGTTCCCAGAATTTTTAGATGAGCTGAGGGTGCAATGTGAGAGTCGGCGATGCGGAGATGTTGCGGTAGTTGAGTATTGGCGAGGCCGAGCTGAAAGACAACGATGTCCAGAGGCTGACCATCGTGCTTCGAAGAATCGCAAAGAAGAAGGCGAGGCACTTGCTCGTGCTGATGTATATTGTGACTGATTTATTAGGGTTGAGGAGGAGCTTGTTATGCTGGAGCCAATTTTTTAGAGCTGTAGTGCAGGATTCCAGGTTGTTTGTATTGTCAGGTGAGCTAAGGGTGGTGTAGAGTTGGATGTCGTCGGCGTGGTGCCGTATGCCGTGACTATCAATGAGGCGGCTGAGTGGTGAAATGTAGGCGGTGAAGAGTAAAGGTGATAGTACGGAGCCCTGTGGGACCCCGCAAGTGGATATGGTTGGTGATGGGTGTTGTTGAGGTGCCCATTTTGATAAAAGTTGGTCTGGAAGCGAGAAAGGAGGCGATAAGGTTGAGTGCAGTGCCAGTGATGCCGCAGTTGGTAGAGAGACGCTCCAGGAGCATCTCGTAGTTGATGGTGTCGAAGGCGGAGGAAAGGTCGAGGGAGATGAGTGCTGCCGTGGAGCCGGAGTCTATCAGGGTGAGGAGGTCGTATAGAATTTTGATGAGTGCGGTTTCGGTTGAGTGTGCTATGCGGTATGCTGATTGAAATGTATTGAAATTTGGCGAGGATGTGATGTGGTTTTGTATGCGCTTTAGGATGAGGCGCTCGATGATTTTTGAGAAAGTGGAAAGGTTGGTGATGGGGCGGTAGTTTGTGGGGTCGTCAGGGTCGAGTGTTGGAGACTTGAGAAATGGTGTGATTTGTCCAAGTTTTATATAGGAAGCAGTGTGTGGCAATATGGCGCCGGCAAACCGCCTGGCTGCCTCCTCCGCCTCTCTGTGCTTTCCTCACGCCTCTGAGTCAGTATCTTCGACAGTGAATTAATGTGTGCGTTATAAATGTAAAATTATTATTATTGTATAACGATAGTACATAAACAGAAACACAGCGTCGACATGGGATGGTTTTGGAACAATGTTCTACTTTATTCACATCCACACCGTTTCTTCCCGAACGCCAAGTTGCCTCTGAGAAGAACTGTGCTGAGCTTATTTCAGCGCCGCTCTCTGTCATCCAGCGGCCTCCTGCAGTGCAGGCCCGTCACGAGAGGAGACGGCAAAACGCCGCTTTGTAAATCGCGTCTCAGAGCTTGCCTGGCATTCAGGACGGGTCGGACAACCCTGACGCCAGGTCACAGCTCCAACAGTAAACAGCGAGCCCACCGTCCCACGCCTACCTCGGGAAATGACAGCAGGAACACGGTTATGAACTGCGCAAGTCGTTAAGTCAATGCATCCGCTCCACACACAGTGGTACACTTGAGAAGTATTACACATAGCAAACAATAAGCACCATATTGCTAATACCACAACTCTATTTCTGATCACAGTGGAACTACGGTAATCCAGATGTTATAAAATTAGCAACAAATACGAGCGGTTCAAATCTGCAGGGGGGAAAAAAAAATCATAACATCTGCCAGTTTTGGGATTTTTATAGGGCGGCAACAAACTCCTATAATCCGCCCAAAAACCATAGATTCTAGAGTCTAATTCCTCTAACAATTCATAAGCTTGTGATGGACTGGCATCCCACGGGCTGACCCGAGTTCGTCCCATCCTGTGTATAGCCCTGCCTTGGGCCCTGTGTCTGCCGGGATAGGCTCCGGCTCACCGCGACCCTGTACAGGATTATGCGGTTTCTGACAATGGATGGATGGAGGTCATTTAACCTGTGGCTGAATTAAAATACCGGAGTTACACACCAAATTGACACTTGTACTCACAATACATGCATCAAACTGTGCTTCTGAAAACTAATAATGTAATTATAATTATTGTGAAGTTTGTGCTCATGCTCCTTAAGGCCAGGGCTCTTCAACGGCATGCTTGGGAACTCTGGCTCGCCGCGATGTGAGGAAATAAACATTAACGGGAGTCAAACCAGAGGGGCTCACAATCCGCGTGGGATTTTGCATCTGCAAGCGGGCACCACAGTGGCGCCATGAGTAGCGCTGTTGCCTCAGAGCAAGAAGACTCTGGATTCAATACAATACCCAGCTCTTGGGCCCTTCGGTGTGGAGTTTGCATGTTCCATGTCCTTGTGTACCCCGGTTTCCTCCCATGGTCCAAAGACATGTTGCTGCATAGGTTAATTGGCCTGTGGACTAAATTGCCCCCGGTGCCCTGTGATGGACTGGTGTCCCATCCTAGGTATAGCCCTGCCTTGCGCTCTGTGTCTGCCGGAATAGGCTCCAGCTCACCACGACGCTGTACAGGATTAAGTGGTTTCTGACAATGGATGATCGATGGACGGATGGATAAACACTGGATTGTGTCTACCACCCCCTACACGGGGATATGAACTGGCGACCTTCTGACTGAATCGGCCGTTCTAAGCAACACACAGGTGAAAACATTAGAACAACAAGTAAATTAAAAGGGCTCAAGTCAACTGACTCCCCGGGGCCGGCCTTTGACCCCGTGACCCCACTCACTACCCACGCGCTCCCAGCACAACATCGCGGTCACGCGACGCATAGCAGCCCGCGGTCGGGGCCCTGCGGCCGCCCCGGTAATTCACCGCGTGCGCGCGTCGCTCTCCACGCGCACACCAGGGTGCGGTGGATATCCCGCGACGGGTTCAGCGACGGGCAGTCCGACGTCGCCGCGCGCGGAGAATCGCTCGCAAGCTCACCACACGAGTAAAATCCAGACGGCAACACCTCGCCCCGCGGTCAAACCAGCACAGAGACTGTGCGTCGATCCGTCAGCGCATCCATCCGATTCCCCGAGGCCGTACCGATCCACTGGCGCGCTCCACTTTCTCCGCTCGCCCGTCCCAGCGTACCGGATCGTTCCGGTAACCCCGGCGGTGGCGGCGGCGGTCACCAGTGCATGAACGCCAGGCCGGCGGGCAGCGCGTAGCCCAGGGCCAGGAAGGCCACCTTGAGCGTGCGGTCGCGCTGCCCGTGCGCCATCTCCTTGGCGAGCACCTCGAGGAAGGCGACGAAGAGGAAGGTCCCGGCGGCGAGGCCCTGCAGGGCCAGCGAGGCCGCGTCGCCCGCCAGCCCGGCGGCGCCCGTCTCCACGGCGGCGCCGAGCGCGACGCCCGCCGGGATGGCAGCGCAGAACGCGGCCCCCAGGCGCGCGGCCCGGCACGGCGACATGCCCGCGCGCGCCATGCTGGCGCCGAGCGCCGCCGCCGCCAGAGTCTCGTGCACGCCCACGGCCACGGCCAGGCCCACCGCCTTGGCCGCCGTCTCCTGCAGGCCGAGCGCGACGCCCTCGAAGGCCGAGTGCGCCGACAGCGCCAGCACCAGCACGACGAGCCGTAGCGAGCCCGAGTCGGCCAGCTCCGCCGGGTCCAGGTGGCCGTGGCCGTGGGCGGCCGCCGCCGCGGGGCGGTGGTGGCGGTGGTGGCGTTGGCGCC
>JAZEWU010000041.1:6069942-6082475 GCA_036362915.1 Geotria australis
TATAACAGTCAGTGCTGGCCTTAAAGGCGGGCATTGGCCTCTCTTCTTGGCCGGTAACATCACAATATATAGGACGCAGCGTATGGAGAACGTTGGCGCTGGCTAACCATGTGGCTGCCTTCCCCCCACCTCTGCGGTTTCCTCGTGCCTCCGAGTCGTTCTCTCTTCCAACAAATACCTTCAACACTGAATCAACACTGTGCCACGCATTAGAAATTGTAATATTATCAAACGCAGAAAAAATAATGCGAATGTAAGCGTACTTTACAGAGCGCACGGTAAAGTTTCAGCTTGCCATCCATCCATCCCTTGTCACCAACCCGTTAATCCTGTACAGGGTGGTGGTGAGTTGGAGCCTATCCCGGCAGACACAGGGGGCAAAGTAGGGCTAAAAAAATTGCACCCGGTGCCCTGTGATGGACTGACGTCCTATCCTAGGATAGGACGTACTATAGGATAGGACTAACGTCCTGATAGGATAGGACGTTAGTCCAATCCTGATGCAATTTTTTTAAAAAATTGCACCCGGTGCTATAGGATAGGACTGACGTCCTGATAGGATAGGACTTCAGTCCATCACAGGGCACCGGGTGCAATTTTTTTCCGCAGGCCGAGATTAACCCTTGCAGCAGCATGTCTTGGACTGTCGGAGGAAACCGCAGTGGCCCGGCGAAAACCAACGCAGACACGGGGAGAACATGCAAACTCCGCACGGAAAGGCACCCGAGCCGGGATTCGAACCCAGGAGCTTTTTGCTGTGAGGCGGCAGCGCTACTCACCGCTACGCGACCGTGTTGCCGTTTGCTATTACAGTTCAGAAACGAGAATCCGCTCTGACCGCAGCGGAGCGTGGTAACACGCGGACTGCAGCGGCGAGTCGCGGCAGATCCCGCGGGAGATATCGCGAGCACGCCGCTCCAGATAGCGCAATCTGGGCGGCAGCCTGCGCGGCGCTCGCCCTAACCCACCGCGGAGGCTCCCGGCGAGCGCGGTACGGAGCGTGAACGGTGTGTGAATGGTATCTTCTTCTTTGCGATTCTTCGAAGCACGATGGTCAGCTTCTGGACATCGATGTCTTTCAGCTCGGCTTAGAAGTGTTTGGTAGAATTCGCAGGCAACACCACGTATTACCTGACAGGGATCGCGACGTGAACGCTTCTACCTTGACCCCCTGTGAATGGTGTGTGAACCCGGGACGGAGCGTGAACCCGGGATGGCACACCGGGAGCCGCGGAGAGAGGAGCGCGCTTTTGCACTACTGATTTCACAAACGGGTTTTCCACGCAGTACCGCTCGTCCGTGTCGCTGAGTTTGTTGCCGATTTTTCCAGCGTTTCTGCGGCTCCTCCTGCGCTCTCTCTCTATGTTTCCTCCCCCCTCCCCTTGGGGGAACTCAACCGGGGGCTCCGTACTGTTCCGTCTGATCATCCCACCGAGTCGTGGTGCAGGAGGGCTTTGCGTGTTCCACCGAACCTCAGAGCTATGTCCCCTGGAGTCCAGCACTCCTGCTAGGGTCTGCCTTGGTGGTGACCAGGTCTGGAGTCCAGCACTCCTGCTATGGTCTCCCTTGGTGGTGAACAGGTGTGGAGTCCAGCACTCCTGCTATGGTCTCCCTTGGTGGTGAACAGGTGTGGAGTCCAGCACTCCTGCTAGGGTCTGTCTTGGTGGTGACCAGGTCTGGAGTCCAGCACTTCTGCTATGGTCTCCCTTGGTGGTGACCAGGTCTGGAGTCCAGCACTCCTGCTATGGTCTCCCTTGGTGGTGACCAGGTCTGGAGTCCAGCACTCCTGCTATGGTCTCCCTTGGTGGTGAACAGGTGTGGATTCCAGCACTCCTGCTAGGGTCTGCCTTGGTGGTGAACAGGTCTGGGAGGAGTTTCCTGATGGAGAACAATCCGAAAACCCGCCGACTAAAGACCAACCCGGATCAACCTGGACAGCGGCCAATTAAACCGGGACGAACAAACAACCTTCACCTGAGGTGACCCGGGTCATCCATCTCAGCACCCCGTTCATTTCCTCGATCATTTCCGCCACGCCGTTTCAGAGATTTGACATTTTCGAATTTAAATCCCGCAAAGCGCCGTCTTCGACGGGAATAGTGTGCGCGTACAGTTGCTCGTGTTAACTGCACGAGCCGCGATACAGGCTAATCAGACTTACTGAAGCACTGCGGTTTGGTCACTTTAATTCAATATTATTTGGGGGGTGTTATTTATTTAACTTTTCTTTAACCAGAAACCGTCCACATCCGTTCACGCGATGATGTCACGACGTGCGTTACGGTGGAGGCCTCTGGGGCAACTCGCACACAACGTCGAATAAGCTCGCAATGTATAACTGTATTTCTATTCGTTCATTTGATCAATTATGTGCAATGCCGTGTGTAAATGTTTTTTTTGTTTGTTTGGTTCATTTGTTATTTTTATTTTGTTATTTATTTTTATTTATTTTTGTCAATTCGCATGTTTGTTGTGTCAATGCAGGAATCCCGTAAATAGCTTGCAAGCTCACTGGGTATTTTTCTGCTGTAATGATAAACATCTATCTATCTAACGTCGAGGGTTTAACCCGGGGTTTAGGATGAAGCTGGTCGTTGCACCGGCCCCCAATCACAGCTCACAGCCCTCGATTATTCCACTGCTGGATGGATGCCTGCCCATGCCGGGTTATTATGGGCAATGTGCGGAGCGGTTAGGGTAGCGGGGAGCCCGCAAAGCAACTTTAGACGGAGCATCGCTAAAGACGGCGGCGGCGAAAGTCACCTTTAACCTCTGACCGGTACGGTCGGGTCGCAACCCCCCTCCCACCGTAACGAATGCTTCGGCCACTTCCTTACCGGTACACCGGTATGCCATACCAAACTGTACTAGTGTACTTCCACCTCTGGCTGGAGGTTATGTTGGCCTACTCTGCCACGCTGGCCAGGCGACCTGCAGGAGGTGGGAGTCCCTACACTTTACCCCACCGCGCGCGACCTGCACGACCGCCTCACTGTGGGGTCACCCGTTTAAACTGATTTAAGACTCCTGATCGTTTGAAACCGGGAGGTTCGATCGTACTAGAGACCTCGAGCTTGCGAGCGAGGTGACCAGATAGCGCCCATCCTCACTCGAGCGATTCGCGACCCTCCAAGCGTCGGTTCCACAACCAACCTGTCTCCTATCGCGACACTCATCTCCACAAGTGGTCCTCCGTCAAACTGTCAAGTCAGCGTGTCAAGCCAGCGTGTCAAGGCAGTGTGTCGAACCAGTGTGTCAGGCCACCGTGCGTCATATCAGATTGTGCCACAGCACTTGTGGCTGTGTGAAGCAATGGCCGTTTCCTCCGACCACCGTCCCGCTGCGTCTATGGCAACTCACGTCCGGCCCAACACGGCCCGAACAGCCGCCGCGACGGAGAGACATGACGGAGAGACACGCGGCACGGCCACGTAAAGCCCCGCGCAGCAACGCTTTCCATTTGATAGTGGCTTCATATCTGCGTTGAGCTGCTTGCCTTTTGGTAACATTTGGTTTAACACCGGTGAGACAAGGTCTAACACTGGTGTGGGCCAATCAGTCTCAAAGACAATGCATACATGATCATATTATTTGCATGTTTTGCCACGAGCATGTGTGGTTATAGCAAAAATGATGCCTTGTTAAAGGTGTGTCTATTTGCAGTTTCAACAACACCCGCTGTGTTTATTGCCAGAATGGGTAAAATTTTAACCCATAAGAACAGCTTTGAAAAGCAACTCACGAAACCTTTCTTTCAGTTCTCATTGTATCACCCTGCGGGGACTGGTCGGGTGAACCCAAGATCATGCGTGGTGCGGTGAACGAGCATCTAATAAGGCCAGCAAGGGGCACGGGGCACACGGAACCTGTGTGTGGAAACGTATACGTCTAGAAACACGGGCGAATAACAGTGGTATTGCCTGCGAATTCTACCAAACACTTCGAGGCCGAGCTGAAAGACAACGATGACCAGAGGCTGACTATCGTGCTTCGAGGAATCGCAAAGAAGAAGATCATAATAATAATTTACCACTGATGACGTGGACAGGATTTGTTCACTATCATAGAGAGAGAGAACGACTCATAAAAGCGTGAGGGGGGAGGGGGAAGGCAGCCATCCGGTAAGCCGGCGCCAACATTTGCCAGACACTGCGTCCTCTATGAGCACCTTTTTGCCAGTGTACGGAGAATGTAAACAATATACAAGGTTTTACCTTTTCTGGCCCTCTATGTCTTATAAGGTTATCGGCCACATAATGAGTGTTTTTTTTTAGCTCCGGCAGGAAACCGGAGCACTTGGCAAACACCGACGCAGACTCGGTCACAACACACACACACGCACCACACACACCACGAGCGGGGGATTCCGCTGTTAGGCACGGGCGCTACCACCGCGTCACCATTCCGCGCAATATTGACGGCAGTTTCAGTGCGGGTAGAGTAAGGGCCAGTTGGCTCATAGGCTTCAAGTGAACCGGAACCGGTCGACCTTTGTCTATCACGCAATGAATGTAGAGTGCGAGAGAGAAGCACGCCGATAACCGCGGCCCCTCGTGTGAGCAGAGCGGCGAGCCTCCGCGAGGCTCCGGGAGGCTCCGGGGGAACCCGGGGAGACCCACGGAGCAGCCACGCGACGCCCCACCGTCGCTCCAGCACGCAGCGCACAACACTCACGGTGGCCGTCAAGAACTCGGCGGAGGTAGATGATCGTAAATAGTGGGTGGGGGACGTTTCGAGCAAAAGTCCTGAAGGGCGGCAGGGCAGGGTGGAGCAGTGGTAACATCTGCGCCTCAGAGAACGAAAGTATTGCCCGAAGCGGTTCGACTCCCGCCTTGGGCGCCTTTCTGTCTGGAGTTTGCGTGTTCTCCCCCTGTTCTGCGTGGGTTTCCTCTGGGTTCTCCGGAGGAAACCCATGCTGGACATGGCTATCCCGAAAGAGCAGCTCTCGAGAAAATTTATCGTACACAGAGCCGTGAAAACCCAGATCAATACACGTGTGGAGTTTTGTTTATGCTCCAGTAGGATTGCCTCCTCGGTGGCACAAAAATCCGGGACATATCGTGAGATGGGTAAACAGAACAAGAGAGAGACTGTATGTCAGGGGTCTCCAACCAGCCTATCACAATCGACAGGTCGATCTCACAGTCTTGAACAGTCGATCTTAACGTTTAAAAACATTCAGAGACAGAGTGGGACAAGCCGAGACTCTGCATGGTGGTTATATTTAAAACTGGTGGCCGTGGGTCGCAAATGCAAGCTACTGGTGTAAGCACCCGCAGATAGTGTGCAGCAAGCAGAGGTGCCACATTAAGAATAGGCGAGTGTATTGCATAGCATACATTTCTTGGGGTTTTAGTAAAATATAATGTTTAAGGGTAGATCCTGTATTGCATTTAGATTGTAGAAGTGATCGTGTGTGTAAAGAGGTTGGAGACCACTGCTCTACAGCAAACGGCAAAAAACCCGGACTTTGAATATTGACTCAGTCGGTGAAAACAAATTCCGCAACTCAGCTGCCTCCACCGAGCCGACGATCATCCTGGGCAAATCAGAACAGGTGACGACTCTACGTGTTGTGCACCAGCGCCAACACAGCAGCAGCAGCAGACACTGTCGGGCAGTGTGTGCGGCCGCGAGGAGACAGGGAGTGATAGCTAGTGCTGGTGGAGAGAGGGGAGCCAGGAGGGGAGCGCGCGGGGCACGGCGGCACTCACCGAGTACTCGCGGGCGAATCCGTCCTGCCCGCACTCGTCCTTCACTCCCACCTGCTGCATGCGCTCCGTCAGAGTCTGCAGCACTCTCTCCTGCTGGCTCATGGTCTCCCGCGCGGCGCAATCCGGAGTGATGCCCCGGATGGCCGCCTCCTCCTACTCCTCCCGCTGTCACAGCTACACTCTTCGCCCGCCCGCCCGCCCGCCTGCCGGCAGAGTCGACGAGCCGATAAACGCAAGCGAGCGACTAAGATGTCGCGTCGCCGCTTCCTCGTGTTGGCTGAGCATGTGCGGCGGGGCGGGCTTGGAGCCACGAGGAAGTTGCCGAATGTGATGACCGCGGCGGTGGCTGTGTGGCGCCAGCCGGCAGCGTCGACGCCCCTCGCCCCCCGGGCGCCGCGCGGCCAACCGCGCAGCCCAGCGACCCGCCCGCCTCCCTCCCGCCAGGTGGAACGAATCACGTACAGCAGTGGTTCCCAAAGTGTGCGCCGCAGTGCTCCGCGGCGCCGCAGCTAACTCGCAGGGGCGCCGGGGGATGTTCCAAATTTTCGTACTTGTTAGGTGTTTTCTGAGTTTGGGCGCTGTGAAAAAAATCCTGATACACTAAGGGCACCGTGAAACGTTTGGGAACCGCTGAAAAAGTTTGGGAACCGCTGACGTCATTGGACAGGGATAACGTTATAATCTATATCCATCAAAAACATTCCATCCATCCATTGTCAGAAACCACTTAATCCTGTACACTGTACAATGTACAGAGCCAGAGCCTATACCGGCATACACAGGGCGCAAGGCAGAGCTATGCCAAGGATGGGACGCCAGTCTCAGCAAGCCAATTACCCCATGCAGCAGCATGGACTGTGGGAGGAAACCGGAGTGCCTGTATAAAACCCACGCGGACATGGGGAGAACATGCAAACTCCACACAGAGAGGCACCTGATCCGGAGTTCGAACCCGGGACATTATTTTCCATCCATTTTCTTCCATCCATTTTCTAACCCGTTTTTCCTGGTGAGGGTCGCGGTGGCAGCAGTCTAAGGAGAGTGGACCAGACATCCCTTTCCTCAGCAACAGATTCCAGCTCTTCCTGGGGGATTCCCAGGCGTTCTCAGGCCAGCCGAAGGATATAATACCTCCAGCGTGTCCTGGGTCGGCCTCTAGGTCTCCGCCCAGTGGACCGTGCTTGGTAGACTTCCCGGGGGAGCCTTCCAGGGGGCATCCTTACCAGATGCCCGAATCACCTCAACTGACTCCTCTCAATCCGAAGGAGCAGCGACTCTACTTTGAGGTCCTCCCGGATTTCTGTGCTCCTCACCTTGTCATGGAGAGTGAGCCCAGCAACCCTGCGGAGAATCCTCATTTATGCCGCTTGTATCCATGATCTCGTTCTTTTGGTGATTATTTTATAATCTATAACTCGGGCATATTCCAACGGTGTCGAAGCTGTTCGTTTGAAGAGAGAAAAACGACGCGGGGTCGCGAGGAAACCCCAGAGAGGCGGGGAGGGGGGGAAGGCAGTCACGCGGTAAGCCGGTGCCAACAATTGCCAGACACTCCGTCTGGAAAATGCAGTTTCTCGTGCCTCTGAGTCGTTCTCCTCTCTCTTTGAGAGTGAACGACAATGCGCCGGTGGCGGCGGTGCGTTATAAACTGTAACTGTTATTATAATTATTGCCCGTGCCGTCTCGGGGTTACGTGTTTGGTGGAGGAGCCCAGACTATACCTCCCGAGATCAGATTATACCCCTTGTGTTTTTCATTCAATAAACTATGTACAAACTTAATTATTATTATTATTAATACTGAATCCTTGAATAGTTGTGTGTCTGAGTGTGTGTGTGTGGCCTGGCACAGGCGACGTGGTGACGTCACCGCCACTTAGTGGCGAAAGACGGTTGTTTGTTTGTTTGTGTGGGGGTATAATAAGGCCTTGTGGGGTATGAAATAGCCATGCCTAAATAATACCCCGCGGTATAATCTGGACTAGCCCAGAATATACCCGCGGTATAACACAGGCTAGCCCACTTTAACCCGGGTATAGTGTGGGCAGGGGGTATATCTTGGCCTGTGACACCGGGTTTGCGCCGCCTGTGACGATCCTCCGGTGCCCAGCGTGCCCGCTTCTCGCCCCGACAAACAAACCCGTTGGACACACGCGGTTTTTTCCACTTCGTTTGACCAAGTTCCCCTTTTATAAACATGTGGCGGTTCACCAGTGTGGGTTCGCGCGAGCTGCACTGCGCTGCTGATGAGATACTGAGTGCGGAAACTGGTGCGCGGTTTTGCTTGTGTCCCGCACTGCTAACATTGTGCATTCGCAGAATTCCGTGTGACTGCTGGGCTGTGTAATCCATGTTACGATATAATGGAGCAAGTGTTTGTAATGCGTGTGTATGTCTGCACCGGGTTCGAATCCTTCATAAGCACTTATTTTATCTGCACAACACTAAAGCTTGTATGTCTTACATCAGCTTCACTTCCCACTTATTGACTGTTCTTCAAAAGGGCATCGTAACAAATCCAAGTCAAAGCAAGTCACGTCAGCAGCAAATGTCATCAACAATAGACGGCACAGAAATGTGTTACAAGCTTCGACCAAGAAAGATCGCCCATAGAGCAAGTACTCTGCTCGCAGAGTTAAAGTAACTGCGTTTCTTTGCGTGGAGGAACAGATGTGTGAAGGAGCGAATTATCTTCTTAGTGTCTTTGTAACTTCAGTTCCTCACGTGCTGGCGTGACCAGGACACTCCTACAGCCCGTTTTGGAGTTGGCGACGCCAAACCAGACATTAGCTCTGCTGGAAATGATGCGAACACAGGGTGAACACAGGGCCCCGGCGTGCACACAACCTCCCGCGTTTCCCCGCGGAGGAGCACGGCGTGAACAGAGAGTTTGACGGGCGCCGTGTGCAGGTGGGGAGCGCGCCCGTCTCTCTCCGTCTCCACGACTTCCAGATGCGTTGGGCACCCGCGGAAGCATTCAGCCGCTGCCTCCCCCGCCGTCTTAGTTTAGAACTGTTCCGGCGACTCAGCCTGTAATCTAGAAATAATAATAATAATAGCATTTATAGAGCGCCTTTCACCCGAGGGTCACAAAGCGCTGCACAAGGCTGCGGAGAGAACGACATGTCAACAACGACAGAAAAAAAAACAACTAACAAAAAAACCGAAGCAACAAAAATTAAATGATTAAGGCGAATACACTGAAAGGTCGTGAAACTGGAAATCTTAAGAGCGGCAAAAAATTGCCAGCGTCCCCTAAGATGGCCGTCACTTCCTTAATGACAAACACGGAGGGAGACAGGGAGGGAGGGTGAGCGACAGGGGGAGACACAGGGACACAGAAACAGGAAGACAGAGACAGACATGGGGGGGAAACAGCGGCAATCTAAATTAAACAATTGCGGAATTCTCATACATCGAGCCGCTTCTTCTTCTTTGCGATTCTTCGAAGCACGATGGTCAGCCTCTGGACATCGTTGTCTTTCAGCTCCCGGGCCTCGAAGTGTTTGGTAGAATTCGCAGGCAATACCAAGTATTACCTGACAGGGATCGCGACGTGAACGCTTCTACCTTGAACCCCTCTATAGGCTGTTTTGAGATTGCCGCGAGGAACGCTCAACATGGCTATCCCGAAAGAGCAGCTCTTAAGAGCAATTCTCAGCGATCCCTGTCAGGTAGTACTTGGTATTGCCTGCGAATTCTACCAAACACTTCGAAGCCGAGCTGAAAGACAACGATGTCCAGAGGCTGACCATCGTGCTTCGAAGAATCGCAAAGAAGAAGACCACTTACACAAAATAAAATTGGCAAATCTTCGAAATAAGCCTTTTAAATAATCTAAGCAGTACCGTTTTAGGGTACGGTGTAAGCTAGAAATATTTGTTTAAAACTGTAACAAATCACTTTTTTCCACGGAAAAGTAAAACATTTATGGTTTAATGTGAACTGTTGGTGCCTCCATCAAATGTCAACGATTGTCGCTTCCTGTCACGGTATTGCCATGTCCTGCCTACGTGAGTGCTGAACATACTCTGTGTGAAAATATGATCAAGTATAGTAGCATTGAAAATCCCCCGCGCGTATCGTAACATGATCGTGGTGGAGGAATGTGTGTTCCAATGAACACCAGTGCTATGTCACCTGGAGTCTAGCATTCCTGCTAGGATCTCCCTTGGTGAACAGGGCTGGGCGGAAGTTCCAGACAAATAACGATCCGCAGACCCTCCGACTAAAGAATGTTGGTGTCAGGAAGGGTATAGGGCCGTAACGTTTTGCCCCAATACCCCCACCATTGAAGAGCAACCAGTGATCCTCGTAAAACATTCTTATGACGTCTCTTATTGATCACGTTTTCTGCTGACATGGGTGTTTTGACTTAGATTTTTTTAATATGTCCGTTTGGGAATATAGCCGGATCTCTGAAGTTTCAGAAGAGCAATCAATAAGTGGGAGGTAAAGCTGAAATAAGACGTAAAAGCTTTGGTGTTGTGCAAATAAAGTTTGCGCCAATTAAACAATCGAACCTGGTACCCTCAGTAGGGACATACATACTTGCTGCGTTATATATAGATTATTATATATAGATTATTAATTCATCCATTGTCAGAAACCGCTTAATCCTATACAGACAGGGTCGCGGTGAGCCGGAGCCTATCCCGTCAGACACATGGCACAAGGCAAGGCTATACCCAGGCTGGGACGCCAGCCCAATACAATGGATACCTATAGCCAATACAATATGCATCTATAGCCAATACAATGCGTAACTATAGCCAATACAATGTGCAGATATAACCAATACAAGGTGTAGCTATGGCCAATACAATGCAAGAACTGGCTGTATTGTAAACAAGGTGTGTTTCTGCTAACATATGGGCAAGAAGACGTCACGGGTCGCGGGACAGAGGGGACAGAGGGGAACTTAGCGTTAGGGACCTGAGAAAACCCGCCACAGGTGGCACCCAAGCAGGGTTTAATGTGGGTTCGGGCTACAGTGGAAACAGTGGTCACAATGTGCTGACAGCCTCTCCACATTGACCCTGACCTGTAGGGAGCGCAGCGGGAGAGTCACAGTGTCACTGAGCTCAACCCGAGACCTTCACTTGATGCCCTCTAGCCCACACACTGTACAGCCGGCCACGAACAGTCGTTGGCTTGTGCTGTACTGTATACCACAACACATGTAAAGTCATCATCATTATCAGTTGTACACGCTTTCCTCCCACAGTCAAAAGACATGCTGCTACATAGGTTAATTGTGCTGCGGACTAAAGTGCCCCCGGTGCCCTGTTATTGACTGGCGTCCCATCCTGGGTATAGCCCTGCCTTGCGCCCAGTATCTCCAGGGATAGGCTCTGGCTCACCGCGACTCGGTACTGGATTAAGCGGTTTCTGACAATGATGATGGATATATAAAATGCATGAATTAATTAGCCGATAACATTATAATGGCTGCAGTGTCTGCCACATGTTGGCGCCGGCTGGTTACATGGCTACCTTCCCCCCGCCTCCGTATCTCGTCCATGACCAGGCGTGTTACACGTTGTATTGTTATTATTAAGTCAGGGCTATACCCTTTATGAGACGCCAGTATATGTATGGCAGGGCACCGGTGGCAGGTTAGCCAGGACTCAGGCGGCCATTTAACCCAGACAGTAGCAGCAGCGTGTGTGTGGACCGTGTGAGTAAACCGGAGAAAACCTACCTGGACGCGGGGAGAAGATGCGGACTGCACACGGAGAGGCGCCACGGGCAAAGGCGGGATGTTAGACACGTCTTACTTGATGGTTGCTCTTCAGAGATGTTCTTTCGGGATAGCCGTGTCTCTGAGCTCACCCTCTCTTCCCAGTCTATACATACAGTCTATAGTCTATACACACAGTCTATAGCCGTGTCACTGAGTGCTCTCACGACGTTTCGCCTCCCACGTTGGAAGCAACATCAGGTGTTGTACTGTATGAGGAAATTGCCGAAAAAACCACTCTGAAGAGCAACCATCACTACAAACGCTTGTAACCGCGTGAAGATGAATCGGTATAAACCGGTTCGCCTCACGAACATTAATGTTTATCTCAATAGTTCGAAACGCATCCATATTTACCTCAGAGTGTGAGAGTTGGTGAAGTCGCCTCATGACGGTTCGACTCCAGCTCCCGGAGACTCCCGGGAAAAGATCAGCAGCGTACCCGCCCTGCGAGGTTGTTCCAAGCGTGTAACACGTTCAACCGCCGCCTCTTGTTGATGACGTGCCTGCTTCCACCTGTGTTTCTTCCCGGATAAAGGTGGCCGATCGCCTCCCTGAGGCCGCTCCGCCTCATCTCCTTACGGCTGCCTAGTGCGGTGTTTAAACATTGCCACGAGGGAGACAAAGGCGGCCGGGCGTGGTGCTGGTCACCCACCTCCCCGAGTGCCGTGTCGACGTTCATAGGTGCTACTCGCTAACGGCACTTGACCGTACAGTCGGTTAAGGCTATACGGGGGAGCTTTGTCTTTGTAGCAGTAAGAAATTCAAGGCACTTTCACTACGAGTTGTAAGATACGGTCGGACAGTCGGCGGGCATTGCCGAGAAAGCTGTCTTTTACAGCCTCTGGGAGGATGTTCAACTGGTTTTGTCTCCGACAACCAGGGCTTCTCAGCCTTTTGCACCTATAATAATAACAAACTATTTATAACCCGTGGCACATATTCATTTGAAATGCCCCGGTAAATGTCCCTGTGCGATGCCCTGATAAATGTGCGGTGCCCTGGTGAATGTGCGATGCCAGTGAAGCGAAGGAAAAGGGGAGGAGTGCTTAGCAGCCCGTACCCACAGCGAGCGGG